>VZTY01031856.1:0-17596 GCA_013400935.1 Turnix velox | reverse complement strand
AGGCGGGGGGAGAGCGGCAGGCTGGGTGCTGCTGGGCTTCGGGACGACGCCGGCAGCCGGGGCCGCGACGGTCCCGGCGTTCCCGGTGTAGCGTTGTAGTTCTCGAAGGAGAAAGGAAGCTCCGCGCGGTAGAGGCTTCTGCCCGGTACAGTTGAGGCCGAATTCGGACGCAACCGCCTCTTCATTGTAATGACAGGAACAAGTGCGCTTTGGCTTCATTGTCGCGTACCGAATTGTTTGGTTTTATCCTTGACACCGCAGTCAATGTCGAGAGTATTGTTGGGAATCTTGAGAGCAGATGGATTTATTAGGCTTACTAAGGAGATGGTTTCAAATGTAATCTGTAAGATGGAAAAGATGTTAATTGCGTAGTTCAGGTGTAACATTCCTGAAAGTCGAAAGTCCTTAATTGTAGAGAGCAGAACCCTTTATGAAAGGATTTCATCAGTCTTGTAAAAGTGCAGAGCTTGGGCTGTGCTTATTTTCAGGTAAAGGCTTCCTTCTGGTATTAGGAAGTGGAAAGTGACTAGCTTGTCATATTTATGCATAACCAGCCACTGCTGCTGGGAATGTTTTTATTTTCCTGGCGCTCTGCTCTCCTCTTTGATCCCAAAGGGAATTTGGGATAAATTAAGGGTTTAGAAGCAGGTGATCTTGCTTTCTTCTGGCTTGACTAATTTTTAACTGAAGGAGGATGCTGTGATCCAGGAGGGGGGTGGAGAAAGTGAATGAGTCAAGAATGGAAGCCAGCATTCCATATGCTAAGACTGCATTTTGTTGCTGTCAGTAGAGGTTTTTGCTGAACTTACAGCAGGATTAGCACAGTGTGGGGGCAGAAAGAAGAGAACCAGCAAAGTTTCTGCAGTGAAGAGTGGTTAGAGCACTTTACTTGCAGCTGCCTGTAATGTTGTCCATTGTCCTTTGGGCTTGCTCATTTGAAATTAAGCTGTTAGCGAGTCTGCATCCTGACCCGATTTGTGGAAACACACCACAGCATCCCTGAGGACCTGCTTCAGAGTAATTTTTCCTCTTTGAAATTTGCCTGGGACACCTTGGCCACTGTAAACTAACAGAGTTCTCTTTCTATAGAGTTCTGTGCAGATCACATTTGAAGAGGGTCCTCTGTTACCTCCAACCGCAAATATAAGTTGTGTGACGTGCAAGGGGCAGTCAGAGCGCAGCATGGTAAGGCTTTCCCATTCCCAATTGTACAGTATGGGGTTTCTTCCTGGATTGATGGCATGTTCTCTGAAGATCACTGAGGCCTGTGTGATGGGGATGGTGGAACTGTAGATGTTTTGGGTGCGGTCCCTTTATGGTTTTGAAGGCCCATGAGTGGCCTTGTGCAGCCCCAGAACTGCGATTTCACATCAGCGAAAACCCCCTGAGTGGATCTGTGAGGGGTATAAGGATGCTGTGCTTGAACATCAGGGACCTCCAGCTGGGGAGAGCAGAAGAGAGCTCCCATCACTAATACATATTGTCTGAAATTGCAGATTTGTGGGGTAGATCCAGGTCTGGGAACAAGTTTCTCTCCTGCCACCATGGTTTAACCTTGGCTCTTGCTTTGAGAGGGTTTGCCATTGCACAGCTGCCTACTGCCAAGGATATAAACTCATCTTCCTCCTTTTCTCTCCAGGTGCTTTCCTGCCATCTTACTGCTGATGCTGTGAAATTCCCCGTCTCTGTTGCACAGCAGTCTCCAGTTGCTGTCTCTGTGGACACCTATCATGTCACTTTGGCTGTGCTGCAGGCTCAGGTAACTGTTACAAAAAGCTCTCCTTCAAACCTTTCCTTTGGTATGTCCCCTCAAGGAACGAGTTCTGGTTTGTAGTCACAGACTGCTAGTAACTTGGAGGAGATTTCAATGCAAGGAATAGATCTTGCATTAGGATGTATTGTGTGGCTGTGCTTAGGTTTGGCAGCAATTCCTCACTGTAGCTCAGTAAACATCTGATGATGGTACCTGAGTAGCTCTTGCAAATCATCCAGTAGCTTTTTCTCCTGCAAAAGAAGTAACCTATTGTTTGTCCCTCTGTTGGTGTTTGGGCATCCAAGGACAGTGAGGAAGCTGGATCTCATGACAGAACAGTGAGGCTTTGGCAGCTGCTTCTTTCCCTAGGCTCAGGACCGCTTGCATTCTTACATCCCTTCTCTTCTTGTCACACCAGCCTGAGGGCCTTTCACCTGCTCAGTTTGAAGTGAGGTGAGAAGGAGGAATTGTGTTTGACTGTGAGTGTTTGTTCTGGACCAGGTGGAAATCCACTTGGAAGAAATACAGAATGAAGGTCTCCTGGTGTCATGGACATTCAAAGACAGACCAGACTTGAACCTTTCTGTTCTTCCGGGACTTCAACTCCGTGAGGTGAGTGGCAAATGATGGGAGGCTGGATGCACATAGAGAAAGGGTCAGGGAGGGGCTGACCCTTGTGGAGGGTATACATTAGGGTAGCTGTTTGTGGCAAGGGATAGGATTCTTTTGCCACACCCTGAAATTGATACTAGGTCAGCTCTGTCCAGCCTGTGCGTTCTGAGGAGTACCAGAGCTCTGATGATGTCAGTTTGGTGTGCCTGCCAAGCAAGAGTCTGTGCAGCAAAAAGGGCTTTCTGTCTCTGTAGGTCCTCCCACCACTGTCAGATCAGAGCCAGGTTGGTTTGGTTGCAGTGTTTCAGTAGATTGTGGGGGGGTTTAGGTGGTTTTTTTTTTTTTTTTTGGGTCTTTTTTGAGAGGTTACCTTGGGGAGCCTGTGGGTATGAGAAGTTTAATGAGATGAATGTGGGTGTGTTTCCACTGCTGTAATCTAAATAGATGGGTGACTTGGCTTAGTTATTTTTATTGATGCTTTTGTTGTTATGTGCTGAGTAAATCTAGCAGGTGAACTGTTTTCTACAAAGGTGGTTGTACCAGCTCATGTGGTGGTAAGGATGAGGGGGAATTGTACGATTGGAATTTGTTCCCAGTAGACCACAGATGTTAAGTCTTGGTTTATCTCACCTAGAGAACCTGTATTTGCATGCAGCTTGAAGCATTGTCAAGCATCAGTATGGAATGTGGGAAGATTACCTTTAAAGTTATTACCGGGAGAAAGGCCATTTAACATTGTAGCAGCTCAACAGCCAGTTGTGCCTTTTTAAGGAGAAATTGTCTGACCCATTATGACTTTTGTGCATTTCCTCTTTGATTTGCGGAGAGAAGAATGAAGGGAGAGTGGATCTGTCCACCATAAAGGATCTGATTGAGGATGCCATTGTCAGCACGCAGCCAGCCATGATGGTGAATCTGAAGGCCTGCTCTGCTGGAGCCAATCTGGTAAGGCGCTCTCCTCTTGTCGTTCTCATGCCTCAAATGTTGCCCTGTAGTTCTTCCAAGGGCAGATGCTCAGGTGGGTATCAAAACGTTGATAGTCACTTCTGAGCGATAGCCTTATCTTGACTCTCACTGCCCTAGGAATTAGGGTACTGTGTCATGGGAAGTTGGGATAGTTAGAAACTACTCTGAAGGGTAGCTTCATTTGTCCCTCATTTCTTGAATGCCAAGCACTGGTTGCATTGAGGTGAAGCTGGACTGCCTGGGTTGCATCTCTGTTTTGGTGGTTGCTCGAAACACCAAAGCTCTGTCCAGGGCAGCATTTACAGGCACAGATCAGCCCCTGATTTGCCAACTTCAGGTGCCCATTTGGTAGCCAGCAAGTCTCTTCTTGTCTCTCTTTTCCTCTCCACCTTAAATTTCCCATCTAAAACAACATGAGGGTCCACCCACCAGGGTTTAATAGCTCAGTGAACCTGAAGCATCTCCTATTGACTCTGGATATTCCCTTGTGTTGATGTGAGGAGCTACTTAGTGAATACAGTGGTCAACATCCCACATCTCATCTGCTATGTGTTGGCGATGGACTAATAGAAGCACTGGCCTCACTCTTACCATTCCTCAGGTACCTGACCACAAGGTGACTCGAGACTCCCTGTCCAAAGGAGTGGCAGCCCCTCCAGGTTCTAAGCTATTGCTGCGCAATCTTCAAGTGCTGAACTTGGGCTGCCAGGGGAAGAGAGGTAAGCATGAAAATGTTGGTGCAGTTGGTGAGATCAGAGCGTGTGGTTGTTTTGGGTGCGTTTGTGCAGAAGAAAGGCTCCAAGGAGCCACTGCCTTGTGTTGTTGAGTGCATGTGTACTCTCTTTCACTTTGTTACAGAAGCTGGGGAGATCCGCTGTGTGGTGGAACTGGACAGCCCCCCACAGCAGAAGCGGACGAGACCAGTGATGGTGGGCAGTGCCAGTGCTGCGATGGAGATGGAGTGGAATGAGGAGCTTTTTCTGTAAGCGTCTGTAAGCGTCTGCCCTCCTTTTGGCTGGCACAGCAGAGGCAGACTGACACAGTCTCTGGGTGTCATTATTGCACTTCAGTAAACAACACAGATGGTGCTGATGCAGCCTGCACTGTGGGGCAGTGTGTATCTGCCACTTGGCTGCTGACTGCAGTGGTCGACCCCAGCTTGCTTGTGTATTTCCTGCTCCCTTGTCTACTCTGTATTTTACCTGGATGGACAGAAGTGCCAACTGTGGGCAGTGTGTGGGCGCAGCAGGTCCAGAGGGCTTGGAGTGCACGTCAGCCTTCCAGAGACACTGCTAGACTGCTTTCTCTAGTCTTCCCTCGCCTTGGGGGGATGCAAACCAGAGTTCTGTGTAATTGGCTGCCCCTGTTACGTCTTCCACAACAGCATAAGTGTACCAGAGCTTTGTAAAAGGTGATGAGGCATATGCGATTTGAGAGAAGATAAATACAGAACGAGGTAATTTGCTGTGTAGCTGCTGTGCTAAGATCGTGTAATACCTGCCCATCTTTTTCTGTTTCAACAGGGAGCTGGGACCTAGAAGTAAAGAGCTGAAGCTCCGGGTGTTGGGCAGCAATGATGGAGGGGGAAGTGAGTACAAGCAGCCATAAAAATGGATTGCATGATGGGGAGACAAATGACCGAGGGCCTTCCTCTGCTTTAAGCCTGTGGTAGTTCTGTGCTGGTACCGTGCACAATCAAAGTCACAAAGGAGTTTTCATATTCAGCTTTCCTTGAGCCTCTGACTGTGCAAAGTAATGCTGGAGTCTCTTCTTTGGCGAAAGGCTCTTACTCTGATATTTTTGGTACCTGTAATGTTTCAGTGGCCTGCCCATCTCCACTCTGAAGCGGGCAGAACATGAAAATGTTGTGGTACTGGGCGTGTACTTGGTCCGGGACTAATCGTAGTGCCTATTTCTGATGGAGGACATGGCAGTGGTCACTTCTGTAAAGAGGTCTTAGGCCTGGAGTGGTAACGAAGAGTGGAGGCGTGCTGCCCACTCTCCCTCTCCTTCAAACATGGGGCCCGCTAAAGCCACACGTGTCTGCTCCGTCAGTCTGCGGGCCTGCTTCCCAGAAGCAGCCTGAGTTGATTGGGAGACATCTGAGGTCATGTGCCAAGTTTTTTTTTCCCTGTTTTTTTCTTGCAGATGTACTCCTGGCATATGCCACGCTTTTGCTTGATTCTGCAAGCAGGCAGCCCTCTGGGAGACAGGTCTGCTCGCTGGCCCCGGGAGCTGGGTGGTCACTGGCAGCCGAAGCTACTATTATATTGGAGGTGAGCTCAGGATTAGAGGATATCCTTGGTACAAAGGCATGTTCTGAAAGTGAGCCTCCAACCAGAGATGAAGGCAGTCAGGGTTGTACTTGTGGTGGAGGGACTGACAGACTCGGTACTGGGCGTGTACTTGGTCCAGTTCACACAGAGAGGAGGTGTTGCCTGGTGCTCCGTTGTAGCTGGGATGGCTCCTTGCTGCCCAGAGCAGTCACCTTTGTCACCTGAGCACCCTCCTCTCTGTCTGAGAGGAATAGAATCCTGCCTGAGCTGGACTTTGTTCTTTGTAGCTGCTATTCCAGGAATCTTCCGCATCTTTGAATGCTCAGCACACTGCACCTCTGCGAACCAGTGTCACTCCCACCAAGAAGGTTGAGATGGATCGGACCATCATGCCTGATGGCACCATTGTCACTACCATCACCACTGTTCAATCGCGGCCCAAGGCAGACTGCAAACTGGGTAAGGCTGCCCCACATTGGGTATCTTATACCAGCAGCCACTGTCAGGGAGCAGCTTCAGCCAGAGTCTTCCCAAGGCTGCTATGGTGGGACCCTGTAGCCATTATTTTTCATGGTTGTTGCAGACAACCTTGCATGGTCCTTATGGCTTCTGGGTCAGAACAGGGCCAGTGTCACCATTCCCTTAGCATCTTGCATCTGACTGGAGACGAAAGGATGTTGTCCTTGCTTACTGGCAGTTGTTGATGTGATGGTGGAGATTTTGTGAGGCAAGACTGAGAAACAGCACAAGCAGGGTCCGTCAATGAGGTTGTTTTGTGTGTCTCTTTCTGATGGGCTTCTTACTAACACACTGCTCTACAGCCTCATGGAGCCAGGCTCTTCAGGCTGTCTGTGCACACTTGATTCTTTCAGGGGTGTGTGTAGGGGATAGGGTAACAAAGGTACCTAAGCTTTATCTTGACTTAACAGTGTCTCTGTCTCTTTCCCTTTCTTTTGCTGTGGAGATTCACCATCGAGGTCCCCCTCCAAGGTGGAAGTGACAGAAAAGAAGACAACTGTGCTTTTGGAGAGTGGGTGTCCTTACAGCCCTTTGCCCAGTGGCAGCCGTAAGTGCTTTGGAGTTTCAGGTTCTTACTGAAGCAACTGTTTTTTAGGCTTTCTTGGAGAGATCTGAATGCGAGTGACTGGTCTTTTCCGCATCTACTGTGGAAGAGAATGATTGAGCCCCAGAATGAGGACAGGGCTATAGAGGTGGTGCTGGGTAGGGCCTGCTCTGAGTATGCAAGCCAAGCCTCTGGACAGTCAACTGCTTGATGATAACATTCAAGGCTACCCAGACCTGAAGACCTCTGTTCCCAGTGTACTTGGGGATCCCTTTGACTGTGGAACAGAAGGCTGATGCTGTTTTCATGGTTTGTGGCTGAGGCCGCCCCGACTCTTGTGAGACTTGGGAAGTGTGAATTAAGTGGGATGGGTAAACAGCCGAAAGATACATTGAACTTCCTGCCTCTGGTTTGTTTTGGCGAACCCATTATAAATTCTGTTCTCTGCTTTTGTGCATGTGTTAATTGCCTATTGGAAGCGTTGCAGTTGGCAAGTGACCGCTGGCCTTGCTGAATCCCCCTTTCTGAAGCATCCCTATCTTTTATATACTCAGGGGATAGCAGTGTGCCCAACGGCTTAGATCCAGTGGCAGAGACGGCAATCAGGCAGCTAACAGAGACAAACAGGCCTGCCAAGAAGACCCCAACGAAACGTAGCACATTGATCATCTCGGGAGTCTCTAAGGTGTCTGGTACTCAGGGGACTCTATTTCCAACTTGGGGGGTTGTTTCTAGGGATGTCCGTGTGCACGAATGCACCTTGTCCTGTGATATCAGTATGTGAAGGTTCCAGTACAGGTGACTTGCTCATCAGAACCTGTCAGAGAATCTGAAGAGTTCTCCTTGGACTTTTGGTTATGGGAGTGAGGGAGGTGTTGCAGACTGCTTTAGGATCCTCTGCATTCCAGTGTGTTTCAGCAAAGGAGTGCTGATTCCGCATTGCTGTTGCCTAGTACCAATGATTGGAAAGCGAGTATCCAGGTGTGGATGGAAGGCAGATGGACATGATCCCTGTCTTCCTGTCTATCTGACCTTCTATCTCTGCTACAGGTACCTGTCTCTCAAGATGAAATGGCACTGTCTCTGGGTTATGCATTGTCCCTGGAGTGCACTGGGTATGGGGATTCTGAGGCCCGCCGCGTGGCTGACTGGACACATGATTCCACCGAATTGTCGCAGCTGCCAGAATCGTCACTGTCGGGGCAAAGAGTCAGTCAGGAGCCAGATGAGATGACACGCTCAGACGTCTCTGAGAGACCATCCATAGAGGATGCTGATTCTGAAACTGGCTCTACAGGAGCCCTCGAGACCAGGAGCTTGAAAGATCACAAAGGTAAGGATGACCTATTAGATGCAAACTAGCAATAGCCAGTTGTACCAAGTTACCCATGTGAATGCTGGGCTGCAGCCAGATTTCACCATGGCAGAGAGCAGCTCCTGTTGGAGTTTGGAAGAGCCTGACCCTCTACTCTCTTATGCTTTCCCACTGGAGCGCTTTCAAACTCCTATTTGTAGGCATGTGATACCCACGCCATTGTGACAGTGTGGCTGGTGTGGGCCTCATTGCCCTCCCTCTTAGCAACAAAGCAGGAGACACCTCTAACCTGTCCTGTCCTGCCATATGGGATGTCGACAAAGGATCTGTGCTTTTAGAGTGGAGCTGACCTATCCTGACTGACCTGCTGTTCTACACCATTCAGGCCTGGTGTCCATCAGAGGGGTGACGCAATTCGTATTTACCTGTTTGCAGCCATCACAGTTTGACTTAGCCGCAACTTACCTAAATGAACATGAACCACATCTTGATTGCTTGGAATATAAGAGCATTCTGAGTTATGGGGGTTGTGCCCTGGTGCCACCAAGTGCAGTTTCAATTGCGGTGGCCCCTCGGTTGCTCCGCAGCAGTGGGAAAGCCACACGGCTTTCATTTTTGAGAGACTTGGCATGCAAGGAAGACCAGGAAGAAAACAACACAATGTGAGCCCCCTGCATAGGAAATACTTCCATGGTTTCATACTGCAAGCAGGTTTTGGGTGTGCTTGTTTGGGCAGGATGGCATCTCCATCTGGTATGGCCCACTTGAGTCAGCCAGGACTGTTGCCATTATTTGTCTCCGGATGTGGACGTGTTGTGAAACCGTGGGCAGTGTTTTCAGGAGCTCGATGACCTTCCACACACTGCCACTGCTGTTACCTCTGAGAGTCCCTAGGGCAGGATATTATTGTGGCTTCTGTCTCCTTCCTTTTTGTCTCTGCAGTTAGCTTTCTTCGGAGTGGTACCAAGCTCATCTTCCGGAGAAGGAGCAAGCAGAAGGACACAGGCCTGAGCCATTCACACGATGACTTGTCCAATGTCACTGCCGACTCCACCACCCGGAAGAAAGCTGGTAGTTTCTCCCGACGCCTCATCAAGCGCTTCTCTTTCAAGTCTAAACCCAAACCAAAAGCTAGCAACAGCACAATGAGTGAGAACTGAAGCGAGGGAGAAGCCTGTCAGAAAGATTCTTTTCTAGTCTTGTCTTCCTGCTCTGTGGTGTCTGTGACCTGCCATCTGGTTCCGTCTGTCCTCAGCTGGGGGAGGATGCCCTAGTGCTTTACACCAGCTTTGGGGCAGAGGTGGCAAACCTGGGCTTTGGCAGTTTGGCTGCCTTGGCTTAGCCTTCTCTGACCATCTACCCTGCTGTGCTCTCCCAGAAATCAGTGAGTGGCATGCTTGTCCCTGTGGGGGGTGCCAGCAGCTGCAGGAGCAACTCTGCCTCTGTGGGTGCATCCTGGAAAAGGGAGGGGCCTCTCAAACAGCAGCGCTTGGAGTGAAGGTTCACAAAACTTCTGGGTTAGCTGCATTGCTGAGAAGTGTGGAACTTGGCTTGCTAGTGAGAGAGTGCCATGCGGTCACTGGTCATCTAAACACTCTTGTCCTCCTGGGTGCGGAGGCTGTAACTTCACGGAGATGCTGTGGCAGTGCAGAGCAATGTGTTCATGAACAAGCTGTAACTTTTCTTCCTGGCTCCATTTTGTACGGTTCTGAGGGATGCCTGCTTTCTTCACACTGATGATGGAAAGAGTTGCTGAGAAGGTGGTAGTCCTACCCAGCAGGCAACTGCTTGTAGACCTGGGTCCTTGTGAGAAAGTCTGGTTGGTGCTATGCCTTGGTGATGCAGACATCCTTACACAGCCTTGTTCTTGTACAGGCAAGGGGCCATTGTATGAATAGAACCCTTTCCCATGGGGATGTTGCCAGCAGGGCACCAGCTGGTCTTCCATACTTGCAGAATGCCTGGCCAAGGAATAGGATGCTGCTGGTGAAAGGATGGTCTGATGTGACCCCTGGAGCCAGGTGGTGGAAAGAGGATTTGCCAGTTTTCAGCCATCACAGGGTTTCTTGGCTAGAAGAAGTGTTTCTTGATCGCATCTGGTATTTCCTTACTTCTAGCAAACTTGCTCTTCTGTGTTCAAACAGCAGGCATTTTCACAGTGGGTAGGAGATGCGTGAGCAAAATCAACTGCTTGAGCAGGAGGAGATGGCGCTTGTAGATGAGGGGTTCACTGTTCTGATATGCTCATATTGCAGATTTCCTTGGGGGCTCCGTTTGGAGAGTATGATGGTGGTGGGCGCAAAAGAATGCATTTTATCCTTCAGGAGTCATCCCAGCCATTGCCATTGCCAAAACCAGAACGTTTTCATTGTGCTGCTGCTGTTAGAGGATTTAGAGGTATGAATAGTGGGGTGTCTCTGGAAAGCATCTGGTAGTAGGGACAGCCAGAATTACCCGGGGTTTGGAGGAAATGCTGGTGCTTGCCAGATAGAGTTGGTATTTTGTGTTTTTCCTGCTAATTCCCGGCATGGAGGAAGAAGGTGATAGTGAAGTGAGGAGAAGTACCAAAACATGAGTATATCACCGATCTCACGGCAACCTGAGGATTCCTTTCTGAGCATGTGAAATGGGCAATCCCTGATGTACATCCATGTAGAAACAAAAGAAATCTCTGATGATGTTTAATTTCTGCTAGCACTTCCGGCTTTAGGGCTGAGGAAATGCTGTTTGAAATCTGTTTTTCCCTGTTTAACTTATTCGGGTTAGCTTTGCCTGAGTGCCCTGGCATTTCATCATTCCCAGCAATCCTGGCATAGTGCAGACCATAGTGTCATGCTTTACACCAGAGCAACCTCTGGGTGCCAGGTTGTTGTCTTGGGATAGGTTTGATGTTTGCACCTTGTGAACTTGGAGAATGTGGGAGAAAAAGAGCAGCAGAACTGTGGGGTGGAATCCGTGGAGCCTTCTGTAGTTCAGCCTGGCTTACAATGGCCTTCCCACCCAATACTGCAATTTACGACTGGCTGTATAAGTCAAAATTGTGACTGGTGAATGAAGCTAAAGTATGTGCTTTGGGCTGTGTTTTTTTAGTTTTTTGATCTTCAGTGATCCCGCTTCCTTCCTGCAACAACTCGTCTCGGTTCATGGTTTGCCAAAGGTACTGAGAACTTCTTTATGGGTTGCCGTTGAGATGCTGGAACGTCGAGTGGCGGCTCACATTTATGTGTTCTGGGGTCTTCTGCCTCATCGTCCCTCCTTCCCTCCCTCCCCTCCTTCCTTCCCTCCCTGTAGGTCACAGTGACCATTGCAGTAGACTCTCAGTCCTGGCGGCAATCAACTCTCTGGATGATTTCTTTGTGTGCTCATGGTATTGCATCTCCTCTGTGACCACTCCATAGCACCTTTCCTCCTTGAACAGGTACTGTACCAAATACCTGTGCTGAGGTCCGGTCAGCGCTTCTCCTCACGTGCGCTCTTTTGTACTTCCATGCCTTCTCTCTGGGTGGATTTGGAGGGGGTGAGGAAGAACAGTGAGCGTGTAGCTTTTTAAGAGATGAGAGTGATACAACATCGCAAACTAAGTGGATGAAGTTCTCGCACCTTTGTATGTGTCAAACGAGAATTTTGTTGCTGTGTCATGGCTGAACCTGTTAACTTATTAAACCATACAGAAATCCAAGCCTGACCCAGAGTGTGACCTACGTGTGCATGGGGCAGCAGGAATCTGGATGGGTGTTGATGCTGTTGTTTGGGGGGATACAACAGAAGTGCAGGGTGGGAGCACTCCCCTGAAAGGAGGGTGCTGTGAGGCATTGACCTGGAGAAGAAGTAAACTTATACTGAAATGTCATTTATATATATGTAAACAAGAGTTAAAAATCAAGGCCTGTAGTGATTCTGTATGATATGAAGAAATGCAGGCAACTGCAAGTTTTTTAAATGATGTATTTGTACAGGGGTATTGGAGTGTCAGAGAACATGTGTCACTTGATAGATGTTAGATATAATAAGCATTAATATAAAAGTCCAAATCAATCTGATTCTTTAACAGATACTCTTTAGAGTATCTGTTAAATACACTCCAAGTATGTATAAAGGTTTTGGGTGGTCAAGTGAAATATAGAATTGCAAGTCCAAAGGCTGGGGTTAGATGAATATGGTTTCTAAATGGGAGCAGAACCAGCCCCATTTTTTTTTTCTTGGCTTAGCAGGTGTTGGAATTATTTCCAACCGTGTGCATGCACCTTGTGAGGCATTCAATGCAGTGAATGATGAAACCAGTTTTCCTTTACAGTGTCTTCTATGGTAACAACCCATGTACAACACAGAAAATACACTGTCTGGCATTATAGACATGAAGGAGGTGAACCTAAGACTGATGTGATGCTTTTTGGCTAAAAAAAGGCATCTCTTCTGTCTTCATAAAGTGTCTCAACAGGGTTTGTTTATTTGCTGGTTACTCAGTTTCAGGAAACTGGTATTTCTGCCTAGAGCTGGAACCACATCATCCCACACTGGTCTTATTCTGAGTTTTTTACCCCCACCAGATCTGAAGTCCATCACAACCCCACAGAAGGAGAAAATCAAACAAGAGGCTTATATGATTAATAAGGCAGAAAATATGATTAATGTCAATCAACATGATTTCATAGCATCCTGAACCTGCCAAATCTGATACTTTTCTTTGAGAGTAAAGATATAGTTGGTGGATGCAATAGTGTCAATGTAACTTAGATTTCAGGGGAGCTTATTGGTGAGATAACCTACAACCTGAGTAGGAATTGTGAAAAATAATTAAGGAATTTGGCTTTCATAATTGTTTAAAGATAAAATAGTTTATTAAGAAATTACAGGATGGATGAAATTGATTCGGACTTTCTTGGGACATGGTGATCCAGCCCCTCAAATTAAGCAAGAAAGGAAAACTGGGCCATACATCAATGGAAACTGCTCCAGGAAAATGCAAGCCGGGAAACTGAAATGGGGAACTCCAGTCTAAAGGAATGCCTTGGAGACCTTCACACATGAAGCCAGCCGTTGAGACCAGCTCCATTATCTCTCCAAGAGACCAGGGGAGTGAGGAGCAACCCAGCCATTGTCGGATGCATAGAACTGCAGATCAGCAGTGCTGAGACAGGCCGGCTGAGACCTAGTGTCTCTCTTCGTTTTCTTTAGAGCCTGACAATAGGTCTTTTGTTTTGTTACCTGTAGATTGCAGACTAAGATTTAGTGCTTAGGCCAAATTTATGTTACTTATCTTTAGGGGTGAGATACCTTTTAACTTTGGGAAGGAAGAGAAGAAAAAAATTTAGTAAAGGGAAAACGTGAAGGAAGGGGGGGGAGAAGGGGAAAATATGTTAATGATTTGTAGTGAAGACTGAATATATGTATGTTTAATGTAGTGCTGAACCTATAAATGACCTAACCTTTCACCTTTCACCAATGGGTGTGCCTCTGGCTATGGCTAAGCACTCAGCGCTGTTTGCTTCTTGGCTTATTTGGGCTTCTCTTTAAATAAATCTACTAAATTTATATAACTGAGAGTCTTATTTCTCACAGGAATGAAGAAAAGAAGCTTGAGTGCCAATGAAAAGGATTGATAAGGGGCAAGACAGCTGACATGGAGAATTAATTCTGAAAGAGAAGTCATCATCAAATGTTTGCTCCAAGAGGTCTGTTATCCTTTCTTTAATTCAACCAGAAAGACCAAAGACACTTGAAGTTATTTTATTGTGTCCTCTCTTTACTTGGTGCAGTGGCATGGATTAGACAGTCTGATACAAATATTCCTGACAAAATGTTATGGACAGTGGCAGGATGACAAATCACTGATGGTGCAGATACATTAGAACAAAATGAAACTGGGTGCCACTTGCAAGGCTGTTCTGTGAGACCACGCAACACATTTTCCAGCATCCCTGGGACTACTCTGCTGTGCACCCAGTTTACTTAGTAGATAACATTTTCAGACTCTCCTGCTTCAAATCTACTATCACTATTTGCCTATTTTGCTTTCATCTTTCTTTGTGCAAGTATTCAGTACCTGAATACAGGAAATATTATATTCTTTTCAGAAAAAGTGTCAGTGGCAAATTTCCCAGTCATCTCACTCTGATGATTCTGATTTGCAAGCTGCTTTATTTCTGTTATGCTGTTTTATTATCCTGTCAGCTTTTTAGTCCTGGGCTCTAATTTTTACACCCACGTCCCATGCCTACATTTGCAGGCATTCCTAAAGGAGTTTGCTGTTATTTTATGAGCAGGACATGTCAGAGTCTGAGTTTGTTGCAGGTGTTCCTAAAAGGCAAAGTCTTTTAGGCCTTTAATCTTTGCAAAAGATTGCTAAGTATTAGCCTGTAGGTATGTACATACCCTTTATGATACCTTTTTTTTTCTTAGCTGAGGAGATGAACTGAGCCTTTCACTTTCCTCCGTTACTACTCTAATGCCCATCTACTTAGATTTTGACTCTCAATCATATTAACATCTGTAATTTTTGCATGCAGGTGAAACTTCCACCAGTTCCACATGTTGGAGAAGGAGATGGATAGCTTGAAAAATTGTCAGCCTTGAAGGTTGCAGGCAAAGAAATGACCAAAACCTGCCAGGAAAACATGAGTAAATGGAAAATGTCTCTCACTCAGCAGCCAGTGGTGTGTTAGACTGCTCAGTGTGTCTTTGCATACACTGGCTGCTATGTTTGCGCATACATGGCTTCTATGTTTGCACAGCAAGTCCTCCCAATCTCTCTTCAATGATATCTAAATTATTTAAGGCTTCAATCTTTTCTTTTGTGTTTTCCATTTAAGAGGGAGAGAACTCAGAAAAGTGCCAACAGCAGCACAACCCTGGCCATTAAGAGGTAAGTAATGGAAGCTGCTCTGCCTTTGGAGAGGTTATGGTCTCCATGAAGGTATTTACACAAACAGTTTTGCTATGTAATCCTCATCCACACAGAAACTAATCACACTGAAAACAGCCGTTGGAAGATAACCAGGCACAGAGGTGAGACTGACTGGCCTTTGAACAAGGAGACACAGGTTATTTGAATAACCATCTGTTAATATAAAATCCACTGAAACATTAAGTGCTACAATGTGGAGTCTCAGAAAGATGATCGGTGCTGCCTTATTACTTGGATTTTGATTTTAGTATCCCCAAACCACTAAAATGCATGGCTTTTCTTGATTTCCACAGACATCACTGCAATAATTGCCTTTGGAAAACATTCAGTTATGGCTTTAACCAGCAAGGAGGGCTCTGCATAAGAAATACTTTGTTTGCTTATTAAAGATAATTCAGAAATCTATCTGTGGTTTCTGTGTTTATTCTTTTTGGTTTTTTTGTTTTTTTTTTTTAAGAAGAATAAATGTATAGATACTCAGAAATGACTGTAATTAAGGAACATGGTGAATCGTTGTTTTTTTTTTTAATGTTCTCCTTTATGTGGACAATGTATGTGTGAGCACTGAGAAGCTGAAAGGCGAACTGCTCAGCTTCTTCCTTCAGTTTGGCAGCATCCAAGGATGACAACTGTGCTGCATTTGGATTTACTTTTTTTTGTTTCTTTCCCCCTTGATGTAATTATTGAATTAAAGTACTTTAAGGTGATTTTTGTCCCACGAGCCTCTGTCTCTTATTCTTTCCCTTCTCTTCGAGGGAGGACTTAGAAACTTTTTTGTCGGCGGCCGCTTTATGAGTCCATGCCGGCGTCACATTTGTTTGTGCGGAGTGTTTTAAGCGCGGCTTCCCGCGGCGTGTCCGCCGGGCGGCGGTACAGAGCCGCAGGAGGGAAGGTGAGTCGTAGCCAATGAGACGCCGCTGTAGCCATGGAGAGGGCGCGTGCGCGTTTGCTGCCATGTGTAGCCAGGGCGGAGGAACGTGCGCACATTGCTCTTAATGGCGTCGGCAGCCCTGTACCCGTAACCTTATTCCACTGCTCCGTCGCGTTGCTGTTGTGGGCAAAGGGGAGCGCCGGGACGGAGCCGCTGCCGCTTTCGGCGTCTTTGCAGGCAATTCCTTTCCTTTACGCTTTCCCGCGGCGGTGCTCAGGCTGATGGCCGTGCCGTGCGGCACTCGGGGCGGCTGAAGCGGCAGAATGCGGGAGTTTCCTCCGGCGATGTTAGCGGCAAACGAACCGCGCGGTCCACAGGTTTGTAGAAGCGCAGTACCGCGGTGCGTCCGCCAGGCAGCAACAGCGAGCCGCGAGCGCTGTTGCTGGCGCCCCCTTGTGGAGGGAGGTGGCGTCAGAGCCACTCAAGGCGCATGCGCAGCGTAACCTTGGGGTCCTGCGCAGCCATAGCGACGGCGCATGCGCACTACGAGTCTCGGTCGCCATAGCGACGGCGCATGCGTACTAAAGAGCATCGGTAGCCATGGCGACAGTGCATGCGCACTACGGGTCCCTGTAGCCATAGCGACAGCGCATGCGTACTAAGAGCATCGGTAGCCATGGCGACGGTGCATGCGCACTACGAGTCCCTGTAGCCATAGCGACGGCGCATGCGTACTAAGAGCATTGGTAGCCATGGCGACGGTGCATGCGCACTACGAGTCCCTGTAGCCATAGCGACAGCGCATGCGTACTACGAGTCTCGGTAGCCATAGCGATGGCGCATGTGTACTAAGAGCCCTGGTAGCCATAGCGACGGCGCATGCGTACTACGAGTCTCGGTAGCCCGATATCGGCATGGCATTAGCCCTGGGTAAGACAGCAGGAACTGCGCAGGCACCGTCTCTATGGCTACAACAGGACGCCGAGCACCGTTTGCGCATACGCCGTCTCTCGGAATTCCCCCCCCTGCATCGCTGCTGCCTCCTGGCGGACACGCCGCGGTACTGCGCTTATGGAACGCCACCATTCAAACTAATGCGGGGGAGTTCCGCAGGCCCTTACGCCGTGTATACAGAGGCGAGCTGTGCGCCTGCTTCGGCTCTGTGGCTTCAGGGGCAGGATGTAATCCTGCATAGTCGTTTTTAATATCGTGGCGCTCAGCACGCACGCGCCGCCGCTACGGCTATGGACGCCAAGTTTGTTCTGCGCATGCTCCGTGAGTGGCTGTGACGCCAACTCCAGTGCACCAGGGGGCGATGGCAACACAGTCCGCGGCTCGCTGCTGCCGCGATGCGGACATGCCGCGGTACTGCGTGGCAAAGACCACATGAGCAGTCGCTATGAGTATCGGGTAAAGCAGTGCGCATTCGCTGTGCTCTCCACTGCGGGCTAATCGAAAGCGCATGCGTTCGCTTCTCTCCTGGAGCCATGGGAACAGCGCATGCGCACTGTGTGAACACGTTTTTAAATTTTTTGAATTAACTTCTATAATATTGGGGGTTTTTTTTGTTTTTTTTAATGTCGTTTTCAATCTCATATAGGGTTAGGGTTAGGGTTAGGGGATAGGATTAGGGTTAGGGTTAGGGGTTAGTGTAAGGGTTAAGGTTCAGGTTAGGGTTAGTGTTAGGGTTACGGTGCTAGGGTTAGGGCATTAGGGTTTGGGTAAGGGTTAGGGCGTTAGTGTTAGGGTTAGGGTTACGGCGTTAGTGTTAGGGTTAGGGTTAGTGCGTTAGGGTGAGGGTTATGGTGTTAGAGTAAGGGTTAGGGTTAGGGCGTT
>VZTY01031850.1:14481-29404 GCA_013400935.1 Turnix velox | reverse complement strand
CTCTGAGGTCCCCTCTGAACTTGAGGCAAACACTTGAGGAAAAGGAACTTGAGGTTACAATGGGCAGGACAAAAATCAGCATGACATGTAACAATAAAAAGGCACTCTGCAGGGCTGTGTGCAGGGAAGACATGGGAAGGGATCCTGCTGCTTGGAGGGCTTGGTGGGACACAGGACACAGCATGAGACATTGTGACTGCTGATGACCTGTCTGGGAAGAGGAGAAAGCCTTGAAATCTTTGAAATCTTGAAGCTGTTCAGGTGGACCAGGTGGCTGAGTGTGAGAAGTCATGGGAGGAGCATTGCTCTTCTCTTAAAATGCACCAAATGGGACCATGGGAGCCCTGAACTTGGCTCAGTTTTTCCTGCAGAAGCTGTGCTGTCTGTCTGGGGTGTTCATGCAGAAGAAGGGATCAGCAAGGCACAGATTTTTGTGAGCTCATCCATTTTCTTGCAGATTTCTCTCTTATTAGCAATGACTTGGCTTGACTATTCTTAGCTTTCAACTTTAATTTTTAAAAATGTTATTAACAGAGTAACAGCACTGAGCAGGACAGAGCTAGCTGAATTCCCTCTCTGAAATGCTACTTTACTTGATGAAGTCCAGTGACATCTTTGCATTCAGTTAACTGGATCTCTGCAGGTGATAGAATAACTAATCAGAATAAAAACATCAAGTGAAATGAAATATAGACTGTAAACACCATTCTAATTAGTAGCTTTATGGGGCTCTGTCAGCAAATGATCATGGATCTGATTTCTGGTTTTCTGCCTTGAGAATATTTAGGTTATTAGTCATGGCTGAGTGCCTACTTCTGTCTTCCTGTTTGGGATTTAGAGTATTTTAGCCCTGCTTCTCTGTGCTGAAAACTCTCCTTGGCCTTACACTGACTGCTGCTTTTGCCCTTGTATCAGTCAAATAAACTTGAAGACGTTGGTGTGGGTTTGGTGCTGTCATCACTATTGGGGTGGTTGAGTGATTTGCTGCTTTTAACTGAGGCTTCTTCTCCTGGAGGTTTGGGGTTGGGCTGGAGGTTTGGGGTTGGGCTGGAGGAAAGCAGAGAATTTGGAGTGCTGGGGAAGTGAACACAACCACGTGGGGATTGCTCTTCTTACAGGTGGGATTCCTGATTGAAGTAAAGCAGTGTTTTCTTTGTGCATGGCAGGAGAATGTATTGATGAGACATCAGCATCCATTTTAACATGACTTAGCATTCTTTTTGTCCAGCTTTGGTCCAGGCTTTCAGTAAACTTGACTTCTCTAGTAGCTGTTGAGGACAACTGTTCTTTGCAAAGGATCACTGTGGATGTATTTTAATGGATCAGATTTTGAACCTCTTCCTTTCTCTTTGGAGTCAGCTCAGCCCTGCTCTGTTTCTGGAGCCATCACCCTTTGTCTTGGAAGATAGACATAGACATAGACATAGTTATCTAGGTTGGAAGGGACCTTTCAGATCATCTAGTCCAACCATCAGCCCAACTCTGACAAGCCTCATACCTGGATGGGGACTCAAACCCCTGACCCTCAGATTAGGAGTGCAATGCTCTCCCAAGGGTGATTTTTCTGTAATTAACTTTCCAGCCTGGAAAAAAGCAAACAGGCTGTCTTGACTGCAGAATTACCACCTGTTATGTAAGCAGAAACTTTTTTTAATTGGAAATAAAAAAAAAAGCAAACCTAAATGCTTCACATTTGCATCTATATTTATATACATATATAGACAGAGCACATTTACATCTATCTCTATATAAAGGCAGAGGACACATGGCTGTGGTTCTGCATTTGGTGTCTCCTGAGCTCTGAGGGGTATCACATGTCTGATACATAAATGCTGTAGCAACTCCAGACATCACTTTAATGTTATATTAAGATGCTGTTTTGTGGTGGTGCTCAGGTTCTGGGGTTCTCTGAGCTCAGGGCTGTGGGAGAGGGGCCACAGAGGGCACGAGTGGGCTTTCCCAGTCCTGCCAGAGGAGGTGTGGGGGCTGTGCTGTGCACAGGGAGATGTGGGGTAGCTCATTGCTGGGAAAGTAGAGCAGGGGGCTGGTGGTTTGATGTAGATTTTTTGCTTTTTTTTTTAAGGCCTTTTAGTAAGATGGAGAGATGGAATGATTTCCATGACAACAATTCAATTAGGGAGAGAAATGAAAGAACTTGGAGTGGGAATGTGAAGGGAACGTGTCACTGCTGGGAGCTGGGAGGGAGCCTGAAGGGGGAGTGAGGGGCTGAGTACATTCAAAACATTAAAAACATAAAAGCTTGTGAATTGCTGGTGAATAGGCTCTTGCAAAAGGAAATAAGTTATGGGAAGAACCGTGTGAAGCCAGCGGGTAGTAAAGAGATGGAGGGATGTCAGGGAGGAGGGGGAGGGCAAAGCCAGGTTTGGGAGGGCTGGGGGATGGCAGGAGCCACACTCCCTGTGGAGCCTTCACTCCACCACTGCAATTCCTCCACACCTGCAAGTGAATCCATCTTCTCTGGGATTCAACAGACACAGCAAGGCTGGGCTCCAGCTCTGAGCTTTCAGGCTCCTTCTCCATTGGATTGCACAGTTGTGGTCTCTGTTTTTCTTCATACTTTCTCTTCTTGCACTGAAATATTGTAGCTGTGTGTGTGTTCTAGCAGTCTGGGTGTCCCTGCAGTCAGACTCTGGCTATTTTATTTTCTTTTGTCACTTTTCTTCCTGTATCCTTGAAGCTCAGCTCCTTTTAATGCTAGCTACAAATGGCCTGTCATCTCAAAATTGCTTCAACCTTGACCATGATTATTATTCTTTTTAGTCAATGTGATTTTTGGGGTGAATGTTGATGGAGAAGCTTGGTTCTGATACTGACACTGATGATTTTGGAATGTTGCTTGACCTGAAGAATCCCATCCCTAAGATAATATTGATTAACAGAAATGTGAATCACATCAAACGTAAACTTTGTAATAAGAATTCTCATTGAGACATTTGAATTCTGTGTGGCAGGAGCAGGCTTGAAAGGCACTTGGATGAATTTCCCTGCTGTAAACCAAATGGGTTGTCAGCTTGAAAGGTATTTGGTTATTGCTGATTTAAAGACATGGATGGTCAAAGGCAGGAAGAAACACTGGAGATAAATAACCTGGTCTAGAAACAATTGGTATTTGTTACAAGCCTGTGTAATGCAGTGTTCTTGCAGACAAGTGTACTGAAATGGCAACTTTCCAGATTAAAACAAATAAACAATCAAAAAGAAATGAATTCTGCTTGGGATGGGTGAGATAGTGAGTGCTCTGCAGGGTAATCCCTCTCCTCTGAGAGTCCCACCTCAAAATGTCCCAAAACCCTGACAAGAGTGGAAGGCAGAAGGGCAAACTGCACTCTAACATTTGCAACATGCAGCTTAGCCATGTTTTTTTCAAATGGCATTGTTTAAAAGTGAATATGCTCTAAAGACATCCACAATGCCAAATCCCCACTTTAATTGCTGCTTACAGATGCTGCTTTTGATGCAAGCTAAATTTCTGAGCCAAGCTGAAGTTCTTACAGAGAAGAGTTTGTGAAATTCTAAAGAGCAGGAAATCAGCATTAAAATAGCTTTTGTAGAGAATCTTAAGTAAGATGTGCAATTTTCAGTGAAGGCCTTTGCATCAAAAATTAGCAACATCTGGCCTCCTATTCTATATGTTATTTCCTCTCCAAATCCCCTTGAAAATGTGCTGTTTTCTAGAAATATGCTTGGATACATTGAACCATATAATAAAATATGCATAAGCACTTGTTGCTTGCTTAATGCTTGTAGCACTTGCCTCTTTACTGTATTTTGACAAAGTAACCCTCTGAACATGAGTGATTCCCATGGTGAATAGGGATTGGGCTTCTCAAGTTCTTGGTACTGGGTGTCAAAAAGTTGTTAAATGAGTCCTCTCCTTTATGGTGATCTGCTTTTCAGAGAGCACCTACTTCATAGAATCATAGAATAGTTTGGGTTGGAAGGGACCTTAAAGATCATCGAGTTCCAACCCCCCTGCCATAGGCAGGGACACCTCCCACTAGATCAGGCTGCTCAGTGCCCTGTCCAGCCTGGTCTTGAACACCTCCAGAGAGGGGGCATCCACAACCTCCCTGGGCAACCTGTTCCAGTGTTTCACCACCCTCACTGTAAAGAATTTCTTTCTTATGTCTAGTCTAAATCTATCCCCCTCTAATTTATATCCATTGTTTCTAGTCCTCCCATCCGATATTATGTTAAAAATTCCTTCCCCTGCCTTTCTGTAGGACCCCCTCAGGTACTGAGAAGTTACTCTGAGGTCCCCTCTGAGCCTTCTCTTCTCCAGGCTGAACAACCCCAACTCCTTCAGCCTGTCCTCATAGGGCAGTTGCTCCAACCCTTTGATCATCTTCATGGCCCTTCTCTGGACCCTCTCCAACAGCTCAATGTCCTTCCTGTGTTGAGGGCTCCAGAACTGGACACAGTAACTCCAGGTGGGGTCTCACCAGTGCCGAGTAGAGGGGTAAAATCCCCTCTCTTGACCTGCTGGTCACACTCCTCTTGATGCAACCCAGGATTTGGTTGGTGCCTTCTTGGCTGCGAGTGCACACTGCTGGCTCATGTTGAGTTTGTCATCAACTGACACCCCCAAGTCTTTCTCTACGGAGCTGCACTCAAGCCACTCTCCACCCAGCCTGTAGAAAAAGAACACCTCAAGCCCCTGCTGATGTCTCAAAGGGCAGATTCCCTCTCTTGGTTGTTTGCAGTGTGTTGTGTGCTTGGCTGCTTACAGACAAACAGGGCTGGGGGGGAACATGAAGTCTAGTCCATGTCTGTGTCCCAAGGAGAGCTCAGCTCTGCCTAGCAAATTCCTTGATGACAATCTGTCCTTGTAGACTCACCCAGGCAAGGTGTTCCAGTGTTTCACTCTTCAGTGTAGAATGAAGTCCAATCTTGGAGAGCTTCTAAGTATGAATGAAAACATTTAAAAATCAATATTGTGCTTTAAAAGGGGAGAATAGATGTGCAATAAGAGAAAGATAGCAGGTGGATTTAGTGCAGAAAGTCCTTACTCAGAGAGAAGATTCAATGGGTGTGTTTGAAGGGTAAGAGCTAGTACACTGGATTTTCATTAAGCAAGTTCTTATTTTCCTACTCTTTGTTTCCTTCTTCAAAGCCTGCAGCAGACTTTTCTAAGAATTATTAAAAGCAGTGGCTCTCAGAAGAGACTCTTAGCAGATTTTGGGGTCTGGTTATGGATTTTTCCATGTTAGGCAACCAAGAATGCTGATCTGCATGCACCCTATTAGAAAGGGTATTCTGCCAAGTATTCTCTTGGCAGTTTTTTCAAATTTTATGTATGAATAGGAGTGACAGAGCATTTATGGAAGATTAGCCAGGAGTAGATCTACAACAGGCTGCTTTGGGAGTCATTGCTTCCTGTTGATTAATTTAACATCCCTCCTGGGTGATCCAAATGTACTTGGTGTTTATGAAGTGTTGGGTGAATAATTCGCAAAATAATTCCTTTTTTTCTTTTTCTTTTTTTTTTTTTAAATGGATTTTCAGTTGAGGATTTGCATCTGAGTTGTGATGCCAAGGATGCATCTCTTCTCTTATCCCATGCCTGGTTTCTCACTCTGTCTGAGCCCTGTGCCTCAAGTGGGAAGCAGGGGGGAGACTTGGATTTCTCACCATGAGGTCCAAGCCAGTCAGAAAGAGGAGTGGTGAAGTTTGTAGAGAGCAGTCTCCATCCAACTAGCATGACAAATTTTGATCATTCAGATGTTGATTTTTATGGTCTGGCAGATGTGGGGCCAGCAGATAAATATGCTGCCTGGGATGTTATATAAATAAATTTTTCAGATCAAGGCACTGTGCAGGAGAGAAACCAAGAATAATTAATCTCAGAGTGCCTGGAAGAAGCAGCTGTTCTCTCAGAGCTGGGGGAGAAAGGAAGTGGAAAGGAAGGTGAGGACAGTCCCAGGTAAATTGGTTCAAATAGTGCTCAACAGCAGAGATGTCTGAGGAGCTTCAGCCTCCTGGGGAGGATGCAGCAAAGCCTTTCTCCCTGCTTCACCCAGGTGGCTTAAGGGCAGGACACCCTCAGCCCTGGGGAGGAGGGAAACATTTCAAAATGACTTTTAGCTTTCTGAATGAATGATTTTTATTTTAAAAATGGAAATAACAGGCTTTCCATCTTTCTTTGTTCATGCTCCCACCACCTCCTCTTTGCTTGCTTCAGTTTGCTCTCTCCTGAACTTCTGTCCCCTCTTTTGCCCTGGTGCTGGACTCCATTCTGCTGCTGCCTCTTTGCCTCCTCCAGCCCAAGCCTTGGAGAGTGTGTAAGCTCCAGCTCTGCTCTCTGCCTTGCCTGTGTATGGCACATTCACCCTATGAAATCATCCCCAATGCAGCTGAGCACTGTGGCCTCAGTCTGCATCTGTGGGTCTCTAAAAGGATCTGGTGCCTTCCTTGGCATCCAAGACATCCCCCCCAATTAGCAGAAGTGAGAAGCAGGTTGATTTGCAGGGATTCATGTCCTTTGGTAGAACAAATCCAGCCAGGAACGTGGATGACACTGCTTTCTCACCAAGCTCTATGGATACCAGCCTCCTCATATGGATCATGGCAGTCACTGAAAGCTCATAAATTCTGAGAGCCAATCCTGAACCTAATCCTGGACTGATATTTAACTGCAAGCCTTTAAAGATTCAACATCTAGTATGTTCCTGGCAGTTGCTTCTGCTATAAATCTGAATTGCTGATGTTATGAATGATCTCTGATCCCAAGAGCTGATCCTGTAGGTGAAAGTTTTGGCTCATAAATTCATTGTCAGATCATTATCAAGATCAGTATTTTTCTTCCCCTTTTTGCATACTTATTTACCTTAACATTTGTTCCAGGTTTAGAGCTGTGATGCATGATGGATGTTGCTTATATTTTAAGCCCACATACTACAACAGGGCTCCCATCCCAGCTCTGATGGGAAATATAGGGACCAATTTTAATGGTAATGTACAATTGGACTGACATGTCCCAAGGCCTGGGGAAACCTGTCCATTAAAAATTAATGGATTAGGGAGTCCTGGTGTAAAGTAAAGCCTCAAATGAAATTCTGTGGCTTCATGGACTGTTAATTCTTTATTAGGTTTTCCTAGACTGAGATAAAAGGCATTTTATCTCTTTTAAAGTTTGCATTAACATGTCATTGGGTTTTGTATGTACATTGATCTTCATTTGGCTAATCCAGAAAGGGTAATAGGAATGTGCCTTTTCTGCTGGAGCAAAGATAACTCCATAACACTTCAGATTTTTTTTCCTAGTTTTTATTTATTATGTTTTCTTCAGCTCCAGAACTGTGATCAGTGTCCAGAGCTATGAAATTCAGCTCACTATGTATTTCTATTTTCCACCCTGTCTAAGTTTCTTCCTTTCCTTTTTCTTGATTTTTTTTTAACTGCCTTCACTTTCTAGCTAATTTGGCAGTAAGGCTGATGTGTCTCCACTGAAAAGTAGCAAAGAGGTTTGGCAGTATATTTTTTAGAATACTGTCTTTCTGTGATGGATTTGTGGCTTCTTGGCTACATGAAAGCTTTTTTTTTTTTTTAACAGTATTCCAGTTTGACATGGAGCAATGAAGTGTGTCTTTGGATTCAGTGAAAGGTTCTGAATCTGACTGATGTACATTATTTTTTTGGTGCTGCTGCAGCAGCAAAAACAAAGATTAATTGCCAGGATCTGCATATTTCTAGAAAATATACCATGCCATAGAACATAGAACACAGAGCATCTGGGAAGAGAAAGACAATTCTTATCCCCTTACCCTAAAGGTGAAAATTCAACTTGGATGGACTTTGTCAAGTTGGGGAATTATCTATCTACTCTTTGGGTCAGCAACCCCTAGTTCTCATGATTGCCTTGATCCTTCATCTTCCTGCTGAGAGCTTCTAATTGTGTCTGTTTTCAAGGGAAAGGGAACAACCTCAGCACAGACCCTGTATGTATTTATTAAGGGAGCATCTGTGGAGAAAATCTGATTAATAGCTGTTGTTATTAATTGTGATGGTGCAGTGGTCAGTGAATTAGCTCTGTCTAGAGTGTGAAAGGGGAACAAAATGGTTTTTGTCTTCTCTGTGATGAGACTCTCCATCTGTTCTTCAGTTTTCTGCAAACATAAAGTAGGGTGTGGGGCAAAAAGGAAGTGGCTCCAGGTTGGATGGTTGCTCCCAGCCTTGTCACATCTCTGCACCTTGCCAAATGGCACAAATCAAGCACCAAATCAAGTCTGTGTAGCTCTGGGTCATAATGACTTTCCTTGTAAGCTCTGAGGTGGGAAATCCTCTGCATTGGATGGACTGTGCAGAAAAGCACAGGTGGTTTGATTCTGGAGCTCATACCCTTCATGTCAGGGCTTTGTTTGATACTTTCCCTGCCAGTTGTGTCAAGCCAACCTGTTACAGCAGCTTGGATCTCACTTGCTTCTCATCTTTGGCTCCCACTCTTGCAGCCTGTAGCAAATGCTTATTTTAGCACCAGCCTGCTGTGATCCCTTTGTATTATACAGTAGGAGATTAAATGTTAATTTATTACATATCATTATAGGATTATATGTTGCCACTAGGAGAACAGAATCCAAATGTTAGACTAGCATGTTTAAGTTTTAGTGCTTGCACACGTTTTCCTCCATGCAGGAAACAGGCATAGTTAAAGATGGAAGGCTGAAAAAGGGAGTGAATTCATTTGACCTGATCACTGCTGGCTCAGAGCTCAAGCCCTGCAACAATATAGCCAAAAGTTCAGAATGTTTTTTTTCAGAATTCAGTAGAAAAGAAGTTGACTGAATTTTCTAAAAAATAAAATAAATATATATTAAAAAAAAAGTCAGAAAAATTGTTAGGTGCTTTGGGTGTTCCAAGGGCTACATCACATAGATCAGTTCTATAGTGTGAACAAAGTGTGGGCAGTGCCCATGTGTGACTGCTGCCTCTTGTACTCAGCAAAACCCTGAGCTGGCTCTGTGCTGAGCCTCAGCAGCTGTAGGGCTGAGTTTTCAGGGAGCAATGCCACTGCCTTTGGCAGGAGTGGAACAGACATACAGATAAGGCTGGGGTTGGTGATGTTGCATGGGATTTACAACCAGAAACAGGGCCTGCAGACCTGTTTTAATGCAAGAAGTGTCCCAGAGGAGCAGAGGACGACTGTTCCCCTCTACACTAAGTTATTACTGGTTCACATTCAGTTCCTGTATCTTAAATGTCTCATTTTCCCTGGAATAGCTGACAGCTACTATACACAGGCTAGGCCTGTGCATAGACACTCCTGGTGTGGAAATGTTGTTGTCCCCTGATGTTACAGATCTCTCAACCCACTGTCTTCTTCCCCAGCTGATCCAGGTCACTGTGGGTGAATTGTTCCAATTCAGAGGTAATGGGGCAAACTGGGGAACACTGCTATAAACCAGTGTGCACAATTCACACCCTTGGACTAGTTTATGCAGGTAGAAGAGTGCTCTGGTCAAGGCACTGGCCTAGGCTAATCCTAAATTAATGATCTTAAACTAATAATCTGATTATGATCTGGGGTTTCCTAACTATGATTGGGTCATGCTAGTGAAGTCCTGGGACTCTTTCTCAACTATACAATTGACATCAAGAAAAGAATTACAAGCAGCTTTTTGCCTTCTTGGACAATCTCAAATCTGATTGAGTTTGCTTCTCTTGGCTCTTGAAGAGCTTGAAAATACCATCAGCTAAAACTTCTTATTTTTTATTACCTCAATATATTAACACAAGTGAACCATGCAGCAAATTTGACCTCATCCAACTTTGAATTGTGCTTGAGAGTTACTATTCTTTGCCAATAAGTTTAAAAATTATCAGTGAGCAAGATAACAGCATTTGGTGCATGGCAATGTCAAAGCCATAATAAGGTTTCACTTTCTTTACCCACCAAGATTTTGACAAGATCTCCTTGAACTGCTTCCTGCAGGGCTATTGGGAATTTTCTTTGTGCTTAGAAAATCAAACTCTAAGTTCCTAATCAGCAGAAGACAGAGAAACAAACACCCAAGAAGTCCTTTGTAAGGCTCCTTCTCTCCCCAAGAGGAGCCCATCTCACCCTGTGAGTGACAAGCTGCAACCTTTGATTGCCATAGGAAGAGAAAAGCTGTACCCAGGGGTGGTTCTGTTGGCCTTTCTGATAGTGAATTTGTAAAACATGTCAAGTGTGTGTTTGTAACATAAAATCATGCATTCAAGTGTGAAAAGTTCTGTTTTGTTCTGCTGGTGGGATGTGCTTCAGTGGGACTGTTTCCATAGTTAAACAGTGGGGGAGGTCAGCAATCACCCTAGGAATTTAAAGCTCTTTTTCTCTGTAACAAATTAATGGAGATGCTTGAGGCTGTTGTCATTCCAAAAATAAAATGTCAAATTAAGTCAAGGAATCTGAGAGAAAGCAGAGAGTTTTGTTCTGGGAAGAAAGAAAAAAAAAAAGAAGAAGAAAAAGCTAAGCTAGAAAGAAGAACTCCTGTTTTCATTGTTCAGTCAGAGGCAGATACAGATTGATAACTTAATGATGTCTGAACTAGGGCTGTGTGGTTGATCCTATGGGAGCCAGAGAGCACACACTGCTTTAGGAGGCTGGTTAGTGTAATACTAGTTGCATTGCAAAGTGTGGGTTAAAGATTGGGTTCAGAGAAGAAAGGTGCAGCTATCCCTGTGATTGGGGATTTAGTGACATAAAAACTATTGATAGAGTTTAAGCAATTTATTAAGGGTGAGAAATCAAACTCTCAATTTTATAAATTAAGTAGTTCTATTTAACTAATTAAGGAGAAGCCCTAATTAGCTGAGAGGAAGTAGAGTTAGGAATTCCCCTCTTAGGCTCCATAGACAACATCAACAATGCCCCATTTCTCCATCTCTTGTGAATCTCAGTCTTCTTGGGCAAACCCTTCCCTTACTTCTGCAGGACCTCTGCTTCTGTTGAGCCAACAGAGTCAGTTAACCCTACAGTTAATCCCACAGGGAAACCTAAGTGAGAGCTGACTTCTTTCCACAGACTTAAACACTGCAAATATTAAATTAGGAATTTAACTCTCTGCATTGCAAGCATTGTGTAGTCAGGGTTGCTATCCAGGTGAGAAATCCACCAGTAATGGGGAGCAAAGTGGGAATTGCTCCCAGTGTGAGGGCAGAGAGATGGGGCTGGTGCCAGAGCCAGGTTTTACTAATTAATGTCTGCATTCTGCTTTGTTGTATTGCAGTTCTCTGGCAGGGCTGGCATCACAGTCACAGTGGGATATGGATGAGTGCCAGTGAGATACAGGATTTTCTATGCATTGAAGGCATATCTGTGTTCTTAATAACTTTACAGAGGTTTTATTGTAAGCTGCTTTTGTGGTTTCCTGGGGCTGTTGGAGCCTGTCTGTGTGGAGCTCATTTCCTCCAAGGGCTTTGAAGCAACAGAAGGGAGAATCCAGTGAAAGCCCATTGCTTGGGAGAAAGGCTTTGGATGAACCTCACAATGCCTTTGGACAATCTGCTGCCAGAATTTTAATATCCTGTAATTTCGGGCTCCTGCAAGGAATTTTTCAATCTCACCAAAGGCAAAAGCTTCAGTGGGGAGAATGAGAAGTGATATAAAATTATGTACCTGTATAAACCCTGCATGTAGGAACTCAGAAAGTCTGCATTACATACAGCTTAAAGCTTTGTTTCATTTTGTCTTTAGATGTAATACCCAAGGCCACTGGCTGCAGTCACAAACTGGGGTTTGCAAAAGAGAATGGCAGCTGAGATCTTGGTCCTCCAGGGTGTGAGGGAGAAGTGCCAGGGTTGGTCCAAACTGGGGCAGAAGTCTGGATCCAAGCTACTAAAGCTCAAAGGAAATACTGAAAATGCAGAAGCAAGTTTAGGAAAGGATTCATTTGAAATGGTGGGTTTTTTGCTCATTAAAATGGGAATGCAAACACTGCAGTCAGCACTGCCTTTCTCTGCATTGTTTTAATGGTGATCTCAATCTGAAAATAACAGTGTTTGCAAAATCCCTGTTGCCTGAGGTTGAGTTTCCTGTCAAAAAGATTTCACAACAGACAGTATCTTGCCCACCTACTGCTCACACAATTTCCTTCTACCTCCTCTCCAGGTCAAGATTCACCAGGGTGAGCCATTCCAAACATTAATTGAAAGGGGAGTAACTGATAACATCCTCTAGGGGAGTAACTGATAACATCCTCTGGGCTTTGCCCATATGATAGATAAAAGATGCTTAATTTCTCCATTCATCTTCTCTACTTTTCCTGAACTTTGAGGATGCCAAAATTATGTAAATCCTATTATGTTCCTAAAGCCACCACAATCCCTTGAATAATTCTTCCAAAAGCACTTTAATAACTGATCCAGTAGTTGCTGAAGCAATTGGAGGTGCTTCTGGCCACCCCATCAACTGGCATACTATTACCAAAAGATATTAAGTCTTCCTGCTCAAAGCATTTTGGTAAAATCCTACCTGACATAACTGGAATGGGTATACAGCCCAGGGTTACCTTCCTCTAGCATCCTGATAGTTATTGGATATTATCATATATTCCCTTGCATCCTGATTATGAACTTCAGCAGACATTAAGCAACTTAGAATAAATTCAATAACTCATACAAAAAACCCAGGGCAGTGCACATCTTGTCTTTCACTAATCCTAGAGAATCCAAATGCTTCCCCTCACGGAGTTGTTTAATTATTTACTGTCTTTTGTAAACCAATCATTCCCTTTGCACCACTAGTATCTCCAGTTCCTCTGCTGGAAAACATTTTTTGGGATTTTTTTAGGCAGCATTTGAGTAACTTAGACCAAAGGGAAGATCTTCTATTCTACTGGCAGAAGTGCTGCTTTCCAGGCTTCTTCATCTGCCAGTCAGCTGTCTGCTCTCTCTTTTGAACATCCCATCTGATGTTCCCTGACGTGCATTAAAACCATTTCCTTTGGTAAATTTACCACCTCCAACTGGTGAATAATGGAGCCTTCATGAGTAAATGTTTTCCCTCAGTAGGGTAATCACCCTCTTTCCTCTGAAACTGATGCTGCTGGAGCAGCAGAAGGATGTCCTGTCTAGGAAAGAGACATGAATTTAGGCTGTTGTGATGCTGAAGTGTATTCCATGCATACTATTGTTTATCCATGCTCTGAATCCATCCATGTTTATCCATGCTCTGAATTCATCATAAATAGTTTTTTCTTTTTGTTTCAAATTGTGTCATGTTCAAGCTAAAAGAGCTCTCTTGTTAGAAGTAAACCCATCTGTTTGGATAACCATTCTGCTGTAATGATAGTTGTGCAGACAAATCTGATGTCTGCTGGGGCTAGCATGGTAATCTGTGGGGGAAGCTGAAAAGCTTTATTGCTTGGGTTGTGTGCTATTCCCCAGCTAGGATAAATATGTGGGCTATTTTGGTAAAATCTTCAACTCCTCCCTTCCTAGTAATAAAGTTGTTAATGATCATCTTCCAAGAAAATGGCAGAAAATGCTTAACAGAGCAGTTCCTCACCCTTTTGTAAATAGAACCTCATTTTTCTTAGGAAAAAAAATACTATAAAGGGGTTTTATTTTTAACTGAATAAAAAAAAAATCAGGGTAAACTTTTGATGCATTTGCTTCATCCCTTTTTGTTAGTGTGCTTCCACGTGTAATGTTGTGTATCCTTATTTTGCAATTGCTTTAGGGATTTCCTCTGGGGTGTCACAGATGAGTGAGTGCAAATTAAGAATGGCTGTCCCAGGTCAAAGCAGAGCTCCATCTGGCTCAGCAGCCTGGTTCTGGGATCACTCCTAGGGAAGAGTAAGATCAGGCAAGCACAGAGGATGCTTCCCCTGAATGGACTTTCCAGCAGTGGTCTTGCTTTTTCATAGAGCTGATTTAGGAAGTAGAGTGAGCAGGATTCTCTCTGGAGTCTGACACTTCATGTGCTTTCATTGCTGGAGTAATGGCAGTTTTTTCCTTTTCCAGATTTGAGTGTTTCTGGGTTGTTTTTTTTTCTCCAGTTTTCCAAGCTTTTGCTGATAGAGAACCCTGAATTAATCTCCTGTCCTTCTGGGCATTGTGTTACATTCTGCCTCACTCCTTTCTGTGCCAGCAGTGCTGGAACTGGTGTGGGATGCTAATCCTGACATACCTAGTCACTCAGTCAGAGAGGAAAATGTATGAAAACAAATGGCTAGCCCAAGCTAAATTTAGATTTATTCAGTTGGAATTAATCATAATCTTTATTTAGTCCCAAGTGATGCCTTCTTATCATACACTTATTAGAGCCCAGAAAATTAATTTTTATTCTGCCATAAAGGTGAATGTAATAATCTGGGTTCAGGGAGAGGATTACTTTAATAAGATTTATAAGCAGCCTTTCAGACAGCAGGGCTTTATTACTATCTATAGGTGGACTTGCTGTATGTGTGTCTATCAGTGTGAATGACTGTGTAAAATGCAAGCTCAGAAACTTCCAGCTTAAATTTTTTGGCAAGGGTAAGCAGGCAAAGTACTTTCTTTGTAAGACAATGCTGAAATTTATTACAGAACTTGCAGCCTGATCAGGGGGTTTTACCCATATGCATGGTTTCATTTTGCACTGGAACATGTATTTTTGTAGGCAAAATATATTTATGGGGTCTGAGATGTTCCTTTCAAACTTTCTGAAAGCAGACTGATGGGCAAATAGAAGCGTGTGGTGTGGGAAGAAAAGGTTTAGTGAAGCACAAGCTATCCATCAGGCCTCTTCTCCAAATAGACAGAGAATCATAGAATCAGAGAATAGTTTGGGTTGGAAGGGACCTCAAAGATCATCGAGTTCCACCCCCCCTGCCATAGGCAGGGACACCTCCCACTAGATCAGGCTGCCCAGTGCCCTGTCCAGCCTGGTCTTGAACACCTCCAGAGAGGGGGCATCCACAACCTCTCTGGGCAACCTGTTCCA
>VZTY01031850.1:2509-14146 GCA_013400935.1 Turnix velox | reverse complement strand
TCATGTTGAGTTTGTCATCAACTGACACCCCCAAGTCTTTCTCTATGGACCTGCACTCAAGCCACTCTCCACCCAGCCTGTGTCTGTGCTTGGGATTGCTTCCACCCAGGTGCAGGACCTTGCACTTGGCCTTGTTGAACTTGCTGAGGTTGGCTTGGGCCCACCTCTCCAGCCTGTCAAGGTCCCTCTGGATGCCATCCCTTCCTTCAGGTGTATCAACTGCACCACACAGCTTGGTGTCATCTGCAAACTTGCTGAGGGTGCACTCCATCCCACTGTCCATATCTCCTACAAAGATGTTCAATAGCACTGGTCCCAGTACTGATCCTTGGGGAACACCACTCCTCACTGGTTTCCACTTGGACAATGAGCCATTGACTGCAACTCTTTGAGTTCAACCATTCAACCAGCTCCTTATCCAGCCAGTGCTCCATCCCATTCTAAACCATCTAAACCTCCAGCATGCAGCTCTGCACTGGTCCCCTCTCTCAATGGTTTTAATGGATAAAGAGAGGCTCCTCCCAGAGCCTACTACTCCTTAGTAGTTTGTTACTACTAAGATTTTTCTAGGAGTGAATGAAAGCACTCTGAGATACCCCTTTGTGTGATTTACTAAAAGAGAAGTCTACTATCTGTGCTGGGATGAGATACCTGTCTCAAATGATGTGGGCTGACTTCATGGAGGGTAGACCCAAGCTGCAGTGAAGCTTCAGGAACAGAAATTTGACTGAGACATTTGAAAATAAATAGGTGAGGCATCAGCCCAAGCCTAGAAAAGTGAATTAACCTCTCTTCAGCTTTAGATGTTTGATTTAATAGACTTTAAAATTGCACCCTTTTTCTTCTCTTTCAAAACAAGCTTCCCAACTAACAATGTTTTACAGTGTGAATCTCTGTGACCACAAACGTGTAATCAAGATTGAACATAAGGGCTGTAAAACTAGTTGTGAGTCCTACATCAAGTACTATCCTTACATCAAACTGTGATAAGAAAGAGAAAGAGAAAAGCTAAAAGGGATCCTATCGTCTTTTATCCTGCTACATTTTTTAATTTGCTGACAGATTCTGTGCTTGTTTTAATTCTAAAAGAGTACTGGAAACTTTGAGCTCTTTCTTGTGGTGTCACTTATATCTCCAGATTATTCTGTTGCAGTTGAGAATTCTGCTTCTTATTGTGCTGCTGGAGGTATTTCTGTGTGCCAGTGGGCTTCACTCCACAACTACTTCAAGTCTGAAAGGAGTAAGGCTTCTTTGTGAATGGTAGGTGATGGAAGTTGCTCTTCAGTGAGATTCTTGAGAGGTTTTCTCTTCCTTTTCCTCCCTCGTGTAAAACCAAGGAGATGAGTCACAGGATGGACTTTTGATGTGGGGAGTAAACAATGACATCTTCCTTTCAGAGTTATTTTTTTTAGGCTTTGAGTGAGTCAGGAAGAGCAGGAGGTGGGTGTGTTCATCTTGGCTTCTTGAATCCTCAAACCACTCACATTTCTCCTACTCACACTGCTCGAATGAAGCCTCAATTCATGGTGAACTCTCACACTGTAATCACTCTCCTTCTTTTCCTGTTGCTGGGATTAAGAATGAGAGTTTTCCCAGCTGTAGCCAGGCCAAATCACTTTGTATAACCTCTCATGGATGAAGTCCCTGGAGACTGTCAGGTCTTACCCTCTGCATGCATGAGAGAAAATGATCTACACAGCTAGGCCAAAATTAATTATTCTCCTATAATTTATTCCTCACAGAATGGCTTTCCTTGTGTAGACACCCTATTCTGGGATAGTGTGTGTTTTTATTCCAAGATAATGCCTGCCTTTCCAGGGCAAAATAATGATTATGAATGGAGCCATTTTTATAGTGGAATAATGTACATGTGTAGTTTGGGCTTTATGGTTTTTAGCAAGGGCTGTGGGGAAGGATTGATGATTTCTCTTCTGTGCTGACAAGCCATTGATTGCCTCTGTATGATTCATGGCTAACATTATACTATTTACTGGTATCACATTGCTTGAAATGATTCCTCTTTTACAAAGAGGAGTGTCTGTATGAACTCATACTAGGATTCTGATGATGCTGCAGGAAAGATTAGTTTTAACATTTTCACTTTTTTTCACAGGTACAGGACTGGCTTTCTTGTTTGTTTTCACAGGAAAAGAATATTGAAAAAGTTGCAATTTTAAAAGCTTCTTTTTCCTTGTATGCCTCCAATTTCAGAATTACTGAGGATTGTGGAAGACTTAGCTTCTGTTAAGCTGTTAGCTAAAGTACAAAGAAGATAAGAGATGTGAAATTTGGATTTATGCTCCAACATGAGGAATTTTTCTATTTAGATGCAAAATGATGAATTTAATGACTTTTCATATGGGGATGTGACATGGATGCATTAGTTTTTAATGCTGATCTTTTTCAGCATCTTCTAGCAAGGTGTTTGTTTTTCCTTCTGCACTCTCAGAGTGTGCAGAATGACTGGAGCCATGAGGCTGTTGACCAATTCTGAAGAGAGGTTTTGGCATCAAGTGGGAGAGATAAGATTTTACAAGTTGACCTGTTGTTCTGGGGATCTTTTTATTTGTGTAGTCCAAAAAAAAAAGTGTTTTAGAAGGGGGAAGACACCTGCTGAAAAACATTTGCAAGTTAAAAGCTGCTTTAGAAATATAAAATCTCAAATCATGTACATCAACATGTTGTTTCCATACATCTCCTTGCAGCTTTTGAGATTGCACTGAGCTCTGGAGATGCTCATATGGCCTCCCTTTACATTTCTCCCACTCTTCCTCTCTTTTATTCTGTACTAAGGACTAGCCCACCTTCTCATCTAATGTTCTGCCCTCTTTGGATTTTGCTGGAGTGCTTCTTAAAGAAGCAGGTGATTTCTTTGTTGCTTTGTTGCACAGCAGAACTGTGTCCTGTTTGTGACCGTTACTGTGGGGAGACTGATGTTGTGGTGCTGAACTAAAAAGGTGGTGGGGTTGTTGGCCTGTCATGGTATGAACTATTTCTTTATAGATGTTCCTACAGCAACATAAAATGCTGCTAAATTCAGGTATTGTATTTTGTTGCTGGCTGGTTCTAGGACACAGCCCAGCCCTGTCTGCTGCTGTTTATGGCTTCCCATATAAGCTTTCAGAGGAAATTTGTGTCTCATTTTGTTTGAGTTACAGCAAGCTGATATCCTGGTCCTTGTACTACTTCTGAGAGGAAGCACTGATTGTGGCTGCTCTAAGAAAAGACACAAGCCATACCTTTTAACACCCTGTAAATCACAGTTGGAGAGAGATGGAGGTGGGGGGGAGGGAAGTCCTATGTTGTAAATGCATTTAAGCCTTGCCTTGGTTTTGTTTCCTGCTCAGCTCAGAAACTGTGTTAGTGTTTAAATCTCTGCAATCTGGTGTGTCTTGGGAGAAGGCAAATTTTAGCTCTCCTCCCAGGAATCAGAGGGTACTCCTGCTTCTCTCTGTCTTTTGCTTATCTGCATGGCTGCACAGTTCTGGTGAGAAATGCAACTTCTCACAAGTATTGCTTTCATATGTAGCTCAGTTTATCTACAATTAATCAAGATAGCACTTACCTGCAATTGACTTCTCAGTGAGGAAACAGCAGCCTTTCTCTCCTCACTGCCTTGGCTTTCATAGGAACAGAGTTGAGTTTGAGAGGCTGAGCTGTACTGTTGCACAGCAGCACAGCAGACCCCACCATGGCAAGGTGCTCTATAAATAGCAGAGCAGAAATGGACCTGCTGAAACATCCCTTAGAATTGGCATTGATTTCTCCTTTCTCCCTTCTCCTCTTAGAGGTTTGACTGGCAGTGTGTTTCAGGAGAACATTGTTAGTCATTGATGGGACAAAAGTGCTGTGGCTCCCGTGGAGCAGCTCAGCCAACAGTGGTGGGCAGCAGGCTCAGCTCTTTGCTTTCATCCTGATGTAGGTTGCTGTGGGTTCCTTCACCTTGAGCAGCCTTCTGTGCCCTGTGTGTCTATCTCCTGTTGCACAGCACCTACAGCATTCTGTAATCCCTGACTGTGATCCTGCAAGAGGATGCCCAAGTGGAGCAGTTGCATGGCAGCTGCTCTGCAATGGAGTGCCAGAGATCAGTAACAAATCAGTAAAAAGTTTTGTTGCTGAGACCAGGATCTGGGCAATACATCTCCTCTTAGTTTTACCCAGTCCATGATGAATGGCTTTCAAATAGATATTTGCTAGGGGAAGGAAGAGAGGGAGCTGTAGAGGGAGCAGCTCAGCCAACAGTCAGTGTATGAGCTTTGAGCCAAGAGAGTAATTCTGTGGGACGTGTATCAGATTGTTTCATAATTGTGGCTGAGAGTATTGATCTCTGGTAATACTTTTGTTTTGAAGAGCATGCTAAGCAAACACTAGAATTATCTCTCTATTTCCTTTTATCTTTGGCATGCAGTGGTGGAAAGCCGAGGAGGGGTGATGGACAGCATACAGAGATTTTCAAACCTGCCAACGTATCTCCCTGTGAGCTACCACGTCTGCAATGCTGATATTTTCTTCTTCCTCAAAGAAGCCAATCAGGATATCATGAGAAACTCCAGCCTGCAGTCTAGGGTGGATTCATTCTTTATATACAAAGCCAAACTGCCACCAGTCCTAAATGCCACATATGGACCCTTTTCTGTTGAACAGGCTGTTCCCTTGGACCTCATGCTGACTTCTACATCTTTTGGTTTCGCAAATAAATTCAATTTTAATTGGAAATTAAAATCTCACATAATTGACAGCTCCATCTATTCCAACAAACCTAAAATACAAACGTTGTTCTATATTGTGGGGAAGGACTGGAATGATTATAATTCTGCAGAGATGTTGCCTTGTGTGAAGATGTTTGCTTTCCTGGAGTCTAGAGAAGTTGTGGCCAGCTGTAAATTGACAGGTCACCTAGGATTATGTGTTGCAGAGCTGGAATTATCTCCTAGCTGGTTCAGCTCTCCTCCACCCCTGCTTTCAGAGGAAACAGCCTCCCTGGAAGGGATTACTGTGGAGCTCTTCTATAAGATTTATACAGCAGATGGGGAATGTTCTCCAGAGGATGCAAAATGGGGAAACAATATCCATACAGGTCAAGATAATGAACATAAGGCTTCGTCAGCTATGGAGAGGATTGGGACCATCATTGTTTACCCCAATCAAGACAAATTAAAACAGTCTGCACTGAGGCTAGATGAAAATATTGTTATTCACTTACCACTCAATCCTGTCAGAGAAGGTGATGTTGTGACCTTTCATATTTCCCTGGCTGATGACTCCCTAGTAGACCAGTTTGTGTTAAGGTAAGTGGATTTTTAAAGTGCTGTATGCTAAACAGTCTACAAACAGGGATAAGTGATGTCAGGTGTCATTTCTTTGGCTACAGTCAGCTTTTTCCTAAGAGAGCTTAAGCATTTCTTCTCTAAGTGGGGAAAACTACAAATAGTCTTGAATTACCTCTTCAGATGACACTTTTTAGAACACGGGTATTGATTTTAAAGTATGAGCTATAAATGTTCATATGATTGTTTTTTGTTTTAGTTCTGTTTGCTTCTAGTCACAATTTTGCCTCTTAAATTATGCCCCTACAGGGGGCCATAGTCAGGCAGGGTAACTGCTGTGGTCCTTTTTGCTAGACAGCTTGCAGGAGAGTTTTCTATTCCTTTGGTGAAGCTTCCTCTCTTTTTTATGAACATTTTAATCATCTTTCTAAGGTACAGGACGTGTATGATGAGGAACTGTTGTGTTACATTGTACAGGGGGGAGCTGAGAGGTGAGAAAATGAGATGTGCCTCAGCTTGTGAAAGGTGTCTGTGCAGAGCCAGGATTTGAATCCAAACTTTGCAAGACATCTCCAGTATTTTCTGTAAGACAGCCCTTCCTACTTCCTCAAGCTTTTGCATGGCCCATTTTAAGATTTGGGAATTTCCTTGTGATCTTTACTTGTGAACTCAAGCATTTCTGACCAAGATTAGTGCTGCATATTTGTTGTGTCCACAGTCAGCCTGTGGGTTCAGAACTGCATAGAGACCAAACTCAGAGAGAAATGTGAGCCAAAGTAGGGGAACAAAAGGGCCAAAAGGTGATTGGAAAGTATTGCATGCTGTGTGAATGCATGATGCTTGGGAAAGAAGGAGTTGCAGTCTGTTCTAGCAAACCTCAAAATAAATTCATGCCTTACCTCGAACTTCTTGCTGTGGGGATGATGGGAGCAGAACATGAGTGAAGTGTTCTTTGGGGAGAGATGTGGCACAAACAGACAACAAACCTTAAACAGCACTTTCAAACCATTGAACATTTGGGAAACAGCTCTTGCATATGAATGAACACACAGATTGGTGTGTGAATAGGAAAGGTGGGTCATTGCAGTGTGCATGGGCAGAGGGAAAGAAATATCCCCTCTGTCAGGGACAGGGGTTTCCCATTCCCAGCTCAGCCAGGAGGGGCTGCAGGAAGTGTCTGGTGGGATCTTGGTGTCCTCTTGCATGTGGAAGGGTTGGCACTGCCTGTGGTGCTGTAATGGCTTCTGTACATGCACCTCTCCATGTTATTATTGTTCTTTTCTTGTTGCCAGTTGTTCTGTTAAACTTTGCCTTTTGCCTTTGTCTCAACCCACAGGGGCTGTTTTTCTTTTCCCCTCACAAGCCTGCCCCCCCAGCAAAGGGGCAGAGGGAGTCAGAGACACAGGGCTCTTTCTTCTCTCCAAAAGTCAAACCATGACTCCTTCAAAAGCAAAAGAGTTTCCTAGAAGTGCTGAGCAAGCCTGCTAACCTGAGGCTTCATGGAATCAGATACTGAGGGAGCCAAGAGCCTCCAAACTGGGAGCCCCCCAGGATGAGCTCCAAGAACCTGGCTGCCTCTGAGACCCTCTTGTGCCTTCCACAGCCCACTGGGAACTGGGCAGAGAGGTGATGGAGGCTGCAGCCCTGGAGACATTCAAGGCCAGGCTTGATGAGGCTCTGAGCAACCTGGCCTGATGCAAACTGTCCCTGTTCACTGCAGGGGGCTGGGCCAAGTGGCCTTTGAAGGTCCCTTCCAGCTCTGTGATTGTATGAATTGCATGTGTCCAGCTGTCAGGCAGGAGTTGGTGGTGCTCTGCTGGCACATGGAGCCTGAATCTTGGTGTTTCTGAGCTGCTGGGAATGCAGTCAGGTTTCCATGGGGATTTGCTTCTGTGAGAAGTGTGTGGAATTGTTTCACATCCAGGAGATGTTTCTGCTACAATAAATCAGTATTTTTTGTGCCCAGAGAGATTCTCTGTTGTCTATGTCATCTATAGCCTGACTGGTCTTTTATTTACCTTTGCCTGCATCATGCTTTTCATCAGAGAATCTGCAACTATTTTTATTTAACCTTCATCTGAAAGCTGAGGCAAAATGCAATTCTGCTGTTGGTTCAGCCATCCTCCAGGATGGAGAGCATCAGCAACTGTTGCTATGATTATTTCAAATGACATATGTGAGGCCCATGGAGAGATTATTCAGCTGAAGTGTACGCAGAAGGCAGGGAATTGTGCTGATGGAAACACAATCACTGTAATGCCTGCCTTTAATTTATGCAGTTTTCCTCACAGGCATCCCAGCTTTTCACCTAATGCCCATAAAAGACCAGCAGGTTTTTATATATGTAGAATTTCTGTGTATTATAGTCAGAGAAAAATACAATGAGGTCAATTTTTGCCTTGGGAAACATATTTTTTGCTTAATATAAGTTGTTTTTGATAATGTCTGTTGCAAGTGTAGCAGGGTGAGCTGCAGTCTGGCTCGTGTGAGAAAAAAGATCAAAATGAAGTCATTGTCAATGGAGTGTTTGATGCTGACCTTGAGCTCTAACAATATGGAATGCACTTAGTTTATACACCCTTTTACTATTTCATGCTGTGTTGTGTAGTATTTTGTTTTATGCTGGATTTTATTATAGCAAAACAGACTTCAGTTCCCATAGGAAGGTGGATTCTTCACCATTGGTAAAATTTTGCACTCTTTAACAAGCTTGTAAACTGGAAAGCAACTGGAAATACTTTCATAATTCAGCACCATGCTGTGCTGAGACACACTCACTTGTTAAACCCCAGCCTTTCAGTAATGGCACCCAGGGTTGTATGTGAAGCTCCAGCCGTCACTTCCAGTCCCTTTCATCCATACAAAGTTATTTTGCTCTGTGTAAGCTCTATTTTGCTTGTTTTCATTCACTAGCTAGAATTTCAGATGGAGTTGGAGCTCTAGATGTGCTGTGTTCCAGCTTGGTTTCTTTTCTTACTGCAATCAAGAATTCAATTGAAAGGATCCAACCATGTTACAGGACAAAACCTGGAGGCTGAAGGTCCATTTAAGCTTTTGCTGTGTCTGACACTCATTTTGGTGGCTTTGACAAATGGTTTATACATCTGTGCAGTGAAGTTGTTGTGACACTGGAGATTTATTTGTGGCCTTCTGGTCTAGTCTGTAAAATTTACCATCTCAGAACATAAATTTTGCTCATCACAGCTTACCACAGCTGAACCATAAAGACAGGTGAAATGAGGTATGTTGCTATGATGAAACCTTTTTTCTGGGCTACCTAGTTGTTTTAAAAGAAAGAACAAATCATTGCACAGTTTAGAGATTCCAGCAGGACAAATACACACAGCAGAGTCACCAATTGTCAAGGACTTTTTGTCTTTGATGCACAGGAACTTTTCTCCCCTTCTTTACTGCCAAAAGAAACATAGTAAATGAAGAAAGATGGAAGCCATGACTGAAGAACAGGTAAATCAACTTCTGTGCTATTTACTAAACTAAAGAAGTCTCCTGATACACAGTTGCAAAAATGGCAGGAGAAAACGATTCCAGTTTAATTGGAAGGAAGCAATAGAATTCTCATCCAATTGTGCTGAAAGTATCTTGCATTTCTTTTGTAGCCTATGTTATTAGTTAACTCCCATCTTGAGACTCAAAGAGTATCTTTAAAAGAAAAATGGGAGTCATTTTGTACAGCAGGAAAATGGAATGAAGGGACAATCACCCCTTGGTTAAAGGAAAGAAACCAGGACACTTTCTTTATAAGTAAATGGCAGAGTTTTGTCCTGTTAACCAAGTTTCCCCATTTAAACTGGGAGCAAGGTTTTGCTGGTAACAAAAGGTGAGCACTAATAGGAATTTGTGGAGTCAGACAAAAAGTGGCTTTGCTGGCATTTGTTACATGTCCCTCACACCAATGACCCATCCTTCTTTTGTCCCCAGTCAGAATAGAAATAGAGATTGGAGAGATTCCAGCAACAATGGCAAGGAGCTGAAAGCAGGTAATGAATCCCACACCTGAGAAAGGAAAGTAGCTGTGGGGGGAATGTGGCTCTGGCTGGAGTGGAAGGGTGCAAGGAAACCTTGGTATGGTTTGGTGCTTGGGCAACCTCAGGGAAAAGGTTTATCCCTTCTCCCAGCCATGCTCCACATCCTTTTTGATTTTTTGGATGAACCAGTGCAAGGTGTAATACGTGCTGGTTGGGTTTTACTGAGTTTTCTCAATAGGAAAAAGTTATATTAAGGATTTATATTAATAAACATATATCCATATGGAGGAGGCAGTGTCTCCTGCTAAGGAATAAAACCTGCACAGGCCATTAGAACTGATTTACAAGGCTTTTGCTTAATAAGCAAAGATCTGTAGGAGTCTGAGCAGTTGTCTGAAAGGCCAGAAAAAGATCACTAAGACAATGTCTCCTGCCGACAGCAGGTGACAGGGAAAGAAAATGGAAAGTTTCAAGTCTATAAATGTCTAGAAAATGAGAGAATATGGACTGTGGGGAATGCAGCTCGACTGCATGTGAGGAGGAGGCTCTACATTGGCCTTCATCACTTGTATCCAAGCTACTATGAATGCAGAAGCAGGGGAGGATGAAAATTCAGCAGAAGGGAAAGTGTTGAGAAAGGAAAAAGGTCCAGATAACGTCATTGACAGGATATTGACATTTAGGGGAAACTTTGTAATCAATCAGTTTTACTTCAGTTCTGGGTCTGTGCCTGTTGCTGAACATGACACACACCTTTTGTGGGAATTATTTCCTGTGTGCCCAGTGCTGCAGTGAAGAAAAAACCTGTTTAATATTCACTCTTTCATTACAGCTTGCATGGCTTTGTGCACATGTGTGACAAATATGGTTTATTCTAGGAGCCCTGGCAACCTCTTGTCTGCCAGCATGTTAGCAGACACTGCCATAGTCTGGAAATGGAGATGATGTGAGAAGCATTTCCCGTGGCTTTGGAAGGTGTCAATATGCCATGGGACTTGACACAAACTCAGCCTTGTTGATGGTAATGGGAAGAGACTTCACATTTTTAAGTGATTCAGATTCTACAAGCTTGTTCCTGGGCAAATCCTCATCTCTGAAAGCCTTGACATGACAGCTCCTGCTAATTAACTGCAGGCAGCTCCTGCACAACTCCATGCTTGCTCCAGGGCTGGGTGAGGTTGTGCAGAGCAGTGTGAGCAGATGTAGCAGCCACACTTGGACTCAAATCAGGCTCTACCATGGGGTTGAAACGCTTGTGATGCAAAGTGTGCCCGGGAGGGGCACAAGTGGATTTTGGAGGAGACCAGCACTCAAAGGACTCTGTGAATTTGTTCCATCTGCTCAGACTCCCTCTATGAATGGCGAAGGTGTACTGCATGGCCATCATGTCGAATAAGGAGGTGCATCTAAGGGGATGCTGAAGGTTCAGCCTCTCCAGTTTGTACAGGGCATCACCAGCTGCTGTCTCCAAATCCTTTTTTTGCTGGGGGCTTTCCTTGCCCTGCAGGGAAGGCTCAAGGTGGAATTAGGAGCTGAGTTTTGTCTGTGAGAACCTGGTTCTGAGTTCACATTTCTCTGTCACTGAACACAAAGTTGCCTTCAGATGCTTTAAAGAGCAATTTAAGGAAGGCAAACTTAGGGAAGGCAGCTGCAAGATTTATTTTTTTTATTTTACTTTACCTTCTACTCACGTTGGGAACACAGGTCAGAAAATGTTCTTGCCATTGAGTGATAATTCTAAGTTCAGGGCCACACTGTGGGTTTTTTTGGACTGTGTGTCCTAGTGAGAGAGTACTTGGCAGGGAGCTGGGGTGGAGGTCTTTGTTTTGGACAATATGCTGAGTGGTCCCTGCTTTGTGCTGCCAGACAATGATGCCATTGATTAGCTTCTTGTAGAGCTCTTCATTAGCTGGCACTGCAGTAAATCACTGTCTTGTTTAAACAAGTCAGACACAACAGTGATTGGTTCCTTCATGTAGTTAGTTCTAGTGTTTCATGAATACTATGAAAAGGGAAGTATAAAAATGCAGACTTTCTTCCTGAGAGAAATGTTTTGGGGTGTGCCTTGCTATCATTTCACCTGTCAGAACAGCACTATTTCCAGAGGTACCTTGGTGAGGAGGGTGCTATTTGAAGGGTTGTATTCAGGCTGTGTTTGTGGAGAAAATTTTCAACACTTATCGTTCTAAGCAACCAGGCATGGCTCCAGTAGGTCTCCCTCTGCTCCTGCCAAGCTTCTGTTCCTCACTAGGACCACCAACATATACCTTCTGCTCCCCACTACACCTTCTTAGATTTTTCTCTGCAAAGTGACCTGTATAAATCGTTTTTTTTTCTCACTGTGTGCCCCAAGCTTTTGTGGTGTTAATGAATCATAGAGGCAC
>VZTY01031845.1:171957-194485 GCA_013400935.1 Turnix velox | reverse complement strand
ACCACTTCCCTGGGCAACCTGTGACAGGGCTCAGTCACCTTCACAGTGTGCAGGTTGTGTGTCAGCTTTTCAGTTTGTGCTGAAACACAATCTGAATTTCAGTTTGTGCCTATTGCTTCTTCTCCTGTCACTGGGCACCACTGAGAAGAGCCAGGCACCATCTGTAGATACAAGGCACCATTGTACCCTTCCTTTGGGTATTTGTTGTAATTTGATGTAATCCCCCCAAGTCTTCTCCAGATTGAACAGACCCAGCTCTCTCAGCCTTTCCTCCAGTCCCTTCATCTTTTTATTGCCTCTCTCCACTATGTCCATGCCTGTCTTGTACTGAGGAGCCCAGAATTGAACACAGGACTCCAGGTGTGGCCTCACCAGTGCTGAGAAGAGGGGAATCACCACCCTTGACCTTGCAGCATTGCTTTGCCTTATGCAGCTCAGAAGATCATTGACCATTGTTGCAGTAAGAGCACATTTCAAGATGAGTTGCACTCTCTTGTTTGTGAAGTTCACAGTCAAGCAATAGTAGTCTGTGTTTCAGAGGTATGGGGTGTGCTGAACTTGCTGAGACCAGACCTTGTAGTATTGAATACTTTTAATTGCCTCAATCTATTCCCCTACACTCTCCCCCTTCCCTATGTTGCTCTGTCCTGTTAGGTGTTTTGCAAAGCCTCACTGTACATCACCTATCACTGACAAAAAGGTGAAGCAGATTTTTGCATACAGACAGTCAGGGTGAGTTTAGGGAGGGGCAGCAACTTGTGAAATCACTATTACAAAAGGCCTGTTCTATGAAAGAAAGTGGAATATCGTGTTAAAACCTCTCCTCTTGAAAAAGCTGAGCCACCTTGGTTTTGCTCGTGGAGTAGCATTTCAAAACACATCACATTTTATACTGACTCAAAGGCTGTAATCTGTAAGGCTGCATGCAGTAACGCACAATAAACTCTACTGACCCCCATTGAGAATCACAGAATGGTTTGGGTTGGAAGGGACCTTAAAGTTCATCAAGTTCCAACCCCACTGCCATAGGCAGGGACACCTCCCACTAGATCAGGCTGCTCAGTGCCTTGTCCAGCCTGGCCTTAAACACCTTTAGGGAGGGGGCATCCACAACTTCTCTGGACTGCCACCCTCACAGTAAAGAATTTCTTTCTTATATCCAGCCTCAATTTCCCCTCTTCTAATTTTCATCTGTTATTCCTAGTCCTGGCATCACGCATCCTATTAAAAACTCCTCCCCCAGCCTTTCTCAAAGCCTTTTGTACAGCACAAGTTCAGGACCTCATCCTGAACTATCAAGTCATTTGTACAGTGGGATTCTTACTTAGACAAGAAAAACAGATATTGAATTGTAAATGGAGCTCTTTGATCTGGGCTTTACAGAGTGCCATTGCTGGTTCTCCTGGGCCTTGACAATTTGCTGAAATTTACTTAGTTCTGCTTCTTAACAGACCTTGTAACACTATGCAGGCAGTTTTTGACCCCAATTCTCATCTTCTGTCCTTAAAAAAATCATTGTTCTGTCTTTATAGCATGAGAAATCTAGCAGGGAATTCTATCACTTTGTGCAGTAATGGGGGGAAGGAAGGGGAATTGTCTATAATTTGTTTCTCCATCCAGAGAAGTCAAGCTAAGTTATGATGAGAGCAGTGCAGCAGTCATGATCACCTACCGTTTTATAGCTGATGTGATTGCCTTTATGAAGCCTATAACATTTTTAACAGTGCTGTTGTGCTGATCGTTGTTCTTGTCTCAGCAGAACAATATTACTGCAGCCAAGTGAATTCAGCTTGCAAGCAGGGCTTGCTGCTGGCAGGGTGTGAGAAGGAATCACACAGGGGAGTCTCTTTTGTTACTCAGGGCACAGGAGAGGGGAGAGCAGAGACACTGGTCAGTTGGTCAAACCCTTCAGTGAATTATTCAAAGCTTTTTTGCTTTTCCTTTTGGCAAGGTGGAAGAACAATTCTGCCACGTTTCAGATAGATAGCAACCTGCCATTTAGTATGAATCTTCAGCTGTTATTTACACAGTGACTGGGTGAAGGACATGAGCATGGCTAAAAATAAAGACTGAAAGAAAGGGTTGGGCTTTTTTTCTTTTCATTGACCATTCTGAATTCTTCAAGGTGCACAGAGGGTCATGGAAGAGTCAACAGAGGACTGGCTACAACAGGCACACAGCAGCACACAGGAAAAGGTGGGTGGTGAGAAGGTGAAGATTGGCAGACAGTACATCTTACACTTGTTTCTTTTGCCTGCATGCTCATGCTGCTCATTTAGCTGCTTACTTGATTGCTGGCTGGATCTGAATTGCAGCAGACTTGTAAACAAATGAGTGACATCTTCCTTGTGTGTGGTGAGGTCAAGCACTGTGCTTGCTCCTCTGCTGGTGTTGGTGGCCTTGCTGAGAAATCTTTATTATCTTCTACAACCCCCTAGGCAGCCCAGCAGACTTTCCCATCATGATAAGATAAACTCAGCCCACAGCTCTGGTCCTCGGATATTTCACATGCCATCTGACTGTCTCCTGGCTTATTCCCTCCCATTTACCTTGGTGTTCTTATTTACCTTGATGAACTTTTGGTTCAAAGTCAGTGAATTTAAACTAGTTAAAAAAAGAAGATTCTCATTTCCCTCATTTGTTTTTCTGCAGCATGTCCTCCATTGGTTTTGCTTTCCACCATCTGCCTGCTGCTGGTCTGATGTCAGGGCTTCTACTGGAGTTGACAGTGTGGTTTGACAGTTGTCCTGGTGTTTTGGCCCCAGGAGGCATTTTTAAATCCATCTTTCTTTTAAAGCAGAATGTTAGTTAGCCTAATAAAGGACATTAATTCTAAAACAAGGGGGGGGAAAAATGAGACAAGCCATATGATGGCATAGATAAAATTGAGCATTCTGGAGGCAAGTGAAGAGTGCTTTTGTCTTGCCCTTCAGCTTATGGAAATTATCCCCAGGAAAACCTGAACTTTCTGAAATACAGCTGGGTTTCCTGTTTGCTGCTTCTGCTCTCTTTTCTGTAACAGTTATTTGGAAATGGATATTTAGACAGACTGAGCACTCTGACCTACAAATAAAATCACTAGATTTTGTACAGCTAGAGGAAACTATATTAAAAATATGACCAGAGTCCAGAACAGGTTTTATGTACACAAGTGTAACTCCTGTGGTTTTGCAAATAGTTCCTGCGGGCAAAAGTGCTCAAGGAATTAATATGTCTCAGTCTAGGTTAATACAGTGGGGAGAAGCCTAAGAGACTCACCAAGTCTGGTGATCTTTTTGATAAGTGGAATTGCCACTGACTGGATGTGCAGAGAGTTTAAAGTCTCCTATAGAGAGAGTCTTGCAATCTTGTTCCCTCAGTGAGCATTAGACTTTTGACAAGGAGAGCAAATTATCTGGTCTTGTAGTGGAAATTCAGGTGTAGAGATGTTTGAACTGATTTATTTTTTAAACACAGATGTGTATAGAAGTGTCTGAGCATCTCTGTGCACGTGGTTTAAAAGAGTTTTTAAACCAGTGGCGAAACTGGCATCATAAGATACCAGGCTAAATTCTTCTGCTTCCATGAGGTGAAATTTAAAGAGCTAAAGCACTCTGGAAAGAATGGGGAGGAAATTTCTGGTTTTGGCAAGTACTTCCCTCTTTTTACCAAAATAAGTACTGACATCCAGGCCTGAGTTTGAGCTAACAACTACTGCATGATTACACAAGCAGTTTCAAAGTCATTTATTTTCAAGAGCTCTAGGATGCTTGGAGTACAAAAGGTGTCAACAGAAAAGAACAACTTTCTTTTCATTCTTTTTGACACTGTTTTTGAGCCTTCCATGCTATAATGGCTTACAACAGAAATTTTAAACTTTACTGGAGATCTTCTGTGTGTGCAAATGTAATGCTAAAAAAACCTTGTCATCATAGAATCATAGAAGGGTTTGGGTTGGAAGGGACCCCTAGAGCTCTTCTAGTTCCAAACCCCCTGCCATGGGCAGGGCCACCTCCCACTAGATCAGGTGGCTCAATATAATATAGTTATATTATATGATTAGTTATATATTATTGTTAGTAACATAGTGAGAGAAGACTGAAAAGAAATGAAATATGAATCTTGAAGCAACAAGTCCCTACCACTCTTTTATAAGACTCAAACTTTGCTAGTTGTAATTCTATTACCTCGCATTAAAATGTAATGATCCACTTGAACTTGAAGACTACATGTGCATTTAAGTAGTGTATTCTCCTACAAGATTACTGCCTTATAATTTAATAAATAGAGGCCATTTTGAAGAGGAAAATTGCTGCTTTTCGTGATATGAGAGCTTTGCTGTCTTTTTCCACTCACAGAGTTGTGTTCTGGAATACATTTTAATTATACTTACATAAAATCTATGTGATGAACGTGTATGGACCTAATGGTTGAGCATGTAAGAATTGTGCCTTGGATAAAATATGTTAGTGGTGCCACAGTTCTCACTCTGATTGTTTTGCCAGATCACAGAGAGCCTGAAGCTATAGATTTAATATCCAAGAGCATGGTTTTAAGAAACTGTTCAGCACTTGCACCTCTGGCTGGGTATGCTGGCAATCCACATCAGCAACATCTGGCTCTTAATTGGCTTTGTTGTTGGTTTTCCCAAGCTTTTCATGTATGAACTTGGAATAAGCATTGTTCCGTATTAAAATAACCCAGCTAAAACAAAGGCTCAAGTCTGCCATAGATTCAGGAAAAAAGAGAGAAGAAAAAGTTGTATCCAGCCTGTGAGCCAGATGAGTGTGTGTTTATCATGGAGTCTCTGGCACCTCCAGGTTTGCAGAGCCCTGTGGAAATTTGGAGATACGAGCTGGGTTTCTGGCTTCTAGTTCATTGCAGTTATGGGAAACTCTGTGACAATAAGCAGCCAGTTAAATCTCTTTGCTCCTTGGCTGGCCCAATGGGAAAACTGAATGAGAAACAAGACCTGATTAGATACCTGATGCTATCTCTGAATGCAATTACACACTTTTAGCAAAGGCTTAACATATGCAAAGGAAATGTGAGGCCAACATCCCTCAGTTTCCCTTAATTTTTTAGTGTTCTGCCACTGGAAATATTTTTTTTTTGTCTTGGAAATATAGTGCTGCATGGATTATTTTTCACAGTGCTGTGTTTTTCCTGTATGTGATGAACTGCCTCATTGTTGAGTAAGTTTTTTGTAAGACTCAGAAAAGAAGTTTTCTGTCTTTTCCCTTCTTTCTTTCTTGGCTTAACATGCCAAGAAGAGGAGATCTAAGTGATGACAAAATACTGCATTCTCTAAGAATCTTCTCTTTCTGTTGACTGCAAGCACAAGGAGAGAGCATAATTTAGATGGTAGAACCCAGGTGCCCTAGTGAGTGGTGAGGAAAACTGCCAGAGAAAAACATGGAGAAATGGGCAATGTAACACACTTCTGGCAATTGCACCACATCACATCTGTGCACCACACAAGTACCTCAAATGTGCAGAGCTGGAAATATGAAGTGGTTGTGGGTCTGTACCCAGAAGCACATTCTCTTCAACTTGTGCCCATGCACGGGATAGGGGTGGCCAAATTGTTTTCAGCTTGTCTGGGAATCTTTATTGCTTCCAGGTGTTTTTTAGCATACATCAAAATCCACGCAGAGAAGTCAGCAATGGAAAATACAGCATGAAACATGCTCTGAGACATGGGGAAGGGCTGCTTATTGCAGTAGGGGGTTCAGCAGGTATGTGGGAGGTCTTGATTTCACTGGCATTGTGTAAATTTTATTTGGACCTCTTGTAGCCTTATCTCCCTCCTTCTCTTTTAGAAGGAGCCCAAGTATGATAAAGCTTGATAAAGGGAATTGTGTTAAAGCCAAGGTTGTGCAATAGAGAATGAAATCCTTCAAGCATTTGCATGGATGAGAACAACTCTGGAAATGCCAGGGAAAATTCTGGCTATTTGTACCAAATAATTTAGGAGTGCCCTCTTGAGGAGAAGCTTTCCTTTACTCCTGAAAGTGGATCAGAATTCCCAATGCATCCGTTTCACAGCATAGTTGAAACATGGGTTGTGGGGTTTTTTGGGGTTTTTTAGATGGTGAATTTTGGGGGGTTTTTCCCTACTTTTCTCTCCCACTTCATCATAATTCTGACTTCCAAGACTGTATTTTGGGTAACATTCACTTTGGAGAAATGTGATTTCCAAACAGAAGTTGTCCATGTTTTCTATCCTTGTTGTTCTTTCCTTTATTCACCTCCTGGGACTTTGGTTTCTCAGCTGGCTGTCTCTCCTGGTTGCTTTTGGGCTTACAGGAAAAGCAACCATCAATCTTTGAGTGTGAGATCTAGTTATTAAAAGTATACCTTCTTTGATTAGATTTTATTATATTATTTAGAATGGATTATGTGCTTTTTTACTTAAGCAACCTGAAATAGCTGGTGGAAGTCATTACTAGGACACTCCATCATCTTTGATAAGTTGTGGGGAAAATAAGAGGTGCCAAATGTCACTCCAGTCTTCAAAAAGGGCAAGAAGAAGGACCCAGGTAACTATAGGCTGGTAAACCTCACCTCTATCCCTGGAAAGGTGATGGGGCAACTCATCCTTGGCACTGTCTCTAGGCACATCAAGGATGAACAGGTCATTAGGGGCAGTCAACATGGATCCACCAAGGGGAAGTCATGCTTGACCAACCTGGTAACCTTTTAGGAACACATAACCAGGTGGGTAGATGATGGCAAAGCAGTGGATGTGGTCTATCTTGATTACAAAGCATCTGATACTGACTCCCACAGCATCCTGGCAGCTAAAGTGAGGAAATGTGGTCTGGATGATGGGGTAGTGAGGTGGACTGTGAACTGGCTGAGGGAAAGAAGCCAGAGAGCTGTGGTCAGTGAGACAAAGTCCAGCTGGAGGCCTGTATCTAGTGGAGTCCATCAAGGATCAGCACTGGGACCAGTATGTTCAATATATTCATCAATGACTTAGATGAGGGAATAGAGTGCAGCGTCAGCAAGTTTGCTGGTGACCCAAAGTAGGAGCAGTGGCTGACACACTGGGTTCTGCGCTGCCTCCAGTGAGACCTGGACAGGCTGGAGAGTTGGGCAGGGAGAAATTGAATGAAATATAACAAGGGCAAGTGTAGGGTCTTATATACTGGCAAGAACATCCCCATGTATCAGTCTAAGTTGGGGAATGAGCTGTTAGAGAGCAGTACAGGGGAAAGGGACATGGGGATTCTTATGGGCAGGAGGATACCCATGAGCCAGCAATGTGGCCTTGTAGCCAAGAAAGCCAGTGACATTCTGGCTGTATTAGAAGTGGCGTGGTTGAGAGAAGTTCTCCTCCCCCTCTACTCTGCCCTGTGAGACCACATTTGGAATATAGTGTCCAGTTGTGGGGCCCCCAGTTCAATAAGGACAGGAACACACTGACCTCATATAACAGGAATTTTCTGAACATTAGGTTGCTTCCTTGTGCTTCAGATATCACAGTCCATGCTGCAAGTGAGCATGACAATTTCTTCTACAAGATTAAATTCAGGGCAGCAGATCTACCATCTATGTCCTACCTGTTGGCCCCAGCATATCAGATGCAGATGTCAGTTGTGAACCAGCTAAGCCCCACAAAGTAGGGAGGAGTCATTATAATGAGTCAGACAACACAGTGAAGGAATGACTTTTGTGGGGGAGATGATGTAGGATTAGATGGAGCATGACTTGGTGCCTTGATAGCAGTGTTGTGCTGAATATTTAGAATGTTGTGTGCAGTTATTGTAGCACTTTGTAATGAGAGTGTGGCACATCAGTGTAACAACCTACATAATGCACATGGTGACAAATAGTTAACATTCCCCCGTGCCTATTGCTATTGCTTGCAAGAAATAATGACCCTAACAAGTTGCAGGCATCCCATGTGGCACCAATTTCCTGAAAGAACTAAGGCTGATGCTTAAAACCCAGCAGTTTTTAACAGGCTTGTAGATAACTATGCCACATCTATAGGCAAACTCACACGGTGGTACTGCTTTGCTCAATATTCCTGGTTATTTACAGCCCAAACTGGAGAGATGGTGCAGCAGAGCTGCTGTGGCATGATCTATACCTGACAAGTAGGATACCCTCAGAGCATTGTAATAACCTGCTGTGTCTGTTGTTCATGTTTTCCTTCACTTAGCCAGTTAACAGGGCATGTGGCTACCCACTTCGTTGCCCAGACAGAGAGGACTCCATTACCTGCATGATGCTGAAAGAATGGGAATGAACTCAGACCCCAGGGTACTTTTGGGGGAATCTATTCTTTTTTTTATTTTTTTTTATTATAAATCCTGAGGAATAGTGCTAAAAGTCACTGTACCTTCTATTTTCTGGCCAAGAATTTGAATCCTGCATTACTAAAGCTACAGGTGTGTCTGTTGGAGTCCCATGCATTGTGGGGTCTGTGTTTCCAGGGGCTGCTTCTAGACAGCCTCAGTGCAGTGTGCCCAGTGTGTGTGGTGGTGCCCCACAGTAGGGCCAGGTGAAATAGAATCATAGAATGGTTTGGGTTGGAAGGGGTATTAAAGGTAATCTAGTTCCAACACCCCTGCCATGACCAGGGACACCTCCTACCACACCAGGTTGCTCAGTGCCTCATCCAGCCTGGCCTTAAACACCTCCAGAGAGGGGACATCCACAACCTCTCTGAGCAACCTGTTCCAGTGTCTCACCACCCTCACAGGAAAAAACTTCTTCCTTATCTCCAGCCCAAATCTCCCCTCTTCCAATTTGAATCCAATACTCCTACTCCTGCCACCCTGCACCCTTTTTATTAAAGTCCTCCCCCAGCCTTTCTGTAGGTCCCCTTCAGGCATTGATTGGTCACTGTGAGGTGCCCCCTTCTCTTCTCCAGGCTCAACAACCTTCAGCCTGTAATCAGAAAGGAGGTGCTCCAGCCCCCTGATCATCTCTAATCTCCTCTGGACCCGCTCCAACATCTCAATGTCCTTTTTATGTTGAGGGCTCCAGAAGTGGACATAGTACTCCAGCTAAATGCCATCACAGTCACCTTGCTGGAAAGCTCAATGAAAAGTACCTTGAGAATGGCACAGCAAGACGAAAGTAATTGGCATAAAAATGGAAATTACAAGGCTAAATGGTGAAGGAGCAGGTATCTTGGATGGTTTTTTTCCTTTTTTTTTTTCTTTTGGAGGGAAGGTAAAGTACACTGGGAGAGAGGGAGTGAGAATTTGGATGCTTGTGCTGTGGGGATGAGTATTGTGGGCTTGATGCAGAAGGTGATGGAAAGTTGCAGGCGGGTGATGACAAGTATAACAACCTACACTGCTTAAAGGAATGGAAGGGGCTATGCACCCGGGAAAGGATCAGAGTGTTTAGCAGTTGAAGCAGTGATATTACAGAGTTGATACCAAGAAAAGGAAGAATTTTCCTCCCCCTCTCCTTTTCACTTATTTGGATTTTGGGGTTTGAGTGTGTTTTTTAAATTTATTTTTTAAATTGAAAAAATATCCATATGTATACACAATTATAATAAACATATTATTTTATACAGAAGTCATCCACGTCTCCAATTCTAATCAGACATGATGGAAATATTTGCCTTTTATCAATATTTAATAGGATATGGAATGGCAGGACTAGGAGTAATGGCTGTAAATTGGAAGAGGGGAGATTCAGGCTGGATAAAAGAAAGAAATTCTTTCCTGTGAGGGTGGTGAGACACTGAAACAAGTTGCCCAAAGAGGTTGTGGATGCCCCCTCTCTGGAGGTGTTTAAGGCCAGGCTGGATGAGGCACTGAGCAGCCTGGTCTAGTGGGAGGTGTCCCTGCCCATGGCAGGGGCTTGGAACAAGGTTATCTTTAAGGTCCCTTCTGACAGGAGCAATTGGTCTATGTAGGAGGAGTTCAGCAGAACCTATAGTTCCTTCAGAGCTCCACTGTGGATTCAGCAAACACATCGATGAAACCAAGGTCTTCCAGATAAAACCAGAAAATAGTAATTTTCAAGTGGATTTGGAAACTTACAGCTACAAAACCCCAGGGATTTGGGAAAACTGGATATGTAAATATTGCTTTAATTTTCCTTCTTTGCAATGTGGAAAAATAAACACCCTCTCCATCTTTTCTGCAAGGTTATTGTTAAAAGCAGGTTGAATTCAGCTGACAGGCAGATTTGAAAATAGTCACCAGTGGGACAACATTTCAGCAGATCTGTGCAAATGAGACACCAGAGTCAAGATCTGTGAGACACCAAAGCCTATATTTATATTATTATAACACTTTGGTTGACAGCTTCTTTCCACCTGCAGACCTTGAAGCATTTTCTGAAGAAGGTTTCAGCCCTTTCCCAGAGAATTCAGTCCTACTGACAACTCTTTTCCTTTTCTTGTTAGTCTTTCACTGACTCTACAGCACAGACTTTTTTTCCTTCCAGAGAACCTCAAAATCAAAGCAAAATAGTAAAATACCATGTAGGGTTGTGTGAAAGCAATATAGACTTCACTAGTACTTTAACATTATTAGTTTGTCTGGGGAGGTGCTGAACCTTGACTGAATTTCAGGCTCATTAAATAAGGTTCACAGATATATACCAAGGGTATTCCACTGGTAATGACTTTTAGTCTTAACCAACCTGAGCTGAATTAAAACCAAAAATGCAGAAATTTATAGTGGAAAGGTTCATGTGCCCTTTAAAAGCCTTAAGCACTCATTCTTCTTCAACTTGTTTTCAAGGTGAATTTTAAAAATGGAGCCTTTAGAGATCATAAAAGGCTAGTTCATAGCATCAGTAAGCCACTTACCACAATTTATTGTGCTGATATCTAAATACTGTGCTCTTTCATGGTGATGTTTTTTTGTTTTGTTTTGTTACTATTACCTTTTTTTTTTCATGAGATTTTATTTAATCAATGACTTTTGGTTCAGAATAATTTTTTACTCATTTGGCTTTTGACAGAGTTTTTGAAGCTGACTGAAGAGCCACCTCTTGTTCCTTTTTTTTGCTTTCAAATATTCTCTAAAGAAAATATCATCCTGTGTCATGACTCCAGTATAAACTTAAAGTACAAATTCATTTGGCTTGTAAAATAATATAAGGGTAAAGTTCTGCATCTTTGCAGCTGGAATGGATGGATTTATCTTTTTGACTTTGTAAATGAGTAGAGGAAAGGAAGCACAGAGTAATATGAAGAGTAAAATCTCTGTAAATTATTAAGGTAGAAAAGAAGAATGAAGCAGGCTGGCAACCTTGTGCTCTTGGTCATGGCAACAGCTCTGCAAGATGGAGAATCTCTCCCTAGAAGTTCCACTGACCACAGGCAAACTTTTTGCTGTGTTTTCTCTCAGCAAGTCTTATCTTTCAAGAAAAATGCTATTCATAGAAATTTTCCAAGTGCAAAACAAAACCCCCACATGCTTTAGTGCAGGATGGGTGGATGGTACAACAAAGCTGTCTGGATTTCTCTTTTCCTGAAAGCACTAATGTGTTTTTCTTCCCCTCCCTCCCATTTCTTTTTTGCACTATTTCTGACACCAAATCTGTAACATTTCCTTGTACTGAACAGTTCTGTGGCCCAGAACTTTTGTTTTGTTACTATTACCTTCTACCCATCCAGATTACCAGCAAAAAAACAGAAGCTTCTGCACCACTCTCAGCACAGGAGAGGTCAAGCTGTCAAAACCTTGTCATTCAGAGCTGCAGCCTGATGAATGAGAAGAAAACATAGCCCTCTTGTTTATAAAGTAAAGTGCATCCACAAGATGTACCACTTCTGTTTTGCCAGTTCTCCTTTTCTGCCAGTGAAACAATTGACAATGCTAATTTTTAGTCTGTCTTTGGTGGTTATGCAAGTTGATTCCCCAGAGAAACAGGCAAGGACCCATAGCTGCCATTCTAAGGTTTCTGCTGCAACCATTTTATTAGTCACAACTGATTTTGAAGATTCCAGTGTGACCAGTAAGGATTTCTTTGTAGGAGAAAGGTGGCCTTATGTACATAAGAACACAGCACTGACTTTATGAAGGTATCTCTCCTGGCTACAACGTAGCATAGTGTAACACGTCATGTAGAGCCATTTTTCCTATCATGTGGTTATGGAAACCTATCTCCAGACAGGCTCAGAGAAACACGAAGAAAATATCATCATAGAATGCTGGAATGGTTTAGGTTGACATTAAGTGTTTCAGCTGGCCCAGATTGCCCAGAGAGGTGGTAGAGGCCCTCTTGGTGCCTGGAGACATCCAGGGCCAGGTTTGCTGAGGCTCTGAGCAACCTGGACTAGTGGGAGGTGTCCCTGCCCATGGCAGTGGGGTTTGAACTAGATGATCTTTAAGGTCTCTTCCAACCCAAACCATTCTATGATAGAAGCAGATTGGATTTTCTGGTTTTTCAAGCTATATGTGTTTGAATATATATATGACACAATTTCTGAGTAATTTTCTTTAACTTCTAGCCCTGTTCTGATAACATCTGTTACTCTGAAATCAGTGGCAATGGACTATATATTAGAATATAAGTATTAAGCAGGCTTGTAACACATATTTTCCTTCTCTCCTGTTACCAGTAATGCAGTTGAGTTAAAAAAAAAACAGCCTGAAATAACACATCCCTGCTAACTTGCTCCTGTTCTACTTTGTATTCATAACTCCTCTGCAGTTTCACTGCTCTAATGCAGTATTGTGTCAAGAAAGTAATATTAAACAATTACTTCTTCTCTCTCTACATTAAGTAGTGTTAAAAGAGCAATGTTATGGTAATGAGAAAAGGGATTGCTTCCCTATTCTGGAAATTAGCAGTGTATTTATAAGATGGCAGACAGAAATAACTGCTTCTAAAAATGCAATGCTTATCACTTACAATTTTTTACAGTGCAATCCAGTGTTTTGTTTCTGCTACAGAATTTTGCATATATTAAACTCTGGAGCTTTACTGGATTCAAAGAAACCATGTCAGTTTTAAGCCAGTAACATCATAGACACATGTCAAATGGATGATAATCTGCTTTGTCTTGAAGACAGTAGTAAAACCCCCATCCTCTTCTGGTGTGCACTCTGTGATTCCTAAGCCTGGCAGTTTTACATGCTTCATATGCTGTCCAAAGGAAAACTGTGGTGGTCCTTCCCTTGATGTTTTCTGGCTATGATGAGAGGGCTGGAGCACCTCCCTTCTGAGGACAGGCTGAAGGAGTTGGGGTTGTTCATCCTGGAGAAGAGAAGGCTCAGAGGGGACCTTATAGTAGCTTCTCAATACCTGAAGGGGGCTACAGAAAGACTGGGGTAGGACTTTTTTAATAGGATATGTGGTAGAAGGACTAGGAGTAATGTACACAAATTGGAAGAGGGGAGATTTAGGCTGGAGATAAAAAAGAAGTTCTTTCCTGTGAGGGTGGTGAGACACTGCTCAGAGAGGTTGTGGATGCCTCGTCCCTGGAGGGGTTTTAGGCCAGGCTGGATGTGGCACTGAGTAACCTGGTTTAGTGGGAGGTGTCTCTGGCCATGACAGGAAGGTTGGAACTAGATGGTCTTTAAGATCTCTTCCAACCCAAATCATGATATGATTCTATACAAGGAAAATAAATATCTGGCTTCTATGATGGGCCCTTTTTGTGTTTAAAATTGTATTTCTGAGGAAAGTCCTTGAGTCAGGTTGCTTGTTTGAATGTGTCTTTTGTCGTGAAGTAATTTTTGTCAGAGGTCCTTCTCAAAGAAAGGACTGCAGACCAGTCTGTAACCTAGAGCCAGTTATGGCTGTTTCATACTTCCTCTTCAATGATGAAACATAGACAAGATGAAAACCTTTGAGAAATGGAGCTTTTTCACAGTCTAGAAGAATCTGAAATATCTGTCCTGTTTATTTGAACCAGACTACTAAATCCAGACTTCCAAGACAATGCCATTCTCTAGTGTTTAAAAAACACTTTGAACTTCTCCCATCCAAAAGGTAGACAAGTCATGGATGGCAGAATCTCAGGTTCTGGTTTTATTTCTTTTTGTGGAGTTGTTTGGGGTTTTTTTTCCACCCCCAGAAACCACAAAGGATCTATCACACTCTTTAAACCTTGGATTTTTCTCTCAGGTTATCAGGCTTACCCTCTTTCAATAATTACACTATAATTAGAAAACTTTATTTTAGGTGAATAGTTTCTGTTTTCCAATGTAGAATCAGTTCCTCGATGGCTGATTTTTAGCATTGATTCTAATTTTAGAGAAATAATCTCTAAAAAGTAAATGAGTTTCAATTATAGACTGTAAACAAAGTACTAATTATATTGGTTAGACTGTTGATACACAGTTTTCAATAATTACCCCCGGCATTCTCTTGCAACCTTTCTTTATTTTTAATAAAGAATACAAATATGAAATGGAAAATAACTAAACAACTTCTGGTACTATAAAATAAATAGCAATTAATATCATTAGTTGTTTCATTCAAGCCCTTGGACTTCATTGCATTATTGTTTTGATAACTGAAGCAAGAAGTGTCACTTGAAAAGATTTGAATACAATTCCAATGGTGGTTTTGAACAACAAATCACTTCTTTCTTTTTGGTGAGAACCAGTCAAAAACCTTGATTATTTTTCAAAATAAAATTTTATACTTGTCTAGAAAATACCCAACAGAATAATCTTAAAGGAACTTTTAAGTTAATAATATATATAAATAAGAGAATAGGATTATAATGTTATTTACTTTTGGGAAGAAATTATAGAACTTCAATGATTTCTGTAGCATTGAATATGATCAGATTTTGTGTATTCCTGGTCTTTATGCACTTTCAGCAGTGGTATAAGAATTCTAATGAATCTGAGTGGCTGAGACCCTTTAATATCACCGTGTGCTTGACCTCATGCCTTAATGACAGTTCAACTCTGGCCTGGTCTAAATCCTCAGTCATAAAACTGCCAAGCTCTTGGAACTTCAGTTCTCAGGTGAGTGACTTTGTTGCAGAGTTACCTGTAATAGCAGCTCAAGGGAAGGACCCTGACTGCAGTGGCTTTGATCTCACATCTAACCAAAGACCCAAGTTAACCTCAGTTAGCTTGTGAAATCTTGCAAGACCACAGTCCAAGATAAAGGAATAAGAAATCAGGAGAGGCAAATCAAAAAAGGTAGCTTGTTCTCTAGGGGCCAGCCTCAGAGGGAAAGGTTAACTCTGCTGCTCTGCTTGTAGCATTGATGGCCTTGACAGAAATGTTGATGGAGTGAAACCACTGTGTGAAGAGATCTTTTGTGTTACCCTGCATCTGGGCTGGTGTTGATCCTAATTCCAGTGGGACAGAAGTTATTCTGAAGGTTTCATATGAACTGTACTGGCTGGCTGCCACCTACTGCAGTTATTAAGCTGAGCTTTGCAGCTTGTTTCTTTATTTCAGACTGTGTGCTTGCAACCTTTCCTTGAGCTATTGTTGTCAGTTCATGTACATTAAGTTATTGTGGCCTCAGGACCATTAATTCACAAAGCCACACTGTAAGTTTTTTTTGTCTTGTTGAATACTTGATGATTCACTGGTGCTTCTATCGAGCTGGTGAATTTCAAAGGCAGAGCATCACAGTCATGCCTTAGGAGACTTCATCCTTCCTTAGAGGTTATCAGTGAATGCAGCTGCAATGTTACACAGACACTGGAGTATCTCTGGGGTAGAGTCTTCATTCATCTCTCTTTATATTATCTCAGTGCAGCCCTGTGCAAAAACAAACAAAAAAACCTCTAACAAAGATATAATTGCACTTAATGCTTTAGTGCTTGTGGGAAGGGCATTCAGGCTTTAGACACAAGTCTTTGTGATGCCCAGAAAATGAGGTAGAAGGCAGATTCTGGGCAGAAAGGCTGCAGAGTGTCCTTCTGCCTGGCACTGTCAGAGTCCAGGTGTCCTGTCATCCAAAGTCTGCTGCTAAAAGCTGGGCAGAGTGTAAGTCACTTTGAACAAAAATATTTTTCATTGGCTTTTTTAGTTTCCAAAGCTTTCCTTTGGATTGTCTTTTGAATGGCTTCTTGTTTGGTCAGTAGATGAAAAGGGAGTTTGGTGACTCTCATCAATGAATCTTCTCTCTCATAACCCTCATGTGGTACTACCCTGTCCTTTTCAAAGGCACAGAATTGCTCTTCACAAAAAACTGTAACTTCAACAAGCTGTAACCTCAAAGACAAGTAGTTGCCAACGGGGGTAGCTTGTTTCAGGATAAGTGACTTGCTCAGATGAAAGGCAAATAACAGAAATGCAGCTTTTTGCTTGCTGTCAGAAGAATGCCACCAGCACCAGCTTTTCCAGAGCATTGCTCTGTAAAAACAAGGAAGAAGAATTCAGATCTCTGTTCTCAAACTCTGTTTAGTTATTAAAAATAGTAATGAGGAAGCTTGGATCGAGCTGCTCCAGGGTTTCCTACAGTCCAGATGGCCTGAAAGAGAGATGCATGGTTGGATGGATGAGTACTAGAGAGTCAAGACAGGAGAGAAAACTGCTTTTTAATGTTTCAACAAGGCAAATTTATCTACTTCAAGGTAAAACACATAACCCATGCTAATTAAGCAGTATCACAGCTCCCAGTCTGCTCACAGTTGTCCATGGCAGTTCTGCTGATCTTGCTTTTTGGGAGGGAGATAATACTTCATTAACTGCTACATGGAATTGACACTGAAACTTTAAAAAATATTTAAAATGCATTACTTTAATTTTTTTTCTCCCTTGCCACTAATAAAAATGCATTTTCTGACACTAAAAGAAAATACCAGGTACAGATACAGACATGGTAGGTGTTTCAGAAGTTAACAATGGAATAAAGAATCAAAGGTGCTCATTTGATTCACAGACATTGCAGATTATAGGCAGAAGAAAGCCTGGGACCTAGTTTTGTGTGATGCTAAGTTCTTTCATTGCTTAACCTTGGCCAGCAATGGGGACCACACAGCCAGTCACTCACTCCCCCTTCTCCCCTCACAGTGGGTAGCGAGAAGGAGGGGGAAAGAAACTACCAAAACTCATGGTTTGAGTTAAAGGCAGTTTAATTGAACAGCAAAAGAAGATAATAATAATAATGGTAAAAGAATTTGTATGTCATTTTATGAATGAGTGATGAAATGCAGTTGCTCCCCTCTTGGTGACTGATTGCCCAGACCATCCCAAGCAGCAACCAGAGATCCCTACCTCCCTGATGGAGTCCCACTTATGTGCTGAGCATGATGTCTATGGTGTGGAGCATTCCTTTGGCAAGTCTGTTGTACTTTCTCTGCTACCTCTCCATATCCTTGGGAAGCTGAAAAGACTTTTGGCAACAGCTAAAAAAAAGGTTAGTGTGTTATCAACAGTATTCTCATCCTAAATCCAAATCATAGGACTGTGCCAGCTGCTAGGGAGAAAATTAACTCATTTCTAGACAAAACTAGGTAGTGCATCTCAACTTTCAGTGACATCATGGAATGGCTTTGATCTCTAAGAATTTTGGCCATTGGCTCATGCTCAAAGGATGATGACAGGTTTCATCACCCCATTCCATGACCTTTTCTCATCCCCTCTTCCCACTGCTGTGCTTTGATTTTTTACCCTGGGTGAGTCAGAAGGCCATTGCAACTAGAAAGAAGAAATTAAAGTATTTTAGGTGAGGGGTGTGTGTTAATCCTTGTGAACTTGGTTTTGATGTGAATAAGCAGCAACCTCTCATCTGACTGTGTTGCAGTTGTGCTGAGGTCACCCACCTTGAACAAGTCAGAGCAGTGCAGTCCTCTTTAAAAGACCAGGTTGCTGGAAGGGTGGTAATAAATCCAATATAAACAGAAAGGGAAAATAATGCTTGGAGAATGAAATGACACCACCCGTTCCCTTGCTCCTGCCAGTACCTTACACAGTTTATGTCCTACTTGAAACAGGATGTTAAGGCAGGGATGCCTGAGTAGTACCATGTCATTTTAATAGCTTTCTGTGGAAATTTAATATTTCTTCATTTTTTTCCTCTTACAAAGCACCTTTGCAGGAAAAGAGATAGGATGGCTTACACTTAAGGAAGGTGCCAAAAGCAGAGAAGAAATATGGTGTTCTGTACAATAGAGGAGAAGAAGTGAAAGCAAGAAAAATAGACACTATTGCTCCAGCCATAAGACACAATGTATTTCAATTCAAGCCTCTGTCGTCTCATGTGCTGGATTCTCTCTGCTGGGTTGTTCTGTAATCTTCTCCTCTCTAAAAACCATTTTTCTTATAGATACATCACTTCAAAATGAAGGCAGCAGAGATTTTAGCTAAAGTTGTGGTTGCATGCTAACATAAATCTGCCTTTGCAGATCCTAGCACGAGATGAAAAATATTATGGTCCTGTGATGCAGAGTCCTGTTCTGCCTCCTTCTTCTGGTTCAACTGCATTTTGAAAAACATTACAGGTTGAATTTGGAGGCTTTACAGCAGGTCAGCTTTGCCTGTGCCACTCCTGTGCTCCAGCAGACTGGCACTATCTACACTCTTTAGTCAATTCAAATCCAAAATGAAGCCAATGTGCAGAAGTTTGTATGTTGTGTAATCTGCCTTGTTTGGCTGAATTTGGCAATTATTAAGCAGGTCATCTGTGCACCAGTGCCTTACACAAAACTAAACTTGTGCACTGCTTATTTAGCATGAAGATTTGGCATTGATGTTGTCAGTGATGGGCAAGTAGACAGGAGAAAAATAGTGGGACTGGTTGTGTTTAGAGCAATGTCTGCTTCTCCCACTGACTTATTGGAGCCTTCTGACTCTGCACAGAGCTGCTAAATATAAAGGACTGTTTGTCTTTTGGTGAATGGTTCTTCTCTTGTATTACACACTTTTGATGTCACTCACACCTTCATCTGGAATGGAATTGATTTGAAAACAAAAATGTCCTCATTGGTAACACTTTGCTGGTTGATACAGGTTTTGGTTCAGGAACTTGGCCAAGTAGACTAACTTTGCTGTTTTTTTCCACTCAGTTTGGTGTTAAAGCCACCATGTGTTGGGACTTCTTAGAAGTGCTGAAGATTTCTGCCTTTTGCATATTTATGTATGGGCACATATTTCCTAGTATCACAANTTGGTTCAGGAACTTGGCCAAGTATTTCAACTTTTTTAGTCCAATATTATAGAATCATAGAGCCATAGAATGGTTTGGGTTAGAAGGGACCTTAAAGATCATCTAGTTGCAACCCCCCCTGCCATGGGCAAGGACACCTCCAACTAGACCAGGTTGCTCAGTGCCTCATCCAGCCTGGCCTCAAAACACTTCCAGGAAGTGGCCATCCACAACATCTCTGGGCAACCTCTTCCAGTGTCTCTGTAAAGAATTTCTTTCTTATCTCCAGCCTAAATCTGCCCTCTTCCAATTGGCATCCATTGTTCCTAGTTCTGTCATCCTGGACCATATTAAAAAGTACCTCCAGAAAGGGGCAATCTGTTCCCGTGTCTCACCACCCTCACTGTAAAGAATTAATTTCTTAGACCTAGCCTGAATATTAATTTAATCAGTGTTATATTTGTTGATTGCACATTCCTAAATTGCTAATAAAGACAAATAAGCATAATTACAGGAAAGCAAAGTCATAAGGGTGTCACTCCCATTTTCCAAATGGGAGTTATAAGGTGCAGAAGTCCACAAGCTCTGAAGACCTTGGCTGTAGTTGGAGGTGATCTACTACCTCATACATGTTTGAGAGGCAAGCAGATAATTACAGTTAATATGTGTTGGCTTTTGTGACTTCTCCATGGTTACCTACCAGCTCACTGGTGAAACAAGGAGCAAAGCTGACTCTCAGCTACAGGTCTTAATCTCTTGCATTAATTTGTCACTACACAGTTTGAGGACAAATGTGACAAATGTTAGGTCAGTGCATGAAGCCAGTAGCTGTTACCAAGGTAGACAGAGGTCTTTTTGAAGGACATGTAAAAAGTCCTCCAAAAGGTCATTTAATGAGTTGATTATGCTTTAATTTTCTGTTCATATGTTTGCATCTGTGTGTTGCTTCAGCATGGGAAGCTATTTTTAGCATGAGAATTTTTCATTGTCAGAAAAGTGCTAAATCCCTTCCTTTTATATTTGCAAGAAATAAAGAAGCAGCCTGTCCCTCTCATGTTTGGTTTTATAGAGGCAAAGAATTTGTTTTATTGACCCTGGATGTTGGCAGCATTTCTTTTGCTGATCTTCTGTGATCACAGCTGGGAGACTTGTCTTTGCCAGTTACATTTAGAGAAGAGCATCATAGGAACTGGTTTCATAATTTAATGTTGCTTTTTCAAGTTTAATGTGATTTTGCAACATAAAGCTTTTATTTCATACCTTTGTGCTCTTCCCTCCAACAGTCATTCTATGAAAATGGTCTTATCTTTGCTCACAGTGGTTTCTGTAATATGCACTATAAAATCTGCAAACCAAAGCAGAACCAGTGGGAAAAAAGAAGACAACCATTAGCCCAACCAATCAAGAAAAGCTTCTCTCACCACCCTTACTAATGCCGTTGTACTTTTAGCATTAAAATCCAGTTGTAAAAAATGAGTCTTCAAGAAAATTTTCCAACAAGCTCAGATTTTGGATGAGCTTTAAAAAAAGTGAAAAATTAATTCCTCTTTCCCAATTTAGTCATATTTCACAGAGCTTCTAGAGTTAAATTATCAATAATGCAATGTTATCCTGAGTTTTGCATTTTTAATTAAATTTTAAGATCCTATGCATCTTCTTTCTTAAGACCTGTGAGCTCTTCTCCCAAAGCCCACTCAAGAAACTTGAATAGGTTAAATGAAAGAATATGGGTTTGCTAATTTACACCATAGATATTTTAAAATCTTTACAGTAAATTTATGGATTTTTTTCAGTTTTATCTGGAAAGTGCATACCTCATTTAGAACAGTATGGGAGCACTTCTTCCTAGTATTTTGCACTAGAAGAGCAATGTTAATTGTTTTATTTATTAACCTGTTGTAATGTATTAGAGGGGGGCTAGGTTACTACAGATGTGGCTTCTGGCTAAATTATGATTTACTTATTTCTTCAAAGAAATATAATTTTCTCTTGCTATTGTGAGCAGTGTACAAGGCAAGTCTTGCTGTTCTGTCTCAGGAATATGAGATCCAAAGCATCAATTTGAGAGCTGTTACACTTTGTAATCCCTGCAATAGCACTTTTAGGAATTCAGGCAATTAACTTCAAAGTAATCTTTGGCAAGAGTTCCTACCATAGATTAACATAGATGTTCTTAGTTTTGGCAAGAGTTCCTACCATAGATTAGCATGAATGTTCTTAGTTTTACATTGATTCAGGATCATAGGACTCCTACCAAAGATTGAACTAACTTCTGTTTACTGAATTTTAAAATTTAACTCAACAGAGAATCAAATGTAGGTAAGTTCCTGTATCTAGGAAATTAGCCTTAGCTTTTATGTTAGGCATCAAGCCTGGGTGTTCTGAACCACCTTCTGTGGAGATTTCTTGCTTCTTTCCTTGATACATAAATGTTAGATTTCCAACATGCCTGAAGGAAGTGTTTGTTCTCTTTTGTATCTGTGGTTCAGTGTGGGCAACAGAATACTAAAAATTAGGCTTCCAGTGGGAAATGTGCTAAACTTTTAATTAAGGAGTGATGTTACCCACATTACTGATGATATTTAAAACAAAGCATTGTTGGACTTGAAAAGTATTGTGGGTGTGTAGCTGTTTGATACTGAGTAGCTCCAACAGAGAGGGTTGATGCTGATGTTCTGCTGGTTTGTTTGATATCAGTGAAAAAGGATTTAAGAATATATTAGTTGCAAATCTCTCTGCATTTCATAATTCACCTGTAATTTACATATCAATGAAATGCTACTTTTAATTTGCAAGGAAATATTGATTCCTATGGCAACCAAGACTGAGAGTTAAAAATGAATAAGTGAATGTATGTCTCCAGGAGTGATCTGGGCACTGCATATGCATTGTGTTCTTACCATTATTCTACTTTCATGCTGTTCACAAGGCTCCTTGATTGTAGTCAAAATTCTAATGGAACAATCAAAAGGCATTGTGTTCAGTTACCATCTGATATTTGCTGCTTTTATAATTGTAATGGAATTTCATGAGAAAATATTTCCCCTGTCATCAGAATCTTTTTGTAGTAAGATAAAGAAGTGACTTCTGTTTATTCATGGCATATCAGTAAGTCTTCTGTACAATTCTTACAGATTGTCAGGCCTAGATTTTTAATAAGAGTTCTAAATTGCTTAAAAACATAGGCACTCACTTCTTTTGGAATATAAATAAAAATAAACATATTTTTCTGTAATTATATAGTGCTAATTCATAAATCAGGTAGAAACTATCTATGCTTTCATGATAGAGTTCAAGTAAGCATGCTCAGTCCTTTGACTGTAGAGTTTGCTTCTTAATTTTTATGTTGTTTCTCTTTCCTGGGATGCCATCTAGAGGGGATTGACAGGTTTGAGAGGTGGGCCAGTGCCACCTCATGAAATTCAACAAGGTCAAGTGCAAGGTCCTGCACCTTGGCTGGGGCAACCCCAAGCAATGATATAGGTTGGGTGGACATATAGAACTAAAAACTCATGGTATAACAGATTTGGGGGTGTCATAGAAT
>VZTY01031845.1:146198-166989 GCA_013400935.1 Turnix velox | reverse complement strand
CAGTGTGGGGATTTCCAGTGAGTTCAGTCGCTGCTGTTCTTTATTGGTTTTAATCACAGAATCACAGAATGACCCGGGTTGGAAGGGACCTCAAGGATCATGTAGTTCCAACCCCCCTGTCTAGCAGAGCCACCAAACAAACACATTTACATTATTCAATATGTATACACCTATGTGCTGTTGATCACTTTTGGATTGATTGAAAGCCATACAGAGGACACAGTACCAAACCAATGATGTAGTTAACAAAACTGCGTATCTGGCATGCCAGATGAATCTCCTCTGCAGACACTCTTTTACTTCTTGATGCACAAAATTAGGATTGTTTTCCAGAATCCCAAAGATAAAACCCAGCACCTGTGTAAAAATTCCCATTATCTCAAGAAGAGCAATTATTCTCTGATGTAGATTACAGTACTGACTTAGAATGGCAAAAGGATGCTGTTTTAAATGAATTCAGATGAGAAGAGGCATTAAGGAATAATTACCATAAACAATGTTCAATTATTATATTTGAATAGTACTTTTTATTACAGCCTCATACCATTACATTTGTTTATCCCAGTCACATATTCCCTATGCTGGTAGTTTTCATATTATACTTTGCAAATTTGGAACCATTAGAACACAAACTACTGTGTATCACATACATATAGCTACTTATCTGCATATTCATTGCTGCATGTGTGGTGTTTCACCCTGAATTCTGATGATGTTCACAAGAGGAGATCTTTCTGGATTTTATGATTTGACTTAAGGGGTGTAGAAAGTGTATTTTGTACTTTATGGCCCATAATCTAGTGATACAGGATTTGTCTGGTCTGTGGTAGTAACAGCATTTTGCTCCTGTTTGCTCAAATGTATTTTAAGAGTTGAGTGTAGCTCAGGGGAAAGAACTATCCACCATTGAAGCTGAATTCTGGTAGAGGCATATTGTGTTATGTGGATTGCTAAAGAGGATCAGGAGCACACATCCTTCAGTGAGAATGAGGTAAAATATGTTTCTGAGAGAAGTTATCCTGGAGCAGTACAATTGCCCAATCAGAAGAGGGATAAAGCATTTAAATCCCGACTACATCCTTTGGTATGAGACAAATATAATTTGACTTGAATAATTCAAACTGGTGACTTTTTACTTTGGTTGCAGATAAAGCATCATATTGCAAAATTTGGTAGATGCTTGGGGAAGAACTTTTTTGACCAAAAAAGAAGCTACTGACAGCTATAAACTCTGAATGTGCAACTGAAGGACTTCACACAAAGTCCTAAAATGAATCTATTTACCTTGGCTCCAGGAGAGGTCAATATATGTTTAGCTGTCAGGAATGAAAATCTCAGCTGATGTCTGGACTTTGAGTTCTATTCTTCAGAGGCATTTGATAAACATAAAGGTACATCTTTGTAATGGGAGTTGAGGCCTTCAAAAGAAAAATCTTTCTACTATCTGATGATCAGGAGATGTTTGGGAAGATAGGGTCTAACTGAGTGCAAGACTAATGGTAATTCAATGGAAGATAATCTCTTGTCCAGTCTCCAAATTTTCTTATTTGTGTCCTCTGTATTTTTTACTGTAGGAAATATTTATTTCAAGTTATAATCCTGTGTACAGATATTTCACATCAGTGAGCAGAGGTGCTTAAGAGGGAGCAATGGGAAAGATGGGATATCAACACAGTTTACTTTGTATGGCTGCATAGAAAGACTAATATACTGTGCTCCAGAAGACAAACCAGCTATTTCCTGTCTCTGATATTAATTAATACTATGCACAGAAGGATGCACTGGCATTAAAGAAAGTACTGTAGGGGGATAAAATTTTGACATACTGGTATTACAGGTTATCAGAAATTACCTACCTTTCATTCCTAGATGGAGCTCACAAGGCATTTGAAATGCCTCCTGTCCATGCTGCAGGCTCAAGATAGTACCCCTAGAGAACAGTACGAAGACAGATACAAAATCTGCTATCTAGATAAGGAGTAGGAGAGCTGGTCTAGTATTATTTTTACTATAATTTGCTTGCATGTACACAATATTTAATATAAAATCTCCTATTTGAACTCTTGTTTCTCAGAGCTAAAATGTTTCCTTCATTTAGAAAAAAAAATGCTATTGAACAGGTTTATGCAAGTGCTGAAATTACCCACTCTCCCTTTATTATTTATAAATAAACAACAAAGAACACAAGCCAGATTTTTTTTTATTAAAAATGTGCCTTATCAGTAAATGATACTGTTGCTATGAGAATCATGCTCTGTAAAATGCTTTTTCCTGCTAGCTATACATTAAAATCTTGCAAGGGCATGAGGAATTGAAACTGTCTGTTCAATGAATCATAAATCTTAGAAAATGTTTGAATTCATGGATTAAGTGTCAGCTTTGAAACCTATTGGTGATTTATTTTGGATCTTAGAAGAAAGAACATTTCTACTCCAAATCAAATTATTGCATTTTCATACTTTCCATTAGTTCTTTACAGAAAAATACTCTTTAAGGGAATAACCTGGGGATGCTTCTCCCCCTCCCCACCCTTGGAAGTTTCTAGTATTCAAAGTTGCATTTTTAATTAACACAAATGCCATGAGCAAAAGTGGATAATGGCTAGAGAGAGTGCTTTCTGTGAATAATCTGCACCAAATATTGGGAAGAAGATGAGAGTAGCTGGATATGATGACATTGTTTCTCAGGGGCCTGTTTAGCATGGTGTAGATAGAGAAAAGTGTGCTAGTTGATTATAGAAGTGAATTTCAGTAGCCAACTTTGCAGTCGTTGCAATGTGGAGTTAACTGTGGGGTTCACAGATTCTGTTGGCTCAATGAGTGCAGATGTCCTGGAGTTTGTGGTCAGAGTACAGAAATAAGGAAAAGGAACTGCTTGAGAGAATCCAGCACACAGCCACAAAGATGATGGAGGGACTGGAGCATCTCCCTTCTGAGGAAAGGCTGAGGGAGCTGGGTCTCTTTAGCTTGGAGAAGACTGAGGGGTCTCCTCCATTCATGTCTACAAATATGTAAAAGGTGAGTGCCAGGAGGATGGAGCCAGGCTCTTCCCAGTGATCTCCAATGATAAGACTCAAGGCTATGGGTGCAAGCTGGAGCATAAGAGGTTCCACAGAAATATAAGAAAAAAACTTTGCAGGGTGAGAGAAGAGTGTTACAGGCTGTCCAGACAGGGTGTGGGGTCTCCTTCTCTGGAGACATTCAAACCCCACCTGGACACCTTCCTGTGTGACCTGATCTGGGTGTTTCTGCTCCATCAGGGGGATGGGACTAGATGATCTCTTGAGGTCCCTTCCAATCCCTAAAATGGGAACTCCTGACTGTGGTGTGTAAAGTTACCAACATGTAACTAGAAGATATATAAGGAAACTTTACATAATAAATGCTGACTGATGACTTAACCAGGTCTCAGCCCATCAGTGTGCCACATTGCAATAGAAAGGAAATGCCAGAAATATATATTATTTTGACATGGTCATTTCAAAATGGGATAGAGAGAGTAGGCTGCCCTCCCTTCAGGCAAAGTGAGAAGTATTGACAGAGAGATGATCTGTGGCCAATAAAAGCAGTAGAAGGATCCTTTGGCCTTTTCACTGATTTAAATCATATTTGGAAACACTCTAAATACTGTCAACTTCAGACATTTAGTTGCAATTAAGAGCTGAGTTACTTTAAGCACCTCTATAATTGAAGAAGATTGATAGATGTGTCTGAAGGCAATTCAGCCTACTTAGGATCTGGACTGTCCCTCTGGTATTATCCATCCTCTTCTCCTTGATAGTTTCCAGACTCAGATTGTTCAAGTGAGTGCTTAAATGAGGTTGAATGGATCCAAGTTTAAGAAGCCAAAATAATTTTGTACTGATGAAGAGAAGCAGGAACAAAATTACATATTATAGAACTAGATTTACAAGAACTGAACATAGTGTAGCTCTGTTTATTTATCTTATTTACCTTGGTTTGATAGCATTTGCTACTGTAACTTCTAAGAAATTTTCTCTCAAGTGATTTGTTCTACTATTCTGCTGAAAAGAAAAAAGTAGGACAAAATCTAGATTCCATTAAAAAGGCGGCCATTCTATTCTTCAAGGGCTATAAAGTTGTTCTAGGAGATGAGCTTTTAGGTGAAGATGCAATCTAAGTGTTCCAATAAAAAGGAAAATATCAGTGTGCAGGGATGAATGCAGAAGTACTGGTTCTCATGTGTTCTTTATATATACCTCTGGGAAAGTGCTGAGGAGTCTCTAAGGTTAAGATGTAGTAAGTATAGGGTTAAGAGAGAGCTCCTGCAAGAGTTAAATTTGTATTATCAGAGAGAAAATGTAGATGAATTAATGGAAATCTTTCAGAATGTTTCAGAAAGAAGTTAGAAAGAACTTCAAGATCTTTCTGCAGCACTAAAAAGCTGAAGGACTAAACTTTAATAAATTTAATATTATGAACAATTTTAGAAAATGTTGTCATACAAGCAAGAACAGTTTTTGTTTTTGAGGAAGAGGGTTTATGTAAGAAGAATTGTTCATTCTGTGTTATGGACTAAGAAAGCTTTGAGGTTCTACTAATTTTTGCCTCAATAAAAGCCTTGGTTCAGTGTAATAGGCAGAACAACAACAGACAAGATATACTGTGAATAGGGGAGGGGAAAAACCCTCAAGGAAAGCACTAATGTCATTATACAAATTTAAGAGAAGGAAACTTTACAGAATCCTGTGCTCAAGTCTGATCTTGCCTGAGTTACAGAAAGAGAAGTGAGCTAAATATAGGAGATAAAAGTGATTGAGACACGTGGAAATGGCTTTGTGTAAAAATAGAACGAAAATGTTGGGTCTGTAATCGATAAAAATGAACAAATGGCTGTGGCTTAGACTATGTGACATGAGTTAATACTTCCCTGCCATTTCCCAGAGGGAAGAGGACTCCACTACCACTTTTTTAGCAGTTTCTTGGCAAAGTGTAACAACTGCTGAAATTCCTGAGGACAGCAGCACAATCCTTTTTTTTTTTTTTTTTTACCTGGGAGTGCCTTAGCTGTAGGATAGAAAATCTCTAGTGTATGTTAGTTTCTGGATTTCCACTCAACCAGATTCAGGCTGATGCTATCTAATCATGAGAAAAAAATTTCAAACCCAAGTGAACATAGAGATCTTCTAGCCAGAAGAGCTGCCTGTGTTGTTTTTTTGCTCCAATGGAGTTCAATCTCCATTTGGTGGTACTGAGTAGAACAGTCTTGTTAAACATAGTGGAAACAGTTTGTAGCAGATAATATCAGTGCTGGTTTGTTGCCTTTAAAGTACTCAAATCATCATCTGGGAATGCCTGAGGAAGAAGTTTGCCATTAAAAAGGAGCAAACAGGAAAAGAACGGGATGTGGAAAAAGCAAAACAGTGATTAGAAAGACTTTAATTCTCTTTTAAAATGTGTTGTACTGTGTTAAAAAGGCTGAATGCAAACCATTCCAGCAAACTAGGGGCTGTGGCTACCACTGTGTAGCAGGTACATAGAAATGGCAGAGTAGAATATGGTTTTCTTAGTCATACAGTTTGAACAAGCCCCCCCCAAGTTTGTAAACAGTGGAAAATGTTCCAGATGTGTTCAAAGTAAATAATAATCAGAGTCTGAATAAGTGTTTATACATGCTGGTTTTTTGTGTTAAGGGATAGAATCATAGAATAGTTTGGGTTGGAAGGGACCTTATGGATCATCTAGTTCCAACCCCCCTGCCATAGGCAGGGACACCTCCCACTAGATCAGGCTGCTCAGTGCCTTGTCCAGCCTGGCCTTCAACACCTCCAGAGAGGGGGCATCCACAGCCTCTCTGGGCAACCCGTTCCAGTCTTTCACCACCCTCACTGTAAAGAATTTCTTTCTTATGTTTCTTAAAGTTATTGTACTGTACACAACACTATTAAAGAGGATAAATACCTAGAATGGATATATTTCTCTGTTCCAGTTTAGTTTCGGAGATGCTTAGAGACTGTGATGGACCATGTTTGAAAACAGATTTTATGTAGAACTTCTTATTTGTGTATTGAAAGACTCAGCCCTTCTCCCCTTGGGAAAAGTTTAATTTGAAGACTCTGTTCAAATTATACTGGGGATATATTTCACCTATACATTCATATTCTTAAAATGTTGGTATCAAAGCCTAGATGGGCAAAAATGCATTAAAAACTACTGAGCATTATTTTGTCCATATAGCAGGATGAAGGAAGGGGAAGGGAAGAATTTGGTTCTGGGTGAAAAAGGAAGGCAAGAATTTTGGTGAATAGATAATTAAGAAGCTTAGATGGCTTACAGGCATATTTTCAAGTGCAAAAGAAATACCATTTCAACGTGATGAGTATTAGTTACAGCTATTTTAGGATAAATTAATGCAGTCTTGAGTTTTTGAAGGGGGACAGGACCCCAGTTTGCATGCTTTCTTTATAAAGAGGAAATAACTTGAACAGCTTCAGCATCTGTCTCGATTGGGAAATGCTTAGGACCATGCTGTGTGAGAACACTCTGATTTCCTCAGGGTTTGCCTGAGAGCTAAGTGTTTTCTGCATGTTTTAGANATAACTTGAACAGCTTCAGCATCTGTCTTGATGGGAAATGGTTAGGACCATGGTATTACTGCAGGAGGGACAGAAATGCCTGATTCCAGGTGAGTGAGGTAAGGTGAAAGGTTAGTTGTACATGCTTTTCTCTGACAGTCTTTGCCTTCTGGAGACTCCTAATTGATGGTGACGTCCACCTCCCCCGTAAGTCTGATATGACTGATTTTATCCAAACTGATTTATCAGCAGTTTGAGTGGGCTGTTGGTGGTAGAGGTCATGTGGAATCAAACTCTGAGAAGAAAATTAAGTTTTCAAGCTTGATTCTTTATTCCTTTTCCATTATTTTAATTTTTAATTACACAACTTGTCTTGGTGTTCTTTGTTCATACATTCTAAAGAGAAGAATTGTATTGAACTAAAAAACCAGGATCAGAATAGGATGTGAAAAGTAATAGAGGTGTGCTATGGAACTTTCAATGCATTTAAAGTAAAATGCACAACAAAGCTGCTTCACCTACCAAATATATCAAGTACCATGTCTCATCCTTTCAGTGTTAACACTGACACTTCAGACAGCTGTGATCCTGTTCCATCTCTATGTAAAATGTGCACTCACACCACATCTAAAAGTATGGATCTCTGGAGCAACAAATTGTGGGATTATGCTTGAATATCCCAGATATTCAGACTATTAATACAGAGTATTAGCCTAGAAAAGCAGTTTAGACTTAGGTGTAATGGGTGGCATGAACAGCTTGATACCCTGTTTTCACAACTACATTAATTACTTTAACTGGTTTGCTTCATTGCAGCCCCCCTTCGAGCCTATATTGACTTTTGAGATAATCAAATACATTCTTTTACGAAGTCCATGAGAATTTAAGACAGAATAACGAATGGATCATTGACTGAACTGCAGTCAATAAGCTATTATAATTTCCCTTAATACAGCAATATTGAAGAGTTCTACTTCATTTGAAAGATTACAGTTACTGAGCAGTAACTGCAAAAGTAAAAGTGAAAGAAAGCCACTCAGAGCATCTTATAATGCAACAGCATGAAAAATTATAGCTATGAAAAGAGCAAGAAAATAGTTCTCAAAGTCAGTTTAAGTTTTTAGGTAGTTTACTTTCTCACCCAGATTCTGCTGCCAGTTATTTATGATGAGTGAACTTCTGTTGCCTGATTTTGGATGCTCAAACATTGTGAATTCTACTTCTGAAGCCAGCACCAATGCATTAACATTTCAGTTAACATCCTCTCTAAGGACCNTCAGACTATTAATACAGAGTATTAGCCTAGAAAAGCAGTTTAGACTTAGGTGTAATGGGTGGCATGAACAGCTTGATACCCTGTTTTCACAACTACATTAATTACTTTAACTGGTTTGCTTCATTGCAGCCCCCCTTCGAGCCTATATTGACTTTTGAGATAATCAAATACATTCTTTTACGAAGTCCATGAGAATTTAAGACAGAATAACGAATGGATCATTGACTGAACTGCAGTCAATAAGCTATTATAATTTCCCTTAATACAGCAATATTGAAGAGTTCTACTTCATTTGAAAGATTACAGTTACTGAGCAGTAACTGCAAAAGTAAAAGTGAAAGAAAGCCACTCAGAGCATCTTATAATGCAACAGCATGAAAAATTATAGCTATGAAAAGAGCAAGAAAATAGTTCTCAAAGTCAGTTTAAGTTTTTAGGTAGTTTACTTTCTCACCCAGATTCTGCTGCCAGTTATTTATGATGAGTGAACTTCTGTTGCCTGATTTTGGATGCTCAAACGTTGTGAATTCTACTTCTGAAGAATGTAGAAATGTATTAACATTTCAGTTAACATCCTCTCTAAGGACCAAGAGTAGAAGGTAACAATACCACATCTAGCATGGGTGCTAACAATGTCATTAAAATGGAATTATGAGAAACTGGCATTCTGCAAACTTTCTTTCTAAAAACCCACATTGAGCCATCATTTGATATATTGCATAGAATTCTCAGTACATTTGAACAAGTACTGAGAATCTTGGCAGAAAAGAAGGAAGAACTGACTGGAAGCTCCTATCATAGGAGCTTCTAAAAAAGTTAAGTAAGCCTGCAGAAAGGATGGGGTAGGACTTTTTAATAGGATCTGTGATGGCAGGAGTAGGAATAATTGATGCAAATTGGAAGAGGGGAAATTCAGGCTGGAAATAAGAAAGAAATTCTTTCCTGTGAGGGTGGTGAGACACTGGAAGAGGTTGCCCAGAGAGGTTGTGGATGCCCCTTCAATCCCTGGAGGGGTTTAAGGCCAGGCTGGATGAAGCACTGAGCAACCTGGTCTAGTGGGAGGGGTCCATGCCCATGGCAAGGGGGTTGGAACTAGGTGATCTTTAAGGTCCCTTCAAACCCAAACCATTCTATGATTCCATGATTCTATCGTAGAATGAGTGAAATTATTTCTCATTTTGGAATTGCTCTTCTTTTGTAAAAGCTCTGAGGAGTCTCAGAGAAATGATACATGAAATGGAGGAGTTATTAAAGGACTTCCACATACAGAGGAACTAGTTAAAAGTTGGTGGTTATTGATTTTGTGATTACTGGGGAACATTCAGACTGAATGACTCCTGTGAGTGGAGTCAGATGAATGTCTAGATGCCACCACTTGCACCTGCCATTGGCTGAGTTTGCAATAAATGGAAGGACTGCTTTTTGAAACTAGGTTGGTAGAGGATTGTGTGAGTACATTAAAAAAATCCAGGAAAGTACTATGGTTTAGTCTGATAAAGTAAAAGCACAGTGTTCCCAAAGTATGCAGCTGTAGGAACGTTTAGGTGTTCCGCTTTGTTTTCATTATGAAATCTTCCCTGGTCTGGGGCTGGTCTTGGGTACCTTTGACAGGAAATCCTCCAGCCAAGGGGGAGCCACCTCCAGTGGAGATGGCCAAAGGAAGAAGTCCTGTGGCATGCTCAAGAATTATAGAAATATAGAATGATTCAGGTTGGAAGGGACATTAAAGATCATCTAGTTCCAAACCCCTTGCCAGGGGCAGAGGCATCACCCACTGGACCAGGTTGCTCAATGTCTCATCCAGCATGGCCTTAAACACCTCCAGGGAGGGGGCATTCACATCCTTATTCTGGGCAACCTGTTCCATTGTTTCACCACCCTCACCGTAAAAAACCTCTTATCTCCAGCCTGAGTCTCCCCTCTTCCAATTTCCAGTCATTCCTAGTCTTCCCATCACATATCCTATTAAAAAGTCCTACCCCAGCCTTTCTGTAGCCCCCTTCAGGTACTGAGAAGCTACCATGAGGTCCCCTCTGAGCCTTCTCCTTTCCAGACTGAACAACCCCTATTCTTTCAGCCTGCCCCCATAAGGGAGGTGCTCCAGCCCTCTCATCATCTTCGTGAGCCCCCTGGCCCCAACACCTCAGTGTCCGTCTGCTGAGGGCTCCAGAACTGGACACAGTAACTCCAGGTGGAGCCCTACCAGAACTGACTAAAGGGGCAAAAATAAGATGAATAATGTGCTCATGAGCTGGAATCAGCAAGCCTACCATTTGTGAACACATTAGTTCCAACTTGCAGTGGATGGCTTCACATCATGCATCACAATGGTACAGAGAGAAAAGAAATCAACAGGAAAACCTCAGGAAGGATAATTTACAAAAGGGTGCTAAGAGAAAAAACCAAGGGATATGTTCAATGAAGCCCATATCAGTGAGAAAATGTATGAAAGCTCAGTAGGCTATTTGGCATCCTTTTTCTCTCACCATGAGGTAAATGACAAGATGGTAGCAGAAGATAAGATTTATTTTAATGAAACATTCTCTGAGATACTCTTCATCCTCTAGAAAATGGAATGCAAGGATGGAGGCCCAAATTCCTCAGTGATTAGTTAGCACTCACTGTAATGTTCAGCAGTTATCCATGTGGTAGAATTTAACCAAGATTCTAAAGCATTAGGTATCAAATGATGGTAGGTAAATTTTGGCTGGTATTTTTGCATATTTAATACAATTGTGAAATGCAAACTTAGCAAGAAGCAACTGAAAAATGTGTGTTTCAACATGTCTATGAAATTTCCTCTTGAGGGTGCTTTCAGGGTAAGAATGAATGCAATCAATAATGTCTCTGAAGAGAGATGACAGTAATAGCCTTCAGCAGCTAATGCATTCTTCAGCCATCAAGATTATAGGGCTGGTTATTTTAGAGAGACTGAGGAGTTTGGCTTCCAGTTACTATTGAATGGGACTCAGGGACTTCATTTCCTTGGAGTGCACTTCCAGCACCAGAAGTAAAAGGAAACATACCTTCCGGATTCTTTATGCACCCCAAAATAAATGCAAATGGCTGCAGATGTGGCTGGAATAGCTGCCTTTTTATGTGCAGACCTGTTTTGTGCTGTTCAGGGAGTAAATGTCTCCAGATGGCCCACCAGATTTTATACATGTTAGTAAACCCAGTGAATATTTTTAATGTATGCATTTTGCTGAATCTCATGGTACTTTATATTTTTGCTTCTGTTGCATTTCAGGAATGTTTATCTTTCGGAATGACTTATCATGTCCAGGAGCAGCTGTGTTCCCTTGCCTGGCAATGCTTACTCCTTTCCTCCTTTTTCCATTTGATTTATTTTTGCATTTACATCAACTGAATGCTTAGTCTGTGATACATTTTGTAGTATCACTGAATCTTTAGGGTTAGGATGCATCATTTGATATTTCACAATATGTGGAAAAAATTGTGAAGAAATATACCAACCTTCACATGCACTCTTGAAATGATGTACCTCAGGCACATTTTTAGCTATTTCCCTTTAGTATTATGACATGTCCACACATTTACATGTATATAGTCCTATATTTGCCCTGGTAAAACCTTCTTCAGGTATTAGCCATCCCTGCTCTAAATGTTTTTTAGGCAAAGCTCAGACTAGTTTGCATGTATCACCTCACTAGTGAATCTGCATGGCTTCTGCACTAGAATTTTTCTGGCTAATTCAGGGTGTGGGAAATTAAGGGTGTAATTGCATGTAATCATCTAAGCAGCTGCACTTAGAATGCCAGAGTGAATATACTGCTGTAAAGAATCTTTCAAGAATCTTCCTGTAAAAAAAAAAACCCTCTGAGAAAGCCTCTGAATTCTCCACTGAGGTTGTCCTGAAGATTGCCTCCCACAGAAGACATAGAACATAGCTCATTCCTCACATTGTGCTTTTCTCATAATCTAGGGGTGCATGCAAATCAGGTTAGACTTCAAAACCAGAATAGTTTCAGAGCAGGAGCAGTCTAGTGCTTTCATGCACATTTTATGTCACCAGCATTTACTGCTGATGTGGCTCAGGTGCATATCTACAGGACATGGAGCCTGTCTTATCCAGAGGACTTCTGTCTTTCAAGTTTCTTGAAAGAAACTTGTTTATGGCAGCAAGAGCTGAGGAAGTCTAAGAGTGACATGGTTGTCCTACCAGTTAATATAATAAATAAGGAACCTGACTAGAGCTTCAAATAATTATCTGCTTATAATCTATTGCTTGTAACACCTATTTGAATCAATGAGAGTAGATGGTAATTCAGATAATGTGTTGCTTTAAAGGAACAGGAAAATGAAAGACAAATTAAGAAAGTTGTTTTTCTTTTTTCTTCTCTCCCCAAGTCCACCTAAGCTTCTCAATCTGAACTAGAGAGCTTGGAAGTGTAATACAAGATTTTGAGCAGCACAAGATATTTTTCATCCTCCTTCTCATCTGTGGTTGCTCACCCATGAAGTTTTCATTATCGTTTTTCTCCTCCTCTTCAGCTCCTGCACAGTCTTCCATTTACCTTTACCAGGTTTAACTTTCATGTTAAATGCCCTATCTACATGAAGCAAATCAGTACCCTCATCACCTTCTTGAGTTTACTGAACGAATCTTCCTGTAATCCAAAAAAAAAAAAGACAGCCCAGCCATTTTGAGGTTGTCTCCACCTCTCATTGCAGTAAACAACACTCGAGCAACTTGATTGCAGTGTTAAATATTTCAAATTGGGGAAAGTAATGCTAAGTCCTTATTTCTTTCTTTATCCACCAGAGAAGGGATTCACAAGTGCCTGGGAGTATTTTAAGGCAGACCAATTCACAATGGAATCAAGTCTCAATATTTTGAAAGAGAATATGATTAAGCACTGAAAAAAACATGCAAGGGAATGAGTGATAACTTCATGCACTGTCTCCAGCCCAACTTCAACATTTTTCTAAGATATAAACACAAATCTTCACCTTAGGATGTGAGGTCTAAGCAAAATACAAAATCTTGGGTAGTAAGAGTCACAGTGTATTGCCTAATCATCTCCTCTGGCCCTAAACTCTCTGTGAGATATTATGAATTCTGAAGTGTTAACTAGTTTTTTCTATTTCTTTATTGGCTTTTGCTTTATCTTCATACTAAATAAATGTTTTCTTCTCTCCTGGAATTCAGTTATAATCAATGGCTGTGCTCAAAATATAAATAAAAGATTTTCTGATCACTTTGTATAAAAAACTCACACTCTTGTCAATATTCTGACATATCTTCCAAGAGTAGAACAGTACAGGAGGGATTTTGCCTGGAGAGGTTGTGGATGCTCCCTCCCTGGCGGTGTTTAAGACCAGGCTGGATGAGGCATTGAGCAACCTGGTGTAGTGGGAGATGTCCCTGCCCATGGTAGGCGGGCTGGAACTAGAGGATCTCGAAGGTTCCTTCCAACACAATCCATTCTATGATACTGTAATTTCTTCTAAGGCTGCTGTTGTCCTCTGGTGAATCTCTTGAAGGAATCTCAGATATAAATCAGCTTTTCAGTTGTGTGATATTTTTGATGGCAAAAGGTTTCTGAGTTACTTGAATTGTTTCCCTGAGTGATTTAACAGTGGTGAAATGAAGGAAGATGAATGAATTCACAGTGGTGAATGAAGGCAAGGGGAAAGAATACCTGAGGGGGTCCTACAGAAAGGCAGGGGAAGGACTTTTAAATAGGATATCGGGCTGGGAGGACCAGAAACCATGGATGTAAATTGGAAGGAGGTAGATTTAGACTCGACATAAGAAATTCTTTACAGTGAGGGTGGTGAAACACTGGAAGAGGTTGCCCAGAGAGGTTGTGGATGCCCCCCCTCTGGAGGTGTTCAAGACCAGGCTGGACAAGGCACTGAGCAGCCTGACCTAGTGGGAGGTGTGGCAGGGGGGCTGGAACTCAATGATCTTTAAGGTCCCTTCCAACCCAAAGTATTCTATGATTCTATGAAACTTGGTGATCTCTCCCTTCCCATACTTAATTTAATGAGAAATTACTGTTACTTGTGTCTGTTTCTCTACCCTTATAGGACTGTTCTGAGTCTTAGTGTTTATGCTGTTTATTCAGTATTTAGAAAACATGAAATACTGTGGATCTACTATGTATTACTTACCCCTTTAAACAGTCACTCATATTGAGGAAAGAGATGTCTGGTTTTGAGTTAAAAAAGAATCCTCTGGAGGATCCAATAAGAAGAGTACCAGTCAAGAGTTAGAGTGAACAGCAAAATGACTCTTTTGCATGCAATTCTGTAAAGGCCAATGCGTGCTACACTTCTGCAAGCTGTCATTTTCAGATGCTGATTAGGACTTCCTCAATTTGACACACAGGCCCTTCATCAAGAGCTGCTTCTGGAACACAGTCTGCAAAGAATTAACTGGCTCATTTGCCAGGGAAAAAAAAAAAAAGCAGACGGTGATCAAACAGAAAAAAAATTACCTACTTTTTCCCCAACTGTTCATCTACTTTTTCTGAATAGTTCAAACTGCAGTGTAAGAAAACTACATGAAGAGCCACTCATAAAATAATTAATAAAGGAAATTCCTGCACAGACATTCATGCATGGGAAGAAGGAAGTAAAAAACCACAGAGATTAATACCTTGATGACTAAAACAACCAAGTGTATGTTCTAAGCACAGAGAAGGAATAATAGAAAAGCAGAGAGTGGGTGGATCCCATACTCTGAATTGGGATACTGGGGCAGAGTTTAACATGCTAAAGGACCCAGTTTGGGAACATGATGCAAACTGTGATGGCCCTGTGCGTGCCCATAATGAGGTCTCTGCAGCCAGTGTGCTTCTGCAAGTTTCTCATGACTTGTTGCTACAGATTTTGCTACATTCTGGCCATATCCTGTGCACACATTGGGTGCTACACTGGCAAATTCACACTCTTGCCCTTCTCTAAGGACAAGAAGAGCTGAAGGAATCTGATCCAACTCTCTTCAAGGAGACAAAATTTTCTGTCCTTGTAGAAGAACTTCTTACCTTGGGCATAATTCTTCACTAATGATATTTTTTTCTGGTTTTGTAAATGGTCATCTCCTACAACAAGTGGAAGATGAAGTGTTTTGGGGAGATTGAGGTTGGGATGCAGCCCATCTGCAACCTCATCTAGTGTCCCTGCCCTTGGCAGAGGGGTTGGAACTAGATGTTCTTTAAGGATCCTTCCAACCCATGCCATTCTATGATTCTATTCTTTTCTATGGGATCCTGGGGTGTTCTGCAGAATCTTTTCCTTGCCTTTTGTATTTAATATGATAATATTGCAAGGAGATTGTGAACTGATCCTTTTGGCAAATCCTATAGCGTGCTTATTATAGTAGTGGAAATGACTTTTAAAAAGGAGTCAGCAGTGGAGTATAAATGACTGTGTGAGAAGAAGTTAATCAGCTGTCTTTGTTAAATGTTTTTCCATGTGTGGGAGACCTTGGCAGTTAATGCACTTTTCCATGATTTGCAGCTATTGTCATCATTGCTATATGTGATTGATATTTCTGCCTTCACAGATTTGGAACCTGACAATCACACTAATAAACAGCTTAAACTCACTGATAGTAATTTCAGAGGGAACGCCAGAAATTGAGGGAGACTTTTTTGTTTTTTATTCCAAGCTGCAGCTCCATATTCTGGGAGGGGTGACATGGCTTTGAGTGTTTGCAATTTATTTTTTTTTTGGCGTGTAAGTGTTGTGGACAGATCTGTAAACTGCAGTCAGCTGTAGAAATCAGGAAAAAAACCCCTGTCTCAGATTAAGCCCCTCTGAATGACAGATGGTCCCCCATCTCTCTTGAAAGAGAAGAGAGGAAGGAATAAGGAGATTTATGAGTTTAGAAAAATTTTAAACTACTTCAATACCTAATGAAATAATAAAATGGAAGAAAACAAAAAGTTATACACCATATACAAAACCATATCAAGCTCCCAGGATGAGGAGCTAATGATCCCCACATCTCAGCCTGAGGTCAGTGATGGTCAGGAGCTGGATCTGGAGTCAGGAGAGCTTGGATTGGGACCAAAGGCAGATGGACAGACAGAGTCTTTCCTAGACAGTGGCCATGGAAGAAAGAGCTGACCCTTTGATCCCTCAGTTTTTATGTGGAGCATGAGGCAGATGGGCCAGTTTGGGGTCACCAGCCCTGTCTGCTCCTCCCTGCAGGTGGAATCCCTCTACATCTTTGCACTTCCACCCTCTGTCTAATGTATGTCTACTGTAGACTTTAAGGTATCAGTATCTAAAACATACCTAAAAGGCATTTTCCCACACCATTTGAAGAAAGAACTCATTTGACCTTGACAGCTGGTATTTTATATGATTTTTGATCTAAGAGAAACTATTTCATAATCTACTTTGTTTACTGTTTCTTCAGACTGAGCTGCATAAAATCCCTGATTTTTCAGGGATTTGCCACAACTCCACAGCACATCTCTTCTCAGACATGACTACTAGGCATTTTCATACCAAATGGAATTTGTAACTATTTCAGTGTTTCTTCATATGCTGCAGTGCCATTCTTAAGAGAAAAAAAATTATTTTAAAAGACATAGAAATAAAAATATTTTTAGTTCCCACTACCTGCACAACTGTAAAAGGGCAATAGCCATGTTCCAAGATGTACATTTTGATGAATACATGTTGTATTAGAGACAGAAGAAGAAAAGGTGGTGGAATTTATAATCTATTGGATTTTAGTTTTATGTCTTTTAGATAAAAATGTATAACTTCAAAGAACTGGATAGCACACTCTGTGTGTAAATAGTTCTGATGCCTTTCTAATACTAATGAAGCAACTGAACTAGTTTATCTTGTGGCTACATTATGCATTGAAATTTGAATGTACTCAGCACTCTATGAGCAAAAAGGTGGATTAAAAAGTACATGGATTATTTACTCAATTAATGAAGGAAAGGTTATTTATGATGCATATTTATGAGGCAGAGAGAGATGAAGTGATGGCTTCTGCCTCCACAATTTTAACAAGACATTCTCTTTGGGGATTTTTCGCATCTGTTTTGTATCCACTAAAAATTCCTGCTCTTACTTCCTCTTCCTCACAGGCAAAGAATATTTTGCCTCAATATAATCCACAAAATTTTCAATACCCATCTCTCTAGCCATTGATTTTGCATTTTGTGGGATTTTAAGAAGTTTATTGAGACAGTTTCTTTGTCCAAAGCTTTTTCTTATAGCTGGAGCTATGAGAAAAGTTTCCAGGGGGCTTGTTCTTGTCAGGCTTCATTAAGTTACACCCCTTCATCAAGTCTGATAAGGCTGCCCAGTAATGATTATTTGATATCTGTTAGCAGTGGAAGCAGTCATCAGCTGAAATATAACTTCTTTGAGCTTGGCAAACTTTGACTGTCTATGGCTTTCTTCTAGCCAGTGTAGTGATCTTTGGAGGAAATATTCCCCAAATATCCTGAATATTCTCTATCCCAAATGTGGTGAATTGTATCAGTGGATTTCCCAGAGACAGTAAGGAATAGAATCATAGAATACTTTGGGTTGGAAGGGACCTTAAAGATCATCGAGTTCCAACCCCCCTGCCATAGGCAGGGACACCTCCCACTAGGTCAGGCTGCTCAGTGCCTTGTCCAGCCTGGTCTTGAACACCTCCAGAGAGGGGGCATCCACAACCTCTCTGGGCAACCTGTTCCAGTGTTTCACCACCCTCACTGTAAAGAGTTTCTTTCTTACATCAAGTCTAAATCTACCCCCTTCCAATTTACATCCATTGTTTCTAGTCCTCCCATCAGTTATCATATTAAAAAGTCCTTCCCCTGCCTTTCTGTAGGACCCCCTCAGGTACTGATAAGTTACTATCATAGTAACTTATAGAGTCATAGAATCACAGAATAGTTTGGGTTGGAAGGGACCTTAAAGATCATCGAGTTCCAACCCCCCTGCCATAGGCAGGGACACCTCCCACTAGATCTGGCTGCTAGATCAGGTCCCCCCAGAGCCTTCTCTTCTCCAGGCTGAACAACCCCAACTCCTTCAGCCTAGAATGGATTCTCCTTCAGTAGAATGGATGAAGACAAAATGTACAAGGTTTGGGTTTATGTTCTATCAGAAACACTTTGCAGTTTGAGTAAGTCATCAGGTGCTATCAGAAAGGCAAATGGACAGTAGAACTTACATGGTGTCTGTTGTAATTATATGCATGAATGCAAGATCCATATATCTGTCTTCTTGTAATTCTCTATGCATGAACATTTCTTTTTTTCATTGAAGAATCTGAATTATTAAATTGCTGCCTATTAATATAACCTGCTGTGTAGGTACTCCTAGGTATCTAAAAAGCTCTGTTGTACTGCTAAAATCTTAAAGTCTCGACAAGCAGCAAAAAAATCTTCTCTAACACATGGGTAGTTACTTTTAAAATGGAATTATCCATGCAATAAGCTTTGCCACTAGGAGATTTCTTCATGCTATCATTTCTCTATAAATGTCAGCTGAATGCTGTCAAAAACAAAGGTATATTGTGTCTCACACAGGCAGATATTAGCAATTACAGCAGGAAAAGTGACACGTGTCTAATTTCATTATTATAATAACATTAAAAAGTACCCATACTTTACGACTGAGAACATTTAAGTCATTAAGGCAAATAAAATGTGGCATTTGTTCTTCCATTTCAAGGTGATTTTGCCAGGAAATACATGAGAGACTTGAAAAATTAAGACATTTGGTTGCATGAAACTGTCTGACTTTTCAAACATTCTATCACATGAATAATTGAGGAGGTTGTGGTGGAACTCTGAAGTCATTTTGGAATGTGAGAATCTAGTATTTCAGCCTAACAACCAATGAAATGTGTGTCAGTGCTTTATTTTTAAAGTGATAGAGTTCTACAGACATCCAGGATTCTTTATTGCATCCATGATGCAATTCAGCCCAGATAAATCTGCATGCATTTGTTATGTGGCACAATGGATACAGCAGGGGAAAAACAATAAAGATGATTGAGGAAAGTTTGGAGTTATGAACCCAATGTTGAGCTTCATTAGGTCAGTGCAGTTTTCAAGTCTAGTGGTGGATCAAAAAGGGTAATGCCATTGAAGTCAGTAGGAATGTTCTTCTGACTTCACTTTGCTGGGGCCCCAGGTGCTCTCTGAATTTTCCTTACTGTATCTTTTCTCCTTATCTGAACGACCAAAGATTGTGCCACCATTTTCTCTGCTTGGTTAGGATGGGGAATGGAAAAAAATTATTGCTTCCATATTTCCAGGAAAATTCCATGAGTAAAAAGGAACTATAAGCCATTTAATTCCTATTAACGTGTGTCCAAATCTTTGCTTGGCTTTTGGGAAATTAATCTCTGTGAATTTGTAGGAGTTGATACCCTTTACTTATAAAACTGAATTGTAAGGCTTTGGAAGGCCCTTAAATTAACTCCTTCCATACTTCTCTGCCAATGCATTTCAGCCCTGACTTAAAAGTCCCCCACCTTTTCCCTCTTGGTCTACATGCAAACCAAGGCTTCTGATTAAATTATAACTTACTGAAATTACTGTACTTTGAAACTCACCCTTTCAATAAAAGTAGAAGTTTTCAATATCAATCTGTGCATTAATGATGGCATAAGTCAAATGTTTTTAGCTACCTCCGTGCACAGATACTCAGCTCAGTGGGGTTGGATGGGACTTTGTGATGTTTCAGCAGAACAGATCTCATTTCCTGTAAGGTAATCTTCTTTTGGGGCATACAAGCTATCTATTATTCAGTTTTAGCTCTTTCTTGAGACTGATATTTATAATGTTTTCTCTTTTGTGCTTCATGTTTTGCAAAAACTTACATGATGGGCTACCATGCAGTTAATAGTCTTCAAGGACAGGACACACAGGCAGATTTTTTGTAAAACCATAATCCTGTCATTTTTTCTCATGTTTTAGGGAATTAAGAGAAGCAGCATTGCTTTCTCTCTTTGCTTAAATTCATAAAAATTCAATCAGTTCACAGAAAGAAAATCAGAGCCTTTCAGTCTTATGAAAAACTCCCAATTTTTAGTTACTTTTACAATTCAAGGTGATGCTGTTATTTTTATTGGGAATGCAGCAGATAAATTTTACATTTGAAAGGGTGCCACAATTTAGGTATTGTGGGGAAGTTCTGTCTGTCATATCTTTGAAGAGACAGAGCCTGGCTGTTTGGCCTTTGTCAGCTATATAGTATAGCTAGTACAGTATAATAGAACAATATAATAAAGCATCTAATGTTTCCTGATGAGAATTGTCAGACACCACAATAAAATAGGGTCACATAGATATATTCATATATATGTGTTTATATCTCGAGGGTTCATTGTCAAGGAAACAGTAGATGTACTTTAGAATTTATAAAATATGTTCAGAATAATTCTTCCTGCAGACTTGTGCTAAGAAGATTGTAAATAGATTCTTTTGTGTAGTTCCTCACACTTCATACTGGATGTTACACGCTGGCAAAGAAACCTTAAATAAGTCCCTTTATAGCTGTCACATCTTTGTTAGTTTTGCCCCNAGCCTGGCTGTTTGGCCTTTGTCAGCTATATAGTATAGCTAGTACAGTATAATAGAACAATATAATAAAGCATCTAATGTTTCCTGATGAGAATTGTCAGACACCACAATAAAATAGGGTCACATAGATATATTCATATATATGTGTTTATATCTCGAGGGTTCATTGTCAAGGAAACAGTAGATGTACTTTAGAATATATAAAATATGTTCAGAATAATTCTTCCTGCAGACTTGTGCTAAGAAGATTGTAAATAGATTCTTTTGTGTAGTTCCTCACACTTCATACTGGATGCTACACTCTGGCAAAGAAACCTTAATTAAGTCCCTTTTTAACTGTCATATCTTTGTTAGTTTTGCCTCCAGAGTTGCAAAATGAAGATAACATTGCAGATGCTCTGAAGACCACTATCCAGGGCAGGCTGAAAGAATTGGAGTTGTTCAGCCTGG
>VZTY01031845.1:108141-142355 GCA_013400935.1 Turnix velox | reverse complement strand
TAAATGCTGACAATTTCAGGACCCTGGTGTTCTCTCATGGAGGAGCTCTGTATCCCCTATGTTGCCCAGTGCTGCAGTAAGGAAATGCCTGCTCAGTAACACTGATTACTTGGTTTAACTTTGTTTCTGTTTCATAGTACTGATGCCCACCACTCCACCCAGTACTCTCATGTAAATTTTATCTTTTTCTCTGCATTAAATTTCATTGACCTTTTCTAGAAGATTTGTGCTTTTCATTCACTTGACAATTTCTGCTGTGCACAGGGGCTGGATTTGTCTTATATAGCTATTTTTTGACATTCATTAAGTATTTGAATTTGGACGAGATGTTCTTTGAGCTCTTTTGAATTAGCCTATATTGCAGGTCCCACCCGTGATTGCTAAGCAGTCTTGTCACAAAAAAGTTATCTTCTCCATCTCTTTTAATCCAAACCAAGGTGCATTATAAGCAGTTTTGCAGGGGAACTGCAGATGAGAGTAAGCTGGTTTGCCTTTTGAAAAGTGAGCAGCTGCAAGCCTCTTCTTTGTGACTCTCAATCTCAAGTAGCATCTTAATATAAATATTCTAGTTTTGTTAATCTCTAAAAGGCCCAAAAATACTTAGTACAAGCAGGGAGAAACTAATTTCTTGAGGACAGAAATATCAAGATCTCCTTTTCTGAGAAAAAGTTATAATGAGACCTGCTGTCATTTTAGCTGATAAAACATCAAAAGAAAGTCCATTTCTTGCCAGTTGTGTCACTAAAAACCCCACAAAACCAAATAAAGTTAATATAGAATTCATTAAATACTGATTTATTTTAAAACAAACAAACAAAAGGGCAGCAATACCTTATCACAGATCCACAATAACTCCTAGTCTGTTTGGTTTCTACAAAGGGATAAGTTTTTCTATGGAAGTCACTCTTAGTTGATCTGACTATTGATTATCTTGATGTTCTGGCCCAATATAGATCAGATCTTGAATGTTTTCTTCTCATTCTGTATCATCTGTTCTTCTTTGTCTACTTGAGAAAACAAGAACTTTATGACTGGAAAATAAGTTTCCACTCTTTGAGATGATCTATTGAGTTGAAGTTTTTAGTGAACAGTATTTTAAAATGCCACTGATTGTGAAATAAACCCTTCTCCCCAAACCCTCAAGTTTGCTGAGGTTTATGGGCCGAAATTTTCTTCAGCATTGGTTTCTCTGAGATGAGGGAGCCCATTTCCCGTCTTTATGTCACAAGTAGCTTTTCCAAGTTTAGGATGTTTTGCTGATGCTGACTTTTCATGGGGAGTAGCATAATTGGTTAAGTAGCCTAATCAAATGATGTCAAATTGAGGATCTGCATTTAAATTCTGGGACAAAGTCCTAGTTGTGCTTATGTATTAGTTTGTGACAGATACAAAATATCATATCATCAGTTTAGTTCAGCCAAAGTTTGTTAACTTGCACAAGCCTGGGTGGGAGGAGGGGGGAAGATATCAACAGGTAGTTATCCCTCAATCAAAAGGGATGGGAACCAGACTAACAGACTCTGCAGCTACTGAAATCTCTGCCACAGACAATGTGGCTACTGGAACCCTGCTGGCAGCCACTGCAGCCTCTCCAACCCCAATGGCAGCCAGGATTTTTTTCGCTGTCCTGTGCTATGTCATTACCTTATGCCATCATCACCTAATAGGTAATGAAACATGAAAGCAGATTTGGTGGTAGCCCTCTGTGATGGAGTCACAGCATTGGTGGATAAAGAAAAAGCAACTGACATAATCTACCTGGACTTGTGCAAAGCATTCAATGCTGTCCTGCAGGAAATCCTGGTCACCAAACTGGAAAAGTGTGGGTTTGATGGATGGACCACTGGCTGGATAAGGAGCTAGTTGAATGGTTGAACTCCAGGAGTTGCAGTCAATGGCTCATTGTCCAAGTGGAGACCAGTGACAAATGGTGTTCCTCAGGGATCAGTACTGGGACCAGAGCTTTGTTAGAGACATGGATTGCACCCTCAGCAAGTTTGCAGATGACACCAAGCTGTGTGGTGCAGTTGATACACCTGAAGGAAGGGATGCCATCCAGACGGACAGGCTTGAGAGGTGGGCCCAAGCCAACCTCATGAAGTTCAACAAGGCCAAGGGCAAGGTCCTGCACCTGGGCTGGGGCAACCCCAAGCACAGATATGATCTGGATTTTAGGAGCAAAATCCCTACAGGCTTTAACCATCTGATTTCTGGAATTATGTATTTCTTTGAGATTTACTGGGACAGTGGACAGAAGATGTTGGTCTAGTCCTGCAGAAACCTTGGAGCACTTGTGGGGATCCAGGGGCTGAAGTGGGCTGGTGTGGCTCAGCAGCAAGGGGGCTGCAATTCATGCGGACCTTAGACTTAGCAACCTGTTGGTTCTAAAAACCCTGTGTGAGACTTGGGAGTAATTTGGTAGTATTACTTACTCATCTAATCCTATTTCTTTTTTTTTTTTAAAGATATTAAATTCCATTTGTTCAGCTAGTTTACAAGTGAATGAATTAATCAAGGGATCAGTAATGTTCTATTATGCTTGCTTTTCTTGTCACAGGTCCAATGTTAATTGTCTGATCCAAATTGTTTGAAAATTCTCACTGCCTGATCAGTTTATTATGTCAGACTCTCAGAATGGTTCTCACCTGCATTTGTCTTCCCTGAGTGCTCATTTATTGCTTCCCTGATCATACACTTTGTTTTGCTGAGACCTAATTTTTGATTTGGTCTCTTAAATTAGAGCACCAAAGAAGATGCTGCACAATTTATACTGTAAAAATCTTATGCTTTAGTCTAGGCTCAGATTTATGCAACACATATTTATGCTTTACAGGAAGTAATTTGGCTTTATTCTGGATCTAGAGCAATCTTTTTTTTTTTTTTAAAGGGAAGTATAAACAAATGTTCACCTCAGTAGTTGCCAGATGGAGAGGAAGATTTATTTTGGTTCTTTTCCCTTGAAGCTTTAGGTATTATAATGGTTTTATCTTTATTATCCTATAATAGTGATTAATGAAGGCTACTCTAGTAGGGTGAAAGATGGTTTTGCTAAAATACCTTTGGATCCAAACCAATTTAAGTTTTATAAAAATAAAACTCAACTTTTTTTTCTTTTAAACTCTCCTGAGGAACTTTCTCTGTTCTGCCTGAGCCCTGCTGTGTGTTCGTGGAATATCTGGGCCAGCAGCCTTTTTCCTGCTGTGAATTTGGGAAAGCAAGGCTTGAACCAGTTGGTCTGGATTAAAATGGGTCCTCAGTTCTGATCTCACTACACGTTTTAATCCAGCCCAACTGATTTGACCACCAACTTTAACCACTGTTGTGAGTCTAATCATAGAATGGTTTGGGTTGGAAGATCATCTAGTTCCAACCCCCCAGCCATGGGCAGGGACACCTCCCAGCACACCAGGTTGCTCAATGGCTCATCCAGCCTGGCCTTAAATGCCTCCAGGGATTGAGGGGGCATCCACAGCCTCTCTGGGCAACCTCTTCCAGTGTCTCACCACCCTCACAGTAAATGCACTCTACATGTTTGGGTTTTGGGTGTTTTTTGGGGTTTTTTTGTTTTTTTTCTTTTCTTTGGTTGGTTTTGGTGTATGTGTGTTCTTGTTTTTCTGGGTTTTTGGTTTGGTTTGATATCCCTTTTTTTTAAATTTTTCAAACTTAGACCCAAATTTTTCATCTTCTGCATATTTCTGTTGGAGGAAAATCTCTACCAGTGTGTAGGCTACAGTGACCTGCAGTAGATCTGGCTTTTGAAAGCTTTAATTTGTATTAATTCCCTACAATTATCATGCTGTATCCACGCAAGACACTATTTTTGATTACATTCACCTTAGTGCTTCACTGAGCAGGATGATAGGAAATCGCAGATCAGACTAGTCAGTCATTCAAGGTGCAACTTCCTGCAGGGCTCTTAATCAAGATTTAGCCTCCTTGTAGCTTTATTGTTTGAAAGTGTGCACTAGAAAGATTTGATTCCTGCTTTTGTGTTGCTGAGCCAGCAAATCCTGCTGGCTGAGGAAGTCTGATCACATTCCTTAAAACAATGTGACATGCTGTATGGGCATTAGATGAATGTTTACCATGATGGATCAGACTCCACACCTTTCAGTGTGAGATATTCTCCTTGCAGTTGCCTTTGCTAATTGTCAAGGTCCCACTGTAAACAAATGTTGAAATGGGCCCAGTCTTTCTTTCATGCTTTGTATCACCCATCTATTAGACTTACACAGCCCAAAATATGATTATATTGAAGTATAAATATGTTATTGTCATTTATATATGTGTATGTATATATATATGTATAAATTTTAGAATGTTTATTGTCGGATTTAAACCAGACCATTATTATTTTTAGTCCATTGTTGGAACATCTTTTTCTGAAGTGCCATGGTGCTATTTGTGTGGCTTTTGAGCACTGTGGTGTCAAGATGCCCAGCTACAGTGGGCTGGCAGTGGTCTGCAGGATTTGCCAGGGAAGTGATGATGCTGTCACATGGGCTGGGAGGAGAATGTGGCTTACAGCTTACCTGGGCATCCCCTTGGTAGACCTGCCTCCTTAGTTGTGGAATAAATGCAAAATGAAGGGGCGTTTCCTGCCCCAAGCTGCTTACAGCTACAGAAATGAATTGCAGAATTGTATAGAATCATAGAATGGTTTGGGTTGGAAGGGATCTTAAAGGCCACTTGGTTCCAACCCCCCTGCCATGGGCAGTGACACTTCCCACTACACCAGGCTGCTCAATGCCTCATCCAGCCTGGCCTTAAACACCTTCGGGGGGGGGCTTCTACAGTCTCTCTGGGCAACCTGTTCCAGTGGCTCACCACTCTCACAGTAAAGAATTTCTTTGTTATCTCCAGCCTGAATTTCCCCTCTTCCAATTTGCATCAATTATTCCTAGTCCTGCCATCACATTTCCTATTAAAAAGTCCTACAACAGCCTTTCATCAGGTGTTGATAAGTCACTAGTAGGTCCCCCTGAGCCTTCTCTTCTCTAGGCTGAACAACCCCAACTCCTTCAACCTGTCCCCAGAAGGGAGATGCTCCAGCCCTCATGAGACAAATGGCAGATTCAGGGGGGAAAACCAAGTATTTCACAGGACTGCATACACATTCTGTGAATCATAGAATAGTTTGGGTTGGAAGGGACCTTAAAGATCATCTAGTTCCAAACCCCCCTGCCATGGGCAGGGACATCCTGCACTAGATCAGGTTGCTTGATGTCTCATCCAGCCTGGCCTTGGATGTCTCCAGGAATGGGCCCTCCACCACCTCTCTGGTCAACCTGTTCACTCAAATCCTTCCATTTTTCCCCCCAGTTTGCTTCTAGGCAAGTTCCATATACCCCTCTTTCCCCCCATCTCCTGCCTCTGCTGACCCTTTTCCAGCCCATTTGCCCCCAAATCCCACACCCTTGGGCTCCACTGGAGCCTCCTCCACTCCCCAGCTGTTCCAAATCAGCCCCCTCCTCCCACTCTCCTATTTAACACTAGTGGGGAAGTGCAGCAGCCACCATTTGCCCCCCTGTGGGATGGTCCTCCTGGTGTCTCTGACAGGCCCCTCACCCTGGTTATATATATGGATGGGTGGGGGGCAGGATGATGGACTTATGTTTCCATTTCTTGCCTTCATGCTGTGTGGGGTTTGCCTGAGATCAGATGAAGGTTTAGCAGGAGCCTTGTGTTTTAGTTTTGTGTTTCAGCTCGAGGTGCTGTTGGTGCCAACAGCCTACACAATGCACAAGGAAATGACTAGTGTCTAATTTAGGGAATACTTCAGATGAACACAGCATAACTTTTTGTCAAGATTGTCTGCTTTGTTTCAAGCTAAGGAATTAACATCCCTCTGGAACCATAATATTGTGTACATTTAGTAAAGCATGTGGTAGCTATTGAGTCTCTATTCCTTTACAAGTGCAAAATTTGCTTGCTTAAAAGTAGTTACCTCAAATACATTCTCAGGGGCTCTGAGTGTAGAGAGATGGGGGTGCAGAGAGCCTGTGGTGGAGCCTCCTGTAGATCAGAGGTAGTGGCATTTGCTATATAAATTTATAATGCATTCTGATGCTTAGTTGTAGATTAATTTTAAACCATGAGTTAGATCTTTATGCATTCTAAAGGATGCAACACTGCTGAAATGTTCACAGAGTGAGAGTCCCCAATTAGCATCAGAACCACAGTGGGCTGTACAAACATGTGAACAATGTGGTGTGCAGCAGACCTTGCAGTCTACATGATGGAGATCACATTTGCTACTAAGAAACAGCAGAAGGGAGGGAGGGAAATAAGAAAGAAATAAATTTGGAAATTGAGTTCCATAGTGTGGAACTGGTGATGTTCATTAACTGAAAACAAATTGTTTGTTGGCACAGCATGAGTGCTACGCTTATGAGTTTTATTGAGAATGAATCTGAGGTGCTTGTAGAGAGTCAGGAGATGCCATGATGGTTGTGAAATCTAGGCTGCCTCACACTCCTCTCTTGAATTTTCATTGAATTGTCTGAGTACTTACTCAGCATTCTCAGAAATAATGCTTCCAGGAAGTTCAGTGAAGTTTAATTCAAGCTCTGGAACAGAGAAGCATCAGGAGTAGTTGGTCTGTTGACATGAATATGATGGAATCAGTTCACAGGTATCTTTACAAGTAGTGGGAATAAGAGGCTCCTCACAAACAATGACTTCATAAAAATGGAACTAGGAACTACTCTATGAAAAGATAAGAGAGTCTTTGCAAGCAAATGTGACTAGAAACTAGGAATGAGTGTTAGACTTTGATATTCATGTTGGGTGTGACAGGAAGTCTGTAAATCCTGAACCAATGGTAAAAAGGAAGAAACTAGGATAAAAACAGCCTATGTGCACCAGCTATTTGAGAGACCTCACCTGAGGAATGCCTGGGTGGACTCTCCCTTTATTTGAATAAATTTAACTCTTTTTCAGCACTCCTCTGTCTTCTTTGTGAGCACACTCACCTCAGGCAACAGGAACTTTCTGAGCAAATTGATTGTATGAGAATTAAAACTTAGGAGTATCACTCTGTGTGTTGCTTATTATCAAAGCTGCAGTGAGCACCACCCATAATATACATAATATACACATGGGTGCACTTAACAGGAGTTTGACATCTCACATTTAAGTGTTTGTTATGGTATTTTATTTTAAAAAAGGTATTCCATATCCTAATGTCATCCATGTTACCTCAGGTGCCTGCTAGGTCCTTCTAATTTATTTTTAAAGGGCTTCAAAGCATGAGAGGTTTCATTAAATATGGGAGCATAAGCTGCCATTAATCTTGATTATTATAATGTCTGTGAAATCTTCTTAACAGATGTGATAAGATATGTGAAACTGCTAATAATGCAACACTCTCTACCACAAAAAAAAACAGTTGACCAGAAGAGAAAAAAGTTCTATATTTATAGTGCAAAAGTAGGTGGGTTAACTTATGCTATCCTGCAACTAGTAACAGGTCACAATCCTCAGTGATCAGCACTGGAAGTGGTGCTGCTCATTGTCTTTGGCAGTGACATAGACAGGTGGACTGAGTGAACTGTTACACATTTAACAGATACACTTAGTTGTTAGAGTCATAGTACTCATACCAATTGCATTTTTATAATTCTTATGAATCCTCTATATAAACTTTTAAAAAATTCAGGTCCTGCAGCGAGGGGCTATGCAATTCAAAATTCCATGGCAGCAGCACAGCTCTGAAGTGCTCACATGAAGGTTAAAAACACTATTTCGTGTTGCACAGCCTGCCTATTCTTTGTCAAAATGTCACCCAGGAAACAGGCTTTTACTGTTGTGCTTGCTGGTCTTCTGTTGTCACATTAATTTCTTCAACCAGTACAATTGCTAAACCCATATTTCTTACTTGCTGTATGATCTATTACTGATTGCTAGTTCTATGTGACAATGCTCTTAAAGAAATTATTAAGGCAGGGAAGGAATAATAAGTCTAATATTTCTGGTAGGTCATGTGTAGTGGTACTTCCTACCAGACAGTGTCTGTTTGGCAACAAAATTTCCAGCATTCCCCTGTTGAAAGTTCCTTGGTTGTTCCAAAATCAAAATGGGTTGGTTGTTCTGCTTTACTGATGTCTCTGATGATGGATCAGCTCAATTTAATGCAGCTTAGTGAGCTATGAGTGAACTTAGAGTATTAACTATGGGCAATACTTATTAAAGGATCCCTCACAGAGATCAAGTTTGGCTGATCAGCAGATTTACAGTGAAATTTGGTGAATGTTTTCAAAAGAAGTTAAGGTAAATGAGGTTTTGCCATTTGCCTTTTACCTCAGAAGCCTGTATTTTCTACCACATGGTGTCATTTTGAGTATTATGGTTTGAAGGTGATCAAGGAGCACAGTGAGTAGGGATGCAGAAGAAGGAAGCTGTTGGGATGCATGGCTACTCTTCTATTACCTTATACAGTAAGCATCACTGTCTTGTTCGGAACACACAGACCACAGAGCTTTTGTTGGTTGAGATAATATTTCCTGGAGTTCCTAATGCTGAGCAGTATGATTTAACATGTAGACCTTGTATTGCAGATAATTTCAGCAGCTGATCTGCCTCTGTTGTTTTTCCTTCGTGTATATTCATACCAATTTGTTTCAATATTTTCAGTGCTTTTATGGGAACAAAAGTGTTAATGTAATTCTGAAAGAATTTTAATAATACCCAAAAACTGGCTCTGCTGCAGAAAGTGTTATGAGACTTTCCATTTTTCCTTTTAGGATAGATCTCGGGAACACTGGAGGGCTGCAGTTCACTCAGTTAGCTGGAGGTCTACATGTGAGCCCACTGGAAGCAGATTAATTATAAAAATAATCTAAAACTCACAAGGTTGTAAATTGCTAAGAACAAGCTATCTAATGTGGACTTCATAGAATCTAGGTTTCTTGTGCATCAGATGCTTTTTCTTTTGCTTAAAAAAAATCTGCTCTGGAGATGAGTTAACTAAACTCTTTCTTATATAGAGGTAAAATGAACAGAAATCTTGTAAGATAATCTTCTTAAGTGTGAACTCTTTGTCGAGTTTAGAAAGGTGGGGCACGAAGTTCAAGAGCTTGTTTCTTTTCTCTCTCTTTTCTCCTTTTATTTAATTTCTTTTTTTGTGGCGGTACAGCCTTGCACTTCTGAATAACAGCGATGTCTGCCTCAGTAGGGTATTGGGAAAAGATGTCCTGGCAGAAACTGCCATCCCTTAGGGTGTGCTGTATGTGATGTGGAAGCCCTGATGCGACAAACAGTGGCAAAGCTTTTGGATTCAAGTTGTAGTCCCATCTGGAAATTACTTCCTACATTAAGTTAATGAGACACAACAGAAAGGAGCTAAGCTCTGGCATCATGTAGAGGCTGGAGTTCTGTCTGGCAGGAGACAGATGGAGACTGTCTGCTGAGAAGACAGACAGCATATCCTCATCATATTTTCTTTGATTTTTACTTGGAGTTTTCTACGGAATCTTAGAATTTTAGTTTGCATTCATGACTATGTTCTGAAAAACAGAAGAGGATCCCAGCTGGAGTGTGAACTATTTAAGCTTAGAAAATGTGTTCTTTCAGTTTGCTTGCACAGACTTTGATTCTGCCATGACCTCTCAAAACATGGGAGATATGCTTGCCATTTTACCTAGANTTCATTCACCTTCAGACTAGCAGGCATCTACATTGGTTCTGACTCCAGGAAGGATAATTTTGTCTCCTCTGCCTCTGACCAGGTCTATGTTTTCTGCTTCTTCATTTTAAATCGGGATAATTTTGCACAAATTATTTGGAGACAAATAACATAGTCAAGCTGAAGGTCAAATTCTTTCAGTGCAGCAGTGACAAGCAAAGGATATGCTAGTGGCTGTAATCTCTGTTACAGATGCACTCTAATCATAGCATTAGCTCTCTAGCTTGAATGTGCAATGTGAAGGAAAAGCTTCACACCATGTCTGTGCTAATTCAGACAGAAGTAAAAGGGCTTCAAGGACTTTTAAGGATCAATCTTTCTGTGTTGTTCATGTCTTTTAAAAGTCTGTTGTAGTCTTCATGGAACCAAAAAACAACCCAAATATAAAAAAACCCCACCAGCTGCCAAAAACCCCACAGACAAACCCAGAGAATTGTCAGTGGGCTTTAGCAGGAGATCCTTCAAGGATTTTAAAGCAAAATATCACTCATTTACCTGGTGGTAAGAATGATTCATCCATCAGGGTTCCCAGGCAGCAGGTATGTACTGTATAGTATTTCATGTAGAAGCTGAAGTAAATGGATTTTTTCTTTTTCAATTTTCTTCCCATTCAAGGAAGCACACAACTTGCTTGTTTCAGTTGTAGGAAAGTGGGAGGAACATGTTAGCAACTGCGTGGGACAGTGTGATGACTATTTATGAGTAGATTTGTTCCTTATCTGGGCCAGCTTTCCTTCAGAAAATAGTTCTTGATAAATGATGTGATTGCATGGAATTATTCACCTGCCTTTCTGGTTTTCACAGAGAGTTGTAAAATACTTCTGAGCATCTTCTTGCTCTGGGATTTTAAATCAACTTGAAGTGCTGTTGTAGGTCCCACAGCATTCTCAAATCCAAAACAAATTTTGTAGGAGGTAGGGCTTCATGTAGCTTCATCTGCAACTGAAATAAATGCCAAAACATATGAAAGTCTTATTTAAATAAATATGAACGCACCATATTAAGTTCTAGGCTTTTAACAAACACTATGTTTTGTCTTAATCCATACAGAAACTTAACTTATATTAAAATATATAATTTCTTCCATTCCCTCTCTCCCAGCATGGCAGACATGTCACTCTGATATCTCTCTCCCTCCCAGTGACTTGTAGCACAGAGAGTCTATGATCTCACACAAGACCAGTGAGCACAGGCTGTAGGAGAGCTTCAAACTCAGAGAATCCTTTCTGTGGAAGTGAAGAGGCAAAATACACCAGAGTAACTTATCCTGAGTGTTTACTATGAAATAGCAAGCACTGAACTATTACTGTAGCAGAGCACAACATCAGGATGTAAAATATAATTATTAGCATTGTAGTCAGAATCCTCTGTTTGTGCACTATGAAATATTTTTCTGATTTGATGGTTAATGAATAATCTGAGATGGATATTTATCCAACATATTTCCCTCAAATCACAAGTGGCAAACTGAAAACAGTGTGGGAAGAGCATAAATACAAAAGCAAGTGTGTATTCTCATCAGCTTCTTACATTTGTCTTCTTAGGTAGCTGCTGGAGCATTGGTTTGGTTTCACTGTAGGCCACCAGAAGTCCCATATTCTTATAGGAACCTCCTTGAATGATCATAGTTCTTCTAGTGTGTTACTGGCATGGACAGATTTTTCTTGGACATCCAACTTTTACTTTTTACCAGTAAAAGAACTCTCCAAAAGTTTGACTGCACTCTGGATCTCAACTTCCCTGTGACAGCTCTTGATTAATGTTTGGAGCCATTGTTTCAGTGCATTGTTTCATCTCAGCCAGATCCCAGCTTCCAGTAAACATTTTCAGAGGCAGGTGGAACTTGGGCTGTCAAACTATTTAGTGGCTGTTGAATAGTTTCATGCTTTCTGAGCAGAACAGTAATTAATGAGAATTTTATTATAAGTGCTAATGGAGTGGAGTTTTCTTTGTACAGCTCTTAACTGTTTTGACCTATGCAACCCACAAACAGAGTCTTTTTTGGTGACATGGAATAGGATTCCTTTGAAGCTCACTATGCAGCATTTCAAGTACTGCCATTCAAATATAGCCTAGAAGGTTGAGTATTTACACCTTTACAACCCCACTCAGACATTTCTCCAGGAGTGTTTTCCATTGTGAAAACTAAGAGGATGGCCTTAAGTGTTTCCAGAATTCTTTCAAAGGAACCTGATACATGATTTTTGCACATAGAGCAAGATGGAAGAGGAAGGGCAGATTGTTACTTTTTTACTAGTGAACAAACCCATGTATCAGTATAATCTGGAGTACGAGCTGTTAGAGAGCAGTGCAGGGCAAAGGGACCTGGAGGTCCTGGTGGGCAGCAGGGTGACCATGAGCCAGCAACCTGCCCTTGTGGCCAAGAAGGCCAGTGGCATCCTGGGGTTTATTAGAAGGGTCAGCAGGTGGGGAGAGGTTCTCCTCCCCTCTACTCTGTCCTGGTGAGACCACAGCTGGAGTGTTGTGTCCAGTTGTGGGGCCCTCAGTTGAAGAAGAACAGGGAACTGCTGGAGAGAATCCAGCACAGAACCACAAAGGTGATGAAGGGATTGGAGCATCTCCCTTCTGAGGAAAGGCTGAGGGAGCTGGGTCTCTTCAGCTTGGAGAAAAGGAGACTGAGGGGTGACCTCCATCATATCTATAAATACGTAGGTGAGTGTCAGGAGGATGGAGCCAGGCTCTTCTCAGTGACCTTCAATGATAGGACAAAGGGCAATTGGTGCAAACAGGAACACAGGAGGTTCCACAGAAGGCATTTTCACAGTGAGGGTGAGAGAACAGTGGCACAGAGCCAGAGAGGGTCTTGCTCTCTGGAGACATTCAAAACACATCTGGATGTGTTCCTGTATGACCTGGTGTAGGTTATCTGTATGTCTCCTCACCTCTGCCTAATTAAGTGGTATGATTTTATGAAACACAGATCTCTATTAAGGACCAGGCTGAAATTACCGGAGTTGCTTCATTTGCAGTCTCTAGAATTGGTCTCTATAATTAGGAAGCTGGCAACTGTGTTAACCCATATTTTACTAAACCCCTGAAAACTTTAATTTGTGCATCCTTCCCTCCCTCCTCTGTTAATTTTCTATTTTGAGGTAGAGGCTTTGGAGAGAACTAACTGCTTTTTGCGTGCTGGACTGCTTTTGCATCACAGTAAAGCCTAATGAAAATTAATTGGTAGTGCTGTAAGCTTTCATTTCCAGGCCATTGCAGTTTGGTTATTTTTGCAAACTGCAGCAGCCCATAGTTATCCATTATTTAGCACCTTCTAGTACTTGAAACTCGGGCATTTGCCCTCCAGGTGTCCCATCAGGTGCTCTTACAGCAAGGTAACCAATAAAGCCTGATTTGATTAACCAGGCTGGATGCTGGTTTGGACAGCATCGCAGCCTTCCCAATAATATCGCTGCCTGAGATGGAATTTAACATCGAACAGGAGGAGTTAAGTATCTGCCATGAAGGGTGAAGAGGAATCCTTTTGTAATGCTAATTAACTCAGCATTTCCAAAATGCTTAGAGATCACTTAAAATCCACAGATGCTTTTGGAAGAGGCGTGGTTCAGTGCACAGACAGCCTTAATATTGCCTGGTCTGGGCACAGCTGAGGAGATATACTGCTGACATAGCTTTGGAAGGTCACAGTTGCTGTATTTACTGTAGCTTTTATTAGCTGGAAACTATTTTTGCTATCAAGTGCACTTGTCAAATCCAGCCTTGTTGTCAGAGGGCAGTAAAGAAGTGATATTCCCTGAGAAGCTGTTCTTATGACCAATCAATAGTATCCCTAAATAAAGATTTAATGTATTTTGAATGGAGAACAGTATCTGTGTTCCATCCATTTTGAGTCAGGGAAAAACAAAAGCACATGCAGCACTCAGCCTTCTCTTCCTGGATGCATTCTGCAGAGCAGTAGGATTCTGGCAGCAGAGCTCTCTTCATAAAGCAAACCATTTTCATAAACTACCTGTGGATTGGTGGGGTTATTTTTTTTCCTTCTCCTTTTGGAAGCAGAAATCAACCAAAGAGTGTATTTTGAGAGGTATTCACTTTAGTAATTCCAGAAATTCTCTCCTTTACTTTCCAGCTTTAATTTTATTATTTATCTAAGTATAATTTTTTTTCCTCTTTTCCATGTGTTGTGCATCTGCTCTACAAGCTTCAGCCAGGAGAATAGCCATATGAGGACATGAAAATCTCCTTTTCATTGATGCCAGAAGACAAGTTTATGTTCAATCCAAATGGCATCAAAGGCTGCTTGTCTATTTTCTCTTTATGTCCCTTACAGTAACTTAAATCTGTGGTGCTGTCTAAAATCCCACCTGCCTGATTGCAAACTGAAAAATACTCCTTATAGTGCAGGAATTCAGATGATCAATGAATTTTACTTTAAAGCACTTACACCACTGAACATTCTATGCTTCTTTCTTTGTAAAGTACCAATTACTGCACAAGGACCAGCTCTCTGTGACTGATCTTGGCATTTTTCTTCATTTCTTCTAATGACAGATTCCTTCCTCCAATCCACATATAGAGGCAATATTCTCTGAAGGAGTGAAAATCACTCAGCTAAAATTTCTTCACTGTCTGGTGCTCTCATTAGGTAGATGCCACACCTGCTACACTCTTCTTATCATTCCAGTGATGATTGGAAGGGATATAAAATACCACATAGGCACTGCAGAAAAAGACAATGAACATCAGCACAGCTGGATCCAAGCTGATGCTGAGTTGCTGACTTGACCTGGGAAGTTGCAGTTACCTCACACTGGCTGTGCACGATTTTCTTTAACATTTCATTTTATGGCAAGCAATGATTGTGCCATCATGAACAGAACAACATTAAGAAAAAGTAATAATAATCAAAAGTCCTGACTATACTCGAGTAAAAGTAGCCAAGTGCTGATTGCTTTCTAAAAGACTCAGCTTATGTGATATGTACTTGTTTTTATAAACAACTGTTTGAAAGCAGATGTGAACTTGTGGCAGGCTTAACATAAAAGTCTGTCCTGAAAGAAATATAGTAGGTGGAATTCATTTCCTCACAGCCAATTGCAATGACCATTGCAAGAGAGATACCAGCAGTTCTCACCATGACACAGCAGCAGGAACACTTCTTGGATCTGGCACAGCTGAAAACCTCAAGGCTGTAGCAGATCCTCTGCCACCTTGAGCTGCTGAGGCTGTCTGCTGACATTGCTTGCTGAATGGTGATGACTTTGAGAGGCATCTGCAAACAGAAACTTGTCCTCTGAAATTTATTGAGATCAGACTGGAATTGTCACTCTGATAGTGACTTCTGTCATTTATTAGCTCATGAAGATCTAGCATTTTTCCAAAGTTTGGTCTTTCCTACTCAACCAGGTGTACAGTACTTCTCTGACAGAGTGAGAATCACTGTTCCTAACTANGATCTAGCATTTTTCCAAAGTTTGGTCTTTCCTACTCAACCAGGTGTACAGTACTTCTCTGACAGAGTGAGAACCACTGTTCCTAACTGAATTTAAGGAGTCAGTCCCTCTCCTGTTCCTTTCCACTACTTTACAAGTTCCTGCCTCTTGTTCCTACTGTTTTCATACCTCCAGCTCTCACTCTCTTGTGGATTTTCCAGTGTCATTGCTTATTTGTCAGATGGGAGTCACAGTTTGTCCTTACGGTCCAGTGACACTATCATCAAAATCTATGCTAATAAACACTTGTTCTGAAAGTAAATGCTTTTTGTCTCCTCAGGCCATTGCAGATCCTCCACTACCCAAGTGCATCTCAGAAGATGAAGGAGGCAGCAAGAGCCATTGCCCTCAGCCTCAACCCCTCACTGTGAGATGGTTTTACTATGCAAGGGGTGACAGCCAACACATTTTTGCAGCCAGGTTGGTCTCTGGCTGTGATATCCTATGTCTGCAGGGTATTAATGCAGATACAAATTAGTTTATTTCCACAAAGCACACAATTTATCTCTCCTTAGAAACACATCTCACCACAATCTCTCACTTCAACCTTTGTTCTCCTATGCTACAGCTCAGTCTAGAACTGGGAATGTGTTTCCTGTGAATCATAAATAATAAAACCAGGACTTGGTGTAGCCTTATTGTTGATCTCTGCAGCAGAGAACTTGCTGTCAGTGCTAGTGAGATGTTGAGTGTCCTCCTACTTTTTAGTATCCCTTTCCTTCTTCCTCTTATAAATCCCCTGTTGTGCTGCAGCTGAGGCTGGGGAGCAAGCTGTTGAAGTATAACTATTAATTGAAGATCAGATGTGCACAGCTCTCCATAATCCTTAACATTTGTTGTGTTCTCTGTTAGCTTTCACAATGACACTTGGCATTACCTTAATTGTCGAAGAGGTTTTAAATTGTTCTTTCTCGACTGATTTTCTCTCTTGTCACATCCGCCACTTCACATCAGACTTCAAATATTCCTGTTGTGGCTCAGCCTCAGTATCCCTCCAGTATTTAATGCATCTTCTCTAGGAAACATCTGCCAGATTCCTGAATAATTTCCTGTTATATCTAAATGCCAAGGTTAATCCTGGATATGGCTGGTTTTAGTACTGGCCTCAATATTGTGGCCATCCCTTAGAAGCTCCATTTTCTTTTTCCCTAACCCCTGGTTATTTACACTTGTGAAAATATATCTCATTCTTATGGTGTTGAGTTAACAGTGCAAATACCATGTCTGATTCTTTTTGGCATTGTCTATTTTCCTGTTCACTAAGGACTAATTCCCCAGCTCCCTCTTCTCTTTCATCTTGAATGCTACTTTTCTCATCACCATTATCAGAACTTTAATTATAAAGTACCACTTGCTTTGACAGTGAGTATCAGGACCCAGCCTTGAAGCAATACTTTGTCTTTTCTCTTTTCCTTTTTATTTTTTTTTCAAATACAACTCTAGTTATGATTGGCTTCAAAAATTTATTTGAAGTGCTTTCAGATTGGATCACAGTTTGATCTAAATTTCAGTTATTAGAGTTTAAGCTGGGGGCTGCATTTATCAAAAATGCTGTGCATACCTGTGCTGAAAAGGGAAAGAACCATCAGCAGCATTAATTTGTTACTCAAAATTGACCAGTTTCAAAAAATTACTTAAGCTGTGATAAAAATTGCTAATAATGTGGGAAGTTGTAAGATATATGTTGCTAAATATCACCTTGTTTTGAATTAAGTAAGTTTCATGTTCCAACACAGAGACTAGTTGTACACTTCAACTGAATTTTAACTTCTGATGATTAAAGCAGGCAAGGAACAGAAAAATACTAATTTTTGTCATACTAGGTAGTTTTGGTAGCCACTGGCTGATGTCTAAAGCACATAGATGTGTCAGGTTCTTTGGCAAAGTTAAATCACAATCTTGGTTGATCACATAAAATTTTCAGTGCAAGACTCTAAACTTTTGCAAAAATTGATGCAAATAAGTATTCTTACTTGTAACTCCTCCCCCACCTAACAAAACTAGCATCACCTTTTTTCTCTTTTAAGTTTGACCCTTTTCGAGTTAGCAGTCAAAATTCTGTTGTCTGCTGTGCTCTTCCTCCTCTGCATGATGTAACCATTGTCAGAAAAGCAACGTGTCACGTACCAGTGTCCAATGGAGTTCCTTTAAAATCTGTGAGAACTTTGCTTTTGGAAGGACTCATTCAGATGTTTAAGACAGTTGAAATGTGAGTCTATGTGCCTCTCTATGTAAAGCTGTTTAAGAGGTACATGCAATAGCAGCTTCATTACTCATGATTTCTCCAGCTTTATGAAGGATATTGAAATGAAGGCACTGGTTGTGCTGGAAATGCAATTACGTCAAAGTAACAGCTGCTGTTTGACATTAACCCAACATATTTTGAAACTGCTGTATGACAGAAGTGTGAATTAAGTGTGAGTATCCTGAAATCAATAGCAAATGCCAAAAAATCCAGTTTATTTGAAGATTTTCTTTCTTGAAAAGTGTATGAATGTGAATTCTATGCTTTTGCTTAGAAAGTCTTTGCTGATACTATTTTCCTCTGTGCACATGCTTGCTGTAAATAGCTTTAAAATACCATTTCTAACTCATGTCCATAGCTTTTATTTGCATTAATTTTAGATAGGAGCTTTAGATTGGTGCTTGACAAACATTTTGATGGGCCATTTTGTGGGGCTTGTGTTTAAGCTTGATATTTGCTCCATCTCTTTGAAGGTCTTCCTTCTTCTCTTTTCATTTTCATTTTTCTCATATAAACAAAATTAAAGGATTTAGCAGGGAATTTGAGCCTGTTGCTTTATGCCATTGCATGAGTCACTAGAGGACACTGGAATATATGCTCCTTGCCAGCAGTTCAGCCTTTCTACAGGGTTCTTTGTTTTGAATAGACAGCCTTTGTATTGTCTTTCCTTTATGCCCAACTTCAGCATTAGTGCCAGAATTATAGACTTTCCCCAGTCAATATAATGGTAAATGTCAATTATTTGGAATATTTCTAAGTGTGGTAAGTTTGTTCGTGCTGTTTCTTACTGAGCACCACAAGGACAGGACAACTGAGAAATGATAATTGAGAAACAGTTGTCCAGATATTTTCTATTACAGAATCCATTCCATTTCTGCCTTCCTTTGCTGTGATATGCTACACAAATCTCTCCACATTTAGCCCTGATTTGTGGTTTGAAAGACTTACTAAGTGATTTGGGTGCATGATTTCTCCATCTGCTTGAAATAGAATTGAAACCTTTGTAAGCTAGCCTTAAGCCTTCCAAAAATTCAAGCCAATTCTCTCCAACTTTCACAAAATGCTTATTGCTTTTCAACAGAATCCCAAGAGTCTTTCTCCCACTGCATAGAGGATCTAAAACCAGAGGTAAACAACATAAAAACATAAATGCAAATTGCTTTATGTAAGCATTGTGGAAAATTGTGTTAAAATAGCATCATGATCTTTAAAATACCAAAGAGTGAGGACTAGTATGTATTTTCTGTAAAATACATTAATGTGTTTCCTTTACCAAATCTCTGTTTTCAGAGGATATTGAGGCCAAAGGCCTAGAGGGAAGATTTTTTTTTTCTTTGAAATTTTGGGCAAGTTACTGAAAGGGTATGTGTCTCTTCTGCCATCTTCACTGTCAAGAGAAGTATGTACCTTAGTAGTGGTTGTGTGACATGGTGCTCAGGACCACTGGTGCATTGAAGCAGGCAGCCTTTGGTCAGTTTGTTACCTCATCCTGTTCTTAATTGAATCACCTTAAATATAGTCTCTGACAAATCCAATGGTTATTTTCATTTAGTTCTGGAAACATAGTTTCTAGAGTAAGTTTTTTGCATCACATCACCTATCAGCAGTGTGACCTTGCATGGCCAGCGTGCAGTCTGTGTGCAGAGAGTCTGAGTCTGGTGGTCTTGAGATGACACCTGAGCTGTCTCTGAGCTCTTGTTTAGGAGCTCATTGTCAACATGAGCCATCAGTCTGGTTTGAAAAACAGCTATGTGCTGGTACCCAGCCATCTGGTTAGACAGACTTAATGCATCTTATTTTGAACCAAACCCCTGAGATTTGTTCTGTGAATCAATTTCTCAGAATATTAGAGGCTGTCTGGAATCCAGATACCTGCATGTCAGTCTGTAGTACGGACTTCACTGCTGCCAAGCATTATGAACTCCTGACACTCACCCTCTATGTATTTATAGATATGACAGAGGTCACCCCTCAGTCTCCTCTTTCTTCTCCAAGCTAAAGAGACCCAGCTCCCTCAGCCTTTCCTCAGAAGGGAGATGCTCCAATCCCTTCATCATCTTTGTGGTTCTGTGCTGGACTCTCTCAGGAAGTTCCCTGTCCTTCTTCAGCTGAGGGCCCCAGAATTTGACACAACACTCCAGGTACAGTCTCACCAGAGCAGAGTAGAGGGGGAGAACCTCTCTCCACCTGCTGACCATGCCCTCCAGAGTGCCATTGGCTTTCCTGACCACAAGGGTACACTGATGGCTCATGGTCATCCTGCTGTCCACCAGGACCCTTGCAGCTGAGAATGATTTTGAAGTTTTTCACATTGGTCTAAATGTTAATGATACAATTTTCATTTCTTACATTGTTTCAGCTGGATATCTGAAAATCAGATCTAGCCCTGCATTTATTTTCAGTAAGGCTCATTAATAAAGCTTTTCAAATGAGAAACTGGTGGGCAGTTTTCCTGATGATTCATGGAGCTGATAAGTTAGCCCTTTCAGACAGCCTCCCAGCACAGGCTGTGCTGCAGACCATGACATTAGCATTGCAGAATGACAACATTTCACCACCAGCCCACCTGACACTTCTTCCCCGTTCCCTGCAGTTACAAAACAAGTAGTCACAGGCAGAATATTATTATTTGCAGTTGGGTCTGGCAAAAATTTTCTGTAAATCATAAAATTTTAGTCCTCCTTATGTTCTTCAACAATTTATGTTTAATATCGCAGCAGCAATATCATCTGTAGAAGAGAAAATGTCATGGTGATATGTCCAGCAGACAAGAGACTGGAAACACCATTTAAATTCTCTGTGCAGCCTAGCAGGAATGTGGGTCATATTTCTTCCAGCTTCCAGGCTGGTGGGTGCACAGGGAAAGCTCTGACAAATTTCTATGTACTTTCTCTTCACTCTGAAGGAGCATTCCCAGGAGCAACAGTGGGAACTGAGATATGTCTGGCTGCAAGGAAGATGCCCAAACATGAGATTAGAGTGTTGCTTTCTTGCTCTCTTGCACTACTTGTGTCTTTTGCAAGAAGTAGAATGACTCCAAAAGATTAGATGGCTATATTTTAGGATGATTCAAATGACCCCCAAGTGCTCAGAAAATATTCCTGGTCACCCCTCAGAATACCCACCAACATGGAAGGGAGAGGAGGTCCCAGACTGTCAGTGTGATCTGAGGCTGAAGCACTTGAATTTATGAACTAACAGCTCAGCATCATTTCACAAATTTTTTTTCCTTCAATTGGGAGTATCTGCTCTCAGTTATTGTAAGGGACTGTTGGGATTTTTGGCAGCCTAGAATGAAAACTTCCTAATTTTAAAAGAGTATCCTAGATGTCTTTCACTTCCATGATGAATAAAGCTGAAACAGTTAGAGCTCTGCAGAATACTCTCTCAGTGTAGGTCCACCCTGTTTTCAGTGTAGGAACCATTTTAAACCCTAGAGGTTTAATTAAAAATAATAAGACAGAAAATTCCTCTTGTGATTTAAGAACACAGGACATGTCTGAAGCATAATTCAGAGATATTCATATTCCAGACATTAACTATTAGACATGAATATTCTTTGAGCACTTTCCTTGCAATGTGTCTCTGATTGTAGTCCAAAAAGAAAACAATATGCAAAGAATTTTATGAAGGACTATGTAAAGAATGACATACTTCCTGTGTGTGCATATTGTTATGTTTTATTAGAAAGTTGAAGTCTACATACTAGCTACCCACTGTCCTTTGGAAGACCCTATTGTTTATGAGTGCTGAGCTTCCTAGTGCAGGGTGGAAATTACCAACTAACCAGAGACATTGCAAGTGACCGCAGTGTTTAGCTGTTCTGAGATGTCTGTAGAGCAGAAGCCTTTGGAACCAAGTTAAGGTAATTGAGAAGGGAGTGACATGTCTCTTATCTTCACAGCATAGAATCATAGAATAGTTTGGGTTGGAAGGAACCTTAAAGATCGAGTTCCAACCCCCCTGCCATGGGCAGGGACACCTCCCACTACATCAGGCTGCACAGAGCCTTGTCCCCCCTGGTCTTGCACACCTCCAGAGAGGGGGCATCCACATCCCCTCTGGGCAAACATCTCTTTGAGATGCACAGTGTTCTGTGTTTGAGAAGAGTATTCTCTTAAGCAAAGACACTCTCAGGTAAAGGATAGAGTGAAGAATCCTCCAACTGCTTGTAGGATGAGGAATCTGTCCACAGAGAACTGAGTGAAGTTAAGTACTATGACTACTTGCTGCATTTGATGTATTTACATGCAATAAGAGTTTGCCTGTGTTTGCTGAAGATTATTTCACTTTCCCAAATGGTCTTGCTTGTTTGAGATGCTTTTTTCTAAACTGAAATGTGTCTTTAGAACATTAGTGTAGAAAATCTATGTTGTAGATGGACTCTCAAGACCACCGTGAAAAAATGTAGCCAGAACTATACATCTTTTTGTATAATATAACAGTAAATTTTGGTCTGAGCACTTGCTGTATTTTATACAGCATCAAGGAATAACAATTACATTGCTAGTATGGTTTATGTTTTCCTGGTTGATTGAACAATCTCCCAAGTGGTTTGTGGCTGTACAATGACTTGAGGGTAATGTTCATAGAATCGAACCATAGAATGACAACGTAATTTAAATTGGAAGGGACTTCAATTGCTGCATGAATCCTAAAATAATCTTCATTGTATTAGAAGTACATTGAAGAAAGATCTTGTATATTAGGTAAGGCAGATTTTTAAAGCTCTTTAAGAATTACAGAGCTCTTAATATGATAAATTTCAGTGACTATTACATTTCTTTCTTTGAATTTTTGTACTCGAGAAGACATTTCTAAAATTAAAGCCTATATATATAGATTGTGCTGAGCTTTATGATTCTGTGGATTTCACTGAACATTATTACAAGTGTGATCCTGATTTTAAAACTATCTTGGCAAAATAAATTCAGAAGTAAATAGACATTTTCTAGGAGATTTCAGATGTCATTGAGGTGACATTCCTATAGGTGCAATACTGTTCAAACACATTCTGTAACAAAAATAGAAAAGATGATTTATCAGAAAATTGTAAGCATTATTGAAAGACTGAAAGTTCAAATTGCATAGTTTCTTTGTAGGAACGGTATTATCTAGTGAGAGATTCAAACATCTTTTTTTTTGTGCAAACTTCAGGTCTTTTAAGAAATTGTCTATATTTCTGCTATAGAGCTTCAAATTTCTTAATATTTGTTGAAGGAAAAAATGGTGTAAGCAGCCTTGAGCTGGTGGCAACATTTTTGAATGCTAATTCCCTTTGTATTAAAATCTAAAGCTGATGTAAACTGAGCTTACTTTTATATTAGTTCATTACAATTTTTGTAACAGCCAAATGAAAACTAGGTTGCATTTTCTATATTTTAAAATTGATTGTATAAAGGCAGTTTTAAATACTACATTCAAGTGTATCATGATTTTTTATTGTGAAGGCATTAGAAATAAAAGTATATGTGAGATTGGTGAGATGCTGGAACAGGTTGCTCAGAAAGGTTGTGGATGGCCCCTTCCTGGAGGTGTTTAAGGCCAGGCTGGATAAAGGTAACCTGGTGTAGTGGGGAGGTGTCCCTGCCCATGGCAGGGGAGTGGAACTAGATGATCTTTGAGGTCCCTTCCAACCCAAACTATTCTATGATTCTGTACAATGCACAGAGGGCTTCTCCCTTCACCCTCCTCTGAATGAATCTGTCTCTCTATATTGCCCTTGTTTTAAGTGATTTAACATTTACCTCTTTCCAAGAAAGATGTTTGCTCTAGCTCAGCCATCCCTGTAAGAACTGCCCTGTGATCATAGAGGCCCTTCCATTTGTAATTCAGGGTATTTTGTTGAGTAAAAGCCTTGCATAAAATACAAATTTTACATTTTCTGTCCCTGATTCTTTTGTAATCCTGAAGTACCCTGGCAACATGAAGACTGACTGAACTGTGAGTAGGGCTAACACTGCAGGTATCTTGAGCAATGTGTCTCAACAGCCAGAGCATTTAGATTATTGCCCAACATAAAGGGATGGTTACAGTTTGGTTGTGTTCTGACCTTGCAGATGGCAGGAAGGATAAGCTTGTTAAATTGTGGGTATGGCATTTTTTAATCTAAGAATCACAAACTGTAAGATATTTTAGAGACTCTCCAGATAGCATTTGCCACAGTCAGTTTCAGCAATTTTCAAAGCTCTGATTTTGCAGAAAATGCCTTGGATGCTGAGCTGCAGTCTTCTCTGCTTGCCTCATATCTTGTCAGCTGAGGAGGAATGGCACTGGAAGTGTTGCAAGTGTTGTTTGGTGTAACCTCCTTCCAGATTCATTGTGACTTCCCCAGTCATCAGCCTGATGAAGTGCCTAAAAGACAGGGACATGAACACAGTGGGGCAGCGTGGTGGGTAGGGAGTCACAAGACACTGTTACAGAACTGTGTTGTGAAAACAGCTGTGATTCTTTTTTTTTTTCCCCCATCCGAGTGGAGTACGTGAACTGTGCAGAAACATGGTACTGATGCAGTGGCATTTATGTAACTAGAACAAGAGATGTTATCTCCACTCATATTAACAATGGGGAATCAAGCTGTAGTACTTCCTAGACTTATCTGATTATATAATTTCATTGAACAGATTAAGAAAACAAAAAGCACTTTCTTAGATGCTGCCTTAGTATTTAAGTCTTTATGAAAGCAGCCATCTGATTGCAGTTGTGCACAGAAGGCATTTTTTACAGCAAGGTTCTTGCTCAGTTGCACTAATGGGATGTCAGAGGCATTCTGTTCCTTTACACTGACATCCTGGTGAAGAAGAAAGTTGTGGTGAGTCTGAGGGTGGTGAGGAACAGGAGCAGGTTGCCCAGTGGGATAGTGGGGACCCCATCCCTGGAGACGTTCAAGGCAAGGTCTGATGAGGCTCTGAGCAATCTGTTCTAGTGCAGGATGTCCCTGCTCACTGCTGGGGGTTGGACTGGATGGGATTGGAAGGTCCTTTCCAACTGTGTGATCCTATGGCTTTTGTAACCACCTTGCAATGTCCACATAGAACAACCATGTCACTTTCAGTAGAAATTTTTGTGTTTGTGATTCTAATTTGGACACTTTTGGAAAAAAAAAAAACCAAACTAAACCGTATTTCTCTCCCTCCTACAGTGTTCAGACACATGTTTTCTACTTGGTTCTGAACTGCAGGGTGTTTTCTAGGGAAATGGGAGCACAGCTTATCTCCTAGAGTAATAATGACTTCCAAATTCCAAGTGCTGGCAAGGTAACTGCAGAAATCTTCCCTTTACTTAATTTTTCAGTCTCTGCTCTCTCATGTGAATTGCACATTCACTTAAGGGTTTTTACTATGTTGTGTGTTGTCCTTTTCCTTTTTCCTGTTGTGAACACTGATTCTATGCTTGATGTCTCTTCTTTCTTTTGCCACATCTGTTGAGAGAGATTCTTCTTGTAGGACGTCCTGATTAAAGTCCCCAAGCCATCTGTTTGTTTTGATTTCTGATCCTGTCCCCAGTGTATATACAATCTTCTTTGATGAAATGAGCCTTGCGATTGCAGAGCCTGAATATTTGGAAAAGACATGAAATATAAGGATATTTATTGCCATTAGTGAAATGGGCATCTTAATTTCTTAATAACCCATGTACAGGAATGAGCAACTTGAATTTGTGCAATAGCCATATGATTATCATCAGTGCATACTGATTGTGTTTTATTGTTTGTGGTTTTAAATTCAATTTAACTTCCCATGTGGCTTCTTCTGATGAAACCATAAAAAAATTAGGAATGACATTGTTTCCTGTGCATTTTTCTGCCTTGACATGTTTAGATTTTTTTAAAAATTAAGTTTGACTCTAAGATTTCAGGCTTTATAACATTGGATAATTCTGTGTTCCCTGAAGGGCTGGTGAGTTGGTTTTGGTTGCGGATTTGTGGATTTTTTTTTTTAAATTGTTAAAGTTTCTGGTTTCGACTCTGACTTAGCTTTATTTTATCCTGTTTTTCCTTTGATTTTCTAGTATTTCTCTCTTCCTTAAAAATGTCTATGTATTCTTTGCTCTGCACCAACCAATAAAAAGACCAGGCGTGTGATAAAATGATATGGTGAAGTCAAGCAGCTTGAGAAAGTGTTATATAAACATAACTTACAACTGAGCTAGAAGTGAAAGGCTGAGTAATTATCTCTGTACTATTCAAGACTTAATGCTTAAGTATTTATTTTAAATGAAAGTTGAGATAGAAAAAGAATGAAGAAATGAAGAAAGAAAAGAAGAATTTCAGATGTTGTTTTATCTGCTTCTTGAGGTAAATTGAATAGGTGGTAGCAGTTGTTGCAGAATGTATTTAGTGTAGCAGTGAATTTCTGAAAGCTGTTAATCCAACCACAAAGTAAAATATGTTTCTCTTTTTGATTTTCTGTGTTATTACTATTCTAAATTGCACTATGTAGTGTCCATGTTGTATTCAAAGAATCACCTTGAAGTTATTCTCCTTCAGTTGTTCAGGACCTTGTCATTTTTCTTCCCTTTCTTTTTGAGTAGAGCTGAAAGACCACAATATAAGTTTCCAGCTGCCCTAAAATTGCTTCTACCTCTGCCTCTAGCTAAATCAGAAAAAAGAACTGTAGTAGTAAGAGAGAGCAAGAACTAGAATTTTCTACTCTGTGCTGTCATTTGTTTACCATTTCACCTTGAGGAGGTCACTTAATCTGCCCTTTGCTTCATTTGACTTAACAGTGTTTCATCAAAAGCTTCTTCTTTTTTGGGGACAGCTCTGAAAATCCAATTCACAGTGATTTGTAGACACCTGAAAAATATACTGGAGTTTGGAAATATTTAAAAGATGAGCAATGTGTGTAAGTTACCTTATCAGAATCATGCCCTTACATTATATTACATTACATTACATTTCATTACATTGCATTACATTAATCTCCTTACTGGCAAAAAAAAAATTCATCAGGAGATCTTCCAGAAGATGTAGGAACCCAATTTGAAATTATTAGGTATTTGAAAGAGTTGTCCATTGATTATCTATTTAGATTATTTTTCTCCTGCCACAGAAAGAGAAACTCAACACTGACAAATTCCATGAAAACTGCTGATTCTTAGCATCTTACAGAGGATAGCAGTAGTTATCCAAGTGAAATCAGCAGAGTCTATTTTGTCCCTCTTTTTCTAGATTGCTTTGTTCTCTGCACTGAAGCCTACAATCTTCAACAGTGTGCTTCAGCTAAATACCAAATATCTATTCTTTAGACATATTTATTGCCTCTGTGGTGCAATGATTGCCAGGCCAATTGAGAAAGAAATCCTTATTTGATGGCATTGCAAATTCTTCAGGTACCTCCAGAGTTTTTATCTAAATAGCCCTGAGGAATACAGCATGCCAGATAAATTGCATTGGGAGATTTAAAACCCGTTTATCCCTTAGGGCTGTCATAGCCTTTTCAAAATACTAATAATAAAGTTTCACTTGGTTGCATTTCATCCCCTTTAAGTAAGCTTCACAAGTTTTCCTAAATTTGTTCTGCCTCCCATTACACTGATGTCTGCATTAACCCCTTCCATTATCCAATTGATGCACTTGGCTGTCTGTTGACTCTCACAGTGACTTCCATTTCTTTTGTGTCTTGACCCTTAGGTTTCAAACTGGTTGTTGATTGCTGTGTGGTGCCTTGTGGTGCACCAAGCTGTAGGTTGGTGCCTTAACAATAATTGCTGGAAATCTCATTCTTTTTAATGTGATTAGAGCTATGTAAGTTTAAAATATTTCTAAAAACTGCTAAGAATGATATCATTGGAAGTAAATACTTAAAGGTTGAGAGTTAGGATGCTAGAAGTAGAGAAAGATGGAGAAATATCCATCAATTATTCTTAGGGACTAAATTTGACTGAAATGTGTGGGAAAATGTGATTGTTATCTTCTGAGATGTTTGGAGCTGCTGCGACTCTATTAAATTCCATATCCACCTATTTATTCCAGGGGTATCATTGTTCCTCTGTTGCAAAAGTTAAAGAAACAACCAGATACATTTGTTTTCCAAAATGCTTCTTGGGTCAAATTCTTCTAAAGTCCAAAATGCTTTTTGGCTAAGTCGAAGTGACATCACTGAAGTTAGAGTGGAATGAAAATTCAAGTAGACCCTGAAAATGGCAATTGACATGCAGTTATGTGAGACAACAGAAGTGTCTTTTTGACCTTAAACATAATAGTTTTTTTTTTAAATCTCAAATTAGCATGTTAACACTTTAAATCAGAGAAAGATGATCTCATCAAAGATGAAATTACTAATTTGTGTTTCTAAAATGCCATCTGAAGCACAGACAACAATTCAGTCCATTTTTATACTTGTCCACCATGCCACTCAGGAAAAAGATTGATTTACATAAACGTTTGTAATTCCCTTCTCTAACTAGATGTTCGTTTGACCCTGTTCGTAGAATGTGAGCAGAAAGTAAAAAAGGGATGTGATCCCCAACAAAATAAAAAGTGGATGATGCTGTAGATTGCAACTGTCTGCTTTTGTAAGTTCTAATAATCTTTCTAAAATTATTCTACCCATGAGCCAATCAAGTACAGCAATGATTAAATGTGCTGTTGGTAGCCTATTCAGTTTCTTTCAAAGAACTGAATCAAGAGCAATTCTTCTTCATCATGCCCATTAGGTGTGGAATGGAGGTCCTGATCCCTGGGTTGATTACTGCTTGTTGATTTTTTGTTTAATCTCAGCTTGCTGGGCTACTCCTCTTCTGCCCAAGTTAGTTGCAAACCCAGACAGTCCTCAGTTTATCAATTTACTCCTAGACTCACTGTATCACCCTGTCCCCCTAGAATTGGTCTCTATTTTATGGGGAGCTCACCTAGAAAGAATCCTCTATGCCATACTATGATTTGTTGCAACTATTTAGTCAAATTCTTCTAAAGTACAAAGTCTGTGCTGGCTATCAATTTTACAGTACCTTTCTTTTCACCTGTAAACCCTTTGGCAAGGATTCACAAGGTTGCCCGTGTTTATAGTCTGTAGCCTGGTAGGTTGCAATCTGGCTAAGTCCTTTAGTCCTCCTGTGATGAAGAACTCTCAGTGTTCTTGCACAGCAAGACTGGATTTTCAGTCTTTTTTTAATATCTAGGAGATTAGTGAGTCTAGTCTAGTAGATTAGCGAGTAATATTTATACTGTAGTGTAAGTATTATATAAAAAAACAAAACCCAACAACAAACAAAGAAAAAACAAACCTACAGAGGCACTGCAAACACTGCCACTCTCCCATGGAGGATACCTGGGGGCTGGACTTTCTGCTGTCATCATGGAAGTGTGTTTACATACCTGAACATCTAGCCCATGGATGAAGCTCTGGCAAACATTAATCCAATTTCTGTTTGGAGAGCAGTGGATTCTCTTTACCAAAGAAGCCCTGTGCATTTGGTAGGAAATTCCATTATGGCCATACTCTAAATTCATTGGTTCCTGTGTAAATCTGGAGTAAATTCTGAAGAAGTCTGTAAAGTTGCCCCAGATTAACATCAGTGTTAGACTGCTGAGCATGCAGCTACCATCTCTCTTGGTGATATGTCTGCTCTGTCACCTGTCATGTGCATTTTTGGTTGATGGCAATGCCCTTTTCCCAACTGTTTCCCCAAGAGGTGGATTCTGTAGTTACTTTGAAGTACCCAAATCCCAGTGTATAGAAAATCAGTATGATCATTGCAACAAGCCTTCCATTGACTTCTAGACTAACCTGTGTTTAAGCTGCCATCCATCTCCTAGGCCTTTCTTGCTGCCAGCATGTCAGCTGATGTTATTCCTCCTAATTGACTGATACTAATCCAGGCACTGCTGGCCTCCTGCCAGCTCGGCAATTCTCCTAGAATCTCAGGTTTTTATTGATATCTATTCTGCCCCAGACACTTTAATTTGAAACTCTTCAATTTTCTAAGGAATAATCTTTTTCATCTATGTGGTGTAATGTTTTCTTAAGAATTTATGATTTTTCCATTTCTCTCTCTCTTCCTAGTTGTGAATTGCCATATTAACCTGCTAACAGGAGCAGTTTGCAAATACTCTGTACTCTCTGGGAGGTCTTTACCTTGGCCTCCTTCCCTTTCTAGAATTAAAAAAAAAAAAAAGAAAAAAAGACTCAACCTTTAATGAACTGGCTGCTAAAGTAGATTAGCCACTTTCTGTTGACAAGATTGATGATGCTATCCATTTTATTAAGTCACTAGGTATGAATTCCTCATTGAGTAAGCCCAAAGTAATAAGCACTGTTAAAGCTCCAGGCCATCCATCTCAGTGTTGCCTTTCCAGTGTTCTTTCCTAAATGAAAAATAAATAATAATAAAAGGAAGAGGCAGGAGAGAGGCTGCTAGCTCCAAACCATGAGGCTGCTGGCAATTTTTACCACATTTTTTATTTGGCTTCATTTGGAAAATCTGGATTTGTGAATTGCCCTGGGTTGTAGCTGTGTTTCAGGATTTTTGAAGCAGCAAGTTGTTTTATGGGTTATGTGTTTTTTCTGCATTCCTCCCTGGTTGTGCTGTTTGACAGTTGGCTTTCCAGGAATAATTCAAGTGCTCAGGAGGATTGTTTGGTTGATGTTACGGGTACCAGCAGCTCAATCTTCAGTTCTCTGTGTCTCTAAACTCTGTTCATCACACCAGCAACAGTGACCTCCATTCTAAACTTGGGCACCCACCATTTTTTAATGAAATCAATACAAAGATCCATACTAACAGTTATTTTTCTAACAGTGCCAAGAACTGTTGAAGTTCTCCCTCTTCTGCCTTATTGAGAAAAGATTTAAGATTTTAAAGACTACCAGTGACCTTGGCAAAAGTAGAAAGGTGGAAATAAATATGAAGTGAGGAGGTTTATGAACAACAAATATAAAGAAGTTAAAAGTATTTTTTGATGTTTTTTGTTGGATCAGTTTAAGTGCTCTTTTGCTTATTTGATAGAGATGAGATGCAGCTGAGTTTTCCAGAGCACATAATGTAATTTGATGCTCCACTTCCCTGGAGTTGAGTGAATTTCTTCTCCTACTAGGGCAAGATGTTAGGTCAGATTCCAAGGAGATTTTAATCCTTTAAGAGAATACTTCTTAATGGAACAGTGAAATACTGCAAGTCAAGACATACTTCTTCCCCTGTCCTTCTAATTTTGGAAAAAAAAAAGGATAAATGTGTTACTAGATGATGTCACCTACTGAGATGCAAAGAGTGGAATGATTCCCTTTCTGTGCTATGTCATTCTATGCCTTGTGCTCCCAGGCTGCACATAGGGAATCAAATTCAGTAAAAAGCCTGAATTTTTCAGAAGGGCTGCAGAGCATCTGAGAGTATCCATGACCCATTGACTGAGGACTAAGTAACTCCGTATAAGGAAGTGAAGGAATAAATGTTGCCTTATTTTTGCAACTAGTACAGAGCTGTTTGTGCCTATCAGTATTTCTAGGTTCACTTCTGGACTTCTCCTGGACTTAATGGAGTGTGATGAATCAGTTGTCTTTTATCCTGCCTCATCTAAAGATTTTTATCGATTTTTAATTTTCTTTTCTGACATGAATTTCTAGTTCAAGAGGATGCACCATACTTTTGGAGGCTTTCATGAGTTTTGAGTGTGAACTTTGTGTTTTCTCTCATGCCATTTAGCTGTGGGCATAAGTGAGAGAAATTAACCAACTAATGACTGAGCTAACAAGAAAGTGAGAGGCTAAATCTTATTTAACACCTTTCCACAATTCTACAATTCTAGATTGCCAACTGAATGGCCTATTTACCAATGAAGCCATTGTTTTCAATGTACTTTTCTTACTTTGCTATAGATAAAGAAAGAATGTCAGGGTAGAGTTTGCTTTATTAACATTCAGACCGACTGCACTACTTTCCTTTTCACTGGTGAATGTCATAATTCTCCATATCAATGTTGTGGTTAGACCTGCTGATGTGGCAGTTTCTTTGTGCTTTGCTTGTTTTTGATATTTAGATCGTGCTACAACCAGAGCTGTATAAACTCTGAAGCAGAATTTAAAGATGTACAGTAGTCTGGCTCAACCCTTGATGTCTTTTCAAGTGGGTTTTCTGGTGATGTGTTTGCTGCTGGTTGGTACAACACATTCCTATATGACCAAACAGAAGAGAGGTTTCTGTAGAAGTTCCTGCTCATGTCATCTGCATAAAAATAGTTTGCTTTTGCACCAACCCAAGAGCTGTTTTATCTTCACTAGAGCTGTCTCCTTTTCTACTCACTACATTGTAGTTGAAACCCTGTGTTGGAATCATGAAAGCTGTGATGAAGGCAGCACTCTTGTGTCAATGTCCCTTGTTTATCCTTCTCTCCTTTACAGCATGCAGAACCTTGCAGAAAGCAAGCTCTGGGGACACTAAAGGTTTGGCTTAGTTGGCATTTTGCACACTTTGTACCATATGGAAACAAAGGTAAGCAAATATCAATGAATAAATTCTTTTGGCAGAACATCCTGTAGCAGCATTCCATTAACTTTGGAATCTCCTGGTTAGTCCTGAAACAGCGAGGGGCACCTCTGTTGGAAATCAGCTTTCCTAATGTTTTTTTCCCCCCTTTCCATTCAAAGCTCAAAATATTCTGCAAAATATCAAGCAGAGTCCAGGTTAACCACATGAATGCACAGTATTTCTTCTTAGGATCACAGCAAACTTTATCATCAAGAAACAGGCTAACACAAAGCTGCTACCTCTGGAAGGACTTAATGATAAGCCATGCAGCCAAAAGCAGGTTCTGAAATAGTAAAAATCTATGTGAAATATAGAAGCTAGATGATACTCTGAAGAAGTGATAAAATTGTTACTGAGTTCTGTCAGCTTCTATTTGACATTTTAGGCAGGGTAAAAAAATACTGTGGTTTTATGAAATCTTGATATGAGCTGGAAGTCGGACCTTTGGCACTAGCGAGCACTTCTGAAAGTCTGTGTTGGAGAAAAGTTGCTGCTGTGAAGGAAGCATTGGGGGGATGCATGTTAATAGACAGAAAGACTCAACTTGGAAAATCAACACAAACATAGAATGCATATGAAGAAAATGTTGTGAATCTGTAACAGGCAAAGCATAGCCTCAAATCCCAAAAATCAGAATGGAGTGTCCAGTAAACTAAATTATCTGCCATTACTTTGCCACAGAGTCACAAAATATCAGGAGTTGAAAGGGACCATCAAATCTAGTCCCCTTCCCAGAGCAGGGACACCCAGATCAGGTCCCACAGGAAGGTGTCCAGGTGGGGTTTGAATGTCTCCAGAGAAGGAGACCCCACTCCCTCTCTGGGCAGCCTGGGACACCATTCACCTTCACCCTGGCAAAGTTTTTCTCATATTTCTGTGGAACTTCCTGTGTTCCAGTTTGCACCCACTACCCCTTGTCCTGTCATTGGAGGTCACTTTGAAGTGACAGTCACCCTTTACATATGAAATGGCTGAGGTCATCCCTCAGTCTCCTCCAAGCTGAAGAGACCCAGCTCCCCCAGCCTTTCCTCAGAAGGGAGATGCTCCAGTCACTGCAAAGGGCAGCAATGCACAGCTGTTCTATGTACAAACATTTCTGCACATCTCAGAGTTCTACTGGAGCAGCATTAGGGCTGCAAAGGTTGTTCCACTCCAGCTTTACCATTAAAATCTGAATGGCAAGGCAGATTGTAATGGTGAGCTTTCCTCAAGAACAGAAATCACGAATGGAGTAAACTAGCATTTTCTAAGCTTTGTTCTTCTGACAGCTGTGGTTTCTGAGCTCGATTGCAAAGAAGCACAGTGATAACCCTGCTCTGCTATGGAAAAAAAATAAAGGATTGGATAATTTTAATCTCCTTCCTACTGCCAATGTCAATGGATCATGTTTCTAATAGAATTTGCATTACAGGTGAATGTCTTTCAGGAGAAAAGTATAGTTGTAAGATGGGAAAACTGAAGAACAAACAAGCTTTGTTTCAGGTGAGGAAGCATTACATACAATTTGAAGACTTGCCTAGACCCACAGCTTTCAAGAGCATGTGCTCTTTTAGAACTCACTGCTGAATTTCTTCATTGGGCTGATACTTCCAAAGGGGGAGCAATAATATAATTTTCTTCCTTTTTTTTTCTTCTTCTTTTCTTTGTTTTTCTGCTTTTCTCAGGCTCGTCAGACTTCTATACAACTAGCCCTCCTTTGCTGACAATGCGTGTCTTTTGCTTATACTACTGCATTCCTGTCCTTTCTTAACATTCTTGCATGCTTTTTAGTACTTCATTTTAACTTTTGGGAAACTACATCAGTTTTTCCTGCCATTATTGTTAATGAATTCTAGCAGACAGGTCTGCTTTCACAGTCTTTCAGCTATAAGCTTGCTTCTGCAAGATCTCAGTATAGATTTAATAGCAACATAGCTCTATCTCTGTTGCTAGCAAAACTTTCTTTATCTCTGGGGTAAGAAGAGATTGACTGTGAATGTGTCAGAAGCCAATGTTATCTCAAGTTTTGCCTTTTCCTCATCCAGTAACTGTTTCATCTCTGCATCAATAAAAATGTTGTTTCTTCCGCACCAGTTTTTCCACCATTATTTTCACCATCTCTAGTATCTCTAGTGCACTCATATATTTTTAAATTCCAGGTGGATGGGGAATGTATTTCTTGGAAGAACTACAGCTTCTTGTAGCATTTTCTCTGTGGTGTTTCCTTGTAACAACTCCAGCAAATTTTGCTTACATTTTTGCAGCTTGGTAACAAGGGGCCATTTTGGAGTTTGCTACAAACTTGAGCTATAGACAAACAATTTTCTAGAGTTCCTGTGAGCATATAAAATCATAGAATAGTTCAGGTTGGAAG
>VZTY01031845.1:67769-102047 GCA_013400935.1 Turnix velox | reverse complement strand
ACAGATAATATTTAATTTCTTAATGACATTTTTTTTTGTTTTTAATAGTTTTTAATAGTCTTGTGATTTGTAAGATCTGTAAACCAATAGGTTTTTGCCATCCCATCTTGACCTCACTGCTGAACCTTTGGCCTTGCCCATGACATGGCATCATTCAGACTATCCTCTGAAGAAAAAAACATTAATTTCTGTGTGGATTGAAGTCTTCTTAACTACTAATGAACTGACTTTCATAACATGCTACAAAAAGTGATTATGGCAATCTTGTGTTGCAGATAGAGACACCAAAGCAATTTTAGATTGAAGCACTTTGGGTAGTTCAATAATGTTACGTTCTGGTTTATTTCCAGAGTACTTAATATTATATATTTTTTTGTGTCTCATCATCCAGTGACTGCTGCAGCCTTTTTGCAGAGCATGTTCACGATTCAGATGCTTACATGATGATGGGTGGATGAACTGTCATTGCTGGTACAGCTGTGATCACTGTGATCAAAGATATCTACTCACCATTGCTTTGGTTCTGTGTGGAGAAAGCAGATGTAGAATCCAGTTCTCAAGTATGGAGAGTGTTGAGACACACTTTCTGCAGTCCTCCAGAAATTCATCATTCAATAAACAACTCTAGAAATAGAGTCCTGTCTTCAGATATCTTATTGACTTCTGCTTATGGCTTTGTGTAGAGTAAGTTCAAGTCAGTCAACCTTGCTTATGGCTAAGTAAATAACTGGGTTAGGGAAGAAGGTGTTTTGTATCTCATTTTTCTCATAGAGAAGTTACTTTCCTTTCCCCTAAGCAGCAGCAAGAAACTAAAGGCTTTGGAAAAGGTTGCCTTTTGGGCAGAGAGAAAATAGATAAGGTGTTATTCATTCAACAACTACGTGTTCACTTTGCTTTTTTATGTCTCTATGATTTATTCAAGACATTTAAGTACACTTTAGGTATAGTATCCCCTACTGCCTTGTAGAGATCTAGGTCACGTAGTATGAAAACAGCTGTGCAATTGAAGAGCATCAGCCTGTTCACGACTACTGCTGCCTCACAGTGTGATCTCTTTCTCTCTGACCAGAAATCCCAACCTAATCTGTAGAATTATGTGTGTGGAGACCAAGAGATACCCTTACAAGCCTCAATTTTTAGTCAGATCAGAGGATCCAGAGCAGAAAAAAGATGTTTCTTGCAATGCTACTGAATCAATATCCCTTTTCTACAGCTTTATTTTGAGAGTGTGACTTTATCTTCAGCAATCCTAGATCTAAGTCTAACATGCACGTAACAGTTAAGTTGATAAAGTCCTAATGGTGGTGTAGAATAAACAAATTTACTTCCAGGAAATTATTGTCATTTTTAGCAAAGAGTGAGTTAATTAGCAAATTATGCACAGAGATATTTATAATTTTTTTTTTGAGGCTATGATCTGTTAAACTGTCAGGAAAATAACAGTGAAAGGAAGGACCTCTGTCATGACAGAGGCAACTGTAAAGGAGGTTCAATGACTTTTGCAGCAATCAAGAAATCATGTTTTGGGTTAGTGCTAGACATCAGACTGTGGGTGTCTGTTAATAAAATGCTAATCTTCACAGCAAAGGATTTCCCCCTTTTCTTTCTTAACTCTCATTTTGGGATCAGATGAAGCGACACGTTCTTGCAGTTTCCAGGGAGACCACGTTTTGCTCACAGACAAGCCTCATATTGTGTTGTTAGCACCCAAGATGCTTTGATTGTGGGAGAGAGGAGATAACTTTTTTCTTAAGTTTTCAGCCTTTACTACCAGTAATGAAGTGTTTGAAAAACACCCTCAAGTGCTTCATGATTCTGTTTTCTCATGCAGTTAATTAATATTTTCATTGGCAGAGCGCTGTGATCATTTCTCATAAATTTTTATTCCCTAGTCCACAATTCCAGTATTCAGACTTGAGGGCCTTGTCTCAGCACATAAACTACAGTGGTTTAGGCTCTTTTAAATATCATGCTAGGTGTTTCTTTTTATGCATTTTTTTTTTAACCATTCAGTTCTTCCTCCAAATGCATTTTAATTCACATGCTATTTTTAACCATTACTAGCAGCAGAATTTGCATTCAAGTTTTAAAAAGCAGCATTTTAAAAGGTCTTCCCAAATCTTCATTGTAAAAAGGATCAGCATTAATCTGTGTCTTGCTTTTTTTGACCAGGAATCATGCAATTCTTACCACTCCTGGTTATTATTCATTTTTTGTAGGGACAATTAAAGTCTTCTGCTGAGGAGGAGGGAGAGAAACTTAAAGACTGCCCAGTACATAAATCTCAACTGACTAGGATGGGATTTTTCACATATACCTCATAAATTGCTGTGGATAAATAATGTGCCATGATCAATCACCCAGATATTATTAGTCTGTACTGAATTAGACTCCTTACAGTAAAGTATTTCCATGCACTATTTTATTACCAGTTTCTGTCATAAAATAAACTACTAACTATAGAATGATGTACTTGTTTTGGACAGATTGAGGGATTTAGATTACCTGAAGTGGACATGTCTTCTTAGGGCACTGCAGCATTAAAGCAATTCAGATGATCCAGAAAGAGAGCTGCAAATCTTGGCAGGGTTATCATGGAAGAGAGACTGGCAGCTGCATAGATGATAGGGAAGATTTCAGTTTGCTGTTAAAGATGACTTTCAGAAACCTGCTTGGATGGTTTAGCTTAGAAGCAAAGAAACTTTAGTAGGTTTTAAAGATGCCTTTCAGAAATTCACTTTGGAGCCTTCAGTGCTTCTGGTTAGAAGGGTTTTTTTCTAGAATTTTCTAATTGTGAGTTGTGTGTCTGGTTTTGTTTTGGCAGTTTTGGTTTGATTTCATTTGTCTGCTTGTTCTTTCTTCTGATCTCCTGAGTGTGTATAGTATGGATGGAAGAAACTTTTTCACGAGGTAGTAAATGAAACTTTGTTCAGTCCCTGTTTCAAACTGTCCTATGAGAGAAATAGCAGGCTGGTGCTGGGGTTCAGTTCTATAATTTGAGTCTCATTAGTCTTACTTACAGAATCATAAAATTATTTGGGTTGGAATGAACCTCAAAGATGATTTTATTTCACCACCCCTGCCATGGGCAGGGACACCTCCCACTAGACCAGATTGCTTGGTGCCTCATCCAGCCTGGCCTTAAACACCTCCAGGGATTGAGGAAGCATCCACAGCCTCTCTGGGCAACCTCTTCCAGTGTCTCACCAGCCTCACAGTAAAGAGCTTCTTTCTTATCTCCAGCCTAAATCTCCCCTCTTCCAATTTGCATCAATTACTCTTAGTCCTGCCATCCTGTACCCAGCTAGTTTGATTATAAACTGCTGATTTCTGTCGCCTATTCTGTTTATAATTAGAGGAGATTTGCTTCTGCAAACACTTAGTGTAAATTTCTTCAGTGTCACACTTAAGTACAGCTTAAACTCATGCTTCAATTAGACCAAGTGTTGAACCTAAGTATCAGGTCAACCATAAGTGGTAGACCCTTGGTTCAGATTACTGCCAAAAAAACAGCTTGCAGGATCAGATAAAGTGAGTGCTCAGTATCCTACCTCTGACACTGGTCAAAAGTGGGAAGGATCAGAAAAAGAGAAGAGCATATCATGCATTTCCCCTGTCCAATGAAAGTATTGAGTGAGACATAGCTTCTGTTGAGTGAATTAAATGCCAATAAACTTGTCTGTCCTGGGTAGCAAAATCCTTTTAGTAGTTCCCATGTAGTAATTTGAAGGTATTGAGGCACAGGGTTGGTCAGGGCAGAGCCTTTACTCTGGACTGCTAGAAAACTTTGAGTACCAGTGTAGATATGTGCACTTTGCTGTTGCTGTAATGGGGATCATGCAGGGACAAAAGTACTAAGAAAATATTTTTCAATTTATGATTCAAAACATTTTTTAAGAAGGTGACTAGTACTTCTAATTAGAGCAGAAGATCCCATTTCAACAATGGTAAATTACAAAATATGAAGTGACTTAAAAATATATGTTTTCACTTTATTACATTCTGAAGAACTGCTCAAAATGCTTACAACTCCCTTTTAATTTCTTGCATTAGATTTCATACTTAAACAAAAGCAAAGATCTTTAAATTTAATTCAAATTATTTGGCTTTATGCATTTATATTGAATGGCTTTTTTAACTAAATCTAAATTGATGGTTCTCTCTTTATGTTTTGTATGGCAGAAAAGTAATTTCTTAGCCTGCTGCAACAAGAATTTAATATTTATAGAAGAAATAGGATGTTTTTATTAAAAATTGATTTCAGCATGATGTGGATTTTATAAGATTCACATTATCTTTATTCCTAAAGAAAATGGATTTCACTGCTAATCTGTTTTTTCCTATTAGCAGAGACCAATCTTAAGTAAAACAGCAAATAATGACAAAAATACTAGGGCAAGAAATGCAGTTGTAAACTGAATAATGGAATGTAACAGAAACAGAACTTTTCTGATCCAGAATGAATCATTTATATCTGGAAAAGGAGCAATCACCTCATTACCATGCAGACTCATAAACCACTCCAGAAAAGTTCTAGCTTTACTTCAGGACAGATCTATAAATAATCCTTCATCACTGTAGAGGTGATGCAAGAATCCAAATGACATTATACTATTCAGTTCACTGGGAGAAAATAGACTTCTGCATGGTGAAACTTTTTTCTTGTGGAGATGAAAGCAAAACTGAGTTAGCAGGAGAAGGCTTTTGGTCCCAGAAGTGCTGCTCTTGATGATCAAGCATGGCTAATCAGATGCTGACTGATGAATTTCCCAATTTCCAGCTGTAATGCAGCAGCAATGATCACAAAACTGAGGTACTGACAGGTAATTTCACTAGCACAGACTCCTTTGTATAATGCTTACAGGGCTGGAAAGAGGTATTTACAGCACCACACCAAAATACATGAATTGTATTGGCAACCAATTATGGAATTTATATTCTTTGTTTTTGCAGACATCATTCTTAGTGTTTCTTAAAATGTGCTGAATCACATTAGTGTGACCAGCAGGTCAAGAGAGGTGGTTTTGCCCCTCTACTCAGCTCTGGTGAGACCCCAACTGGAGTTACTGTGTCCAGTTCTGGAGCCCCCAAAATAAGGACATGGAGCTGTTGGAGCATGTCCAGAGGAGGCCACAAAGATGATGGAGCTGGAGCACTTCCCTTCTGAGGACAGACTGAAGGACTTGGAGTTGTTGAGCCTGATGCTCAGGGGGGACCGTGTAGTGACTTATCTGAAGGGGGCATCCAGAAAGGCTGGGGAAGGACTCTTTAATTGAATATGTGATGGCATGACTAGGAGCAATGGATGTAAATTGGAAGAGGGGAGAAAGAAGTTCTTTCCTGTGAGGGTGGTGAGACACTGGAAGAGGTTGCCCAGAGAGGCTGTGGATGCTTCCTCAATCCCTGGAGGTGTTTAAGGCCAGGCTGGATGAGGCACCAAGCAATCTGGTCTAGTGGGAGGTGTCCCTGCCTATGGCAGGGGGGTTGGAACTAGATGACCTCTAAGGTCCCTTCCAACCCAAACCATTCTATGATTCTAGTATTTTCATGCTAATGTAACATAAATGCAGTCAGCATGAAACAAAGAAGTACAGTAAGTGCACACTGCCATAAAGCATTCTATTTACATTGTTTCCTGTATTATTAACCATGAAAAGTTCTGAGCTTGCTATGTTTCCAAATGCCATGCAACGTTTAATTTTATTGCCGTCTATTCAACAAGGCACATACAAATGTACTTTACAAAAAAAGTTGTGTAAACAGCAGGGACTTGGCCAAGGATCCTTCAGTAAGTGAAATATCACATCCTAAAATGGGAATGCCATCCTAAAATGGGAATACCACAGTGGTGGTATTCCATTTCTAAAGGTCAGAAAAAGCCCTAGTAGAGATTCTAATGGAAATCAAGGGAAAAACTGCAAAGACCTAAAAAAGTTCCATGTTACACCCCTTATGAGAAGTGCATTTTTTATTTTGCTATATAGATTGTTCAGGCATAAAGAAATTACTTTTGAAAGTGAAGCTTTCCTAAATTGAATCAACAGTGAACAGATGCTGATGGCTTTCCTTTTACAAGAGAGTAATATCAATCTAAATTGAAGAACACTGGAGACAAATTTCGATGTGGAAATTTAGTGTGACGTGTCTCTTCATTGCTCCTGACAAACACAGAAAAAGAATGAGGAAATTAATATCATTAAGTGCTTCTCATTAAAACCAGGGCAGAGGTACAGGTGGTGCAGTCCAGATGTCTGTTAGAAATATATCTGGTTCCCAAAATGTTTATTAATCTCATCTCTCAGTTCTGCTTGACATTGCCATTGCCAGCCTTGGCAAGCTCTTCCCACTCCCCATCTCCCACTCACTCCTTCTTGTCAAGGTCTCACAGGCATGTTGAAGGACTGGGTCCAGCTGGGGTAGGCAGGGGCAAAAACTACTTCCAAACCCAATATATTTCAGCAGTGAAACTTGTTTCCAGTAGAAAAATACTCTGTCAGAAAATTCCTAGCCTGTTCTGAATACTAAGGATGTTGAATCCAAACGCATTGAACTTTGAGTTTTACAGTTTTCAGTATAAAATTCTCTTTATCAAATGGAAAGGAAAAGATATTTTTGTCAAAGCCATTAAAGCTACTTTTTAATTCTGGTATTAAATGAGGCAATAGTCAGATGGAAGAAGTCAAGGCTTTTCAAGGATCTGAAAGACCATGGACTTACAAATGAAATAAATTAATGAAATAAATTGCCTTTATGAACATACCTGGAAAAATCCCAAGTCTTTTGAAGTCAAAAAGAGATAGAGTGGTCACATATTTTGGGGTTAGCTTTAGGCTGTGCATTCATATTTATATGTTTATGTACTTCACTTGACTGAGGATTGAGCCTCTGCTGAAATGCTTTTGCTGAACTGAGTAATTAAAAAGAACACTTAAATGAAGGTGAGATACCTAGAGTGTTTGAAGAGGAAAATCTAGTGAGTCTCTGAACTTAGACATGTCTTATAAATCATCATCTCAGCATCAGTGGGAAAATTAAAAAAAAATCATACACTGCTTAAAATGAGAAAAGATTTTTTTGCTTTGAATAATTCAGACTAGTACTTATGCAGAAGACACTCAGGAATACAGATAATCAGAGAAGAAGGATTTAAAGGGACTATATCAACTTCAACTTGAAATATATTAATTTCTTCTAAAATTGTCAAAATTAGTATCATAGAAAATTCTTCCTCTGTGATTGCGCTGCAGATTCTTGGGGCTTTCCACTCATGATTTTTATTCTGCTGCTGCAGAGTGAAAGGAGCACAGAAATGTGGTAAATTATGAAAGAGAAGATAGAGTCTATGCGAATACAAAAATAAACAAACTGGAAAGGACAAAAAAGAGTATTGCACTTTTTCAGCCATTTGTAGTTATAGGAAGCCTTGGAGTGGTGCCAAACAATAAAAAGACCTGGAAAAATCAAAATATTAGCTCTAAGAAAATACTGCTCCGTATGGGAACTGAGTCAATTTTGGCATCTCAATATGAAATTATTTTTTATCTTTAGTGGGATTGTGAGAGAAGACTACTTAAAAATCTTCCTGCAGGATCTAATCTTGCTACAGGATCTTGCCACTTTAGTTGCTTTACAAACCAAGGGATTCAAAGGTGATCAGACATGTTAGTAACCATGAATTTATGCTCCAAGGCCAGATGGCCAACTTAATCTGATTCTGCTACTGTCCAGATACAGATCTTTTTCTCAGGCAGCTGCAGATTCACTCAAACTAACTTAAATTTTATTGGGGAAAAAAGAGAAATAATGAGTAGTGAGAAAATGAAATTAGAAGTAGATTTTTTCCCTTACAAATAACAAAAAGGCTTTTATAACTCAATATATTGGTGCATGCAGGACTAGATGACCTGTCACGTGAGAGACTGGATCCCAAGTTTGATGGGACTTGCTATTACTTTCATCTGACTTTGTGCACAGAAAAATTAGGGGAAAAAATCAACTTTAATCAGTTAACAGAATTTGTATACCCACTCATAGTTTGACACAATTTTAGCAATGAGAGAGCTCACAAGTTAACAGCATTTCTGTGTTTCTGCAGTTGTATAGATAAGTGCAACCACATATCAGGTGTCTTGGGGCTATGCATTTTATCCTCTAAATGCTTTCCAAACCAGTTACAGTAAACAAGATGAAAGTAGAGCCAGGGGAAGGTAAAGTATCTGAAGATACATTTAAATATGGATAAATATATAACTTTTTTTTTTCAGAGTAAGCAGAGAATAGAAATAAAATTTCTGAAACCAGAAACTAGTTGATATTTTCAGATTCACAGAAAATGAGTTTGAGTACCCTGGTGTTAACATTTGTGTCATAATCTTATGAAAAGTATTTCACTGCCCAGTCCACCTGGGTTTGGATATATTAATATAGGATAGTTTCTAAAAATTACTTCTATTTTAACCAAATAATGAAAATAATTTTATGCCCTTCCTAGCTTCTATCTGCGAGAATGCAACACTTCTATTTTAATTTTCCTTTTTTTGTGTTACATTGTTTGTTGTTGCTTTAATTAACAGCAGCTCTAGCATGATATGAGCAAGAGATGTGATTCAGCTGGAAACTTTACCAGGAAACCTTTTGGAAAAAGGTAGGTAATGCTATATTGAAAAGTATAATGGCAGGATCAGTCAATTCTGCTTTCCTAATTTGTCTCTTGGTCTCACATTGCCCTTGAGTTACTCATAGCAGTAGCAGTGGCTTTTGGAATAATTGATTTTTTCAGTCCACTGACCGAAAAAATTCCATTCCCATTGACCCAGAATGATTTCATTGTAGCAGGGCAGTGGGAGTGAGGGTATTGCTCATCCGATCCAAAACACTTAAAATACTTCGAGTTAAGTTCAGGAATAATTTTAAAAAAGAAAACACCTAAAGGTAAATGGCAGGGCAACTGTAAGTCTCAAAAAAACCCATTTTCTTTTGAAAATGGCAGAGAAAAACATTTTGGCATTTAACAAAGGTTTTTCTCCACCAAAATATGCAAAACCTTCCCAAGAAATCTCCAATCATTTTGGAGGGTTTTTTTTTTTTGAGAACAGATTTGCTTTCCACAGCAATTTATTCAAGATTACTCAGATACTATGCAGGATCTTCCAGATGTTGTTTCAAGAGGGAACCAAGCTGGAGGATGAATGTGTATTTGGTTTAAGTGGTGTGTTTGCAAGGTTTTTTGGTCCACACTCTTCTGTTTTTGTGAACTTTGAGTTATGCTTGTAGGGCAGCTTTGTTCAAACTCAGAGCATGGAATGGCACCATGTTTCCTCCTCAGAGGGAAGGTACCACAGCTGCATTTCTGACTCCCTGAATTGCAGAGAATTCATTTACAGAACATGATTTATTATTTTTTAACATTACAAGACTTATAAATAAATGGTTTATTGGTGTGTCAGGGTTTAGTCCTTATTTAAATCAAGGTAAAATATTATGGTTTCTATTTCTTGCTTCAGATTCAGATGGCAAAATCGTGATGTCGCCTGTGTGCCTGCAAATTGTGACTTCTCAATGGCACTGATTGGCTTGAAAGGTTTTAAATGGCCATGTACTAAAATATCCTTTAATTATGTATAAAAAACTGATAAAATCAATACTAGAGAATTGTAAACAAAACCTGGGTTGCAAGGCAATCAATGTAAGCTAGTCAGGCTATGAATAGCTGCCCCACATGCTGCAGTAATGCTGCCTATTTGTGGAACAAAGGGAAGAGCTGATGAGGGCAGATGTATTAAGATGGAAGAGGCCTCAAGGGACTTTTATCTTGACCATGAATTTTGATTGAGTTTGTGGTATTTTGAAGACAATAGTCTTCTTGCATTATCATAGAATTATGTAACAGTTTAGTTGGAAGGAATTGCTAATCTGTTTCCACCCCACCCTTCCATGGGCATGGAAGTCTACACTAAATTAGGTTGATTGAGCCCTGCTCAACTTGATCCTGAACAATTCCAATGATAAGTCTCCCACAGCTTCTTTTGGCAAATTGTTACAGTATTTCATCATCTTTGTTGTAAAGATCGTAAGATCATAATCATCTAGGTTGGAAGGGACTTTTCAGATCATCTAGTCTAACCATCAGCCCTGAGCACTGCAGGACCCTATTGGGCTACTGCAAGGGCTCTAGAGGTTTCACCTCTCCTAAGACTTGTTCTGGCCACATCAGGGGTCTTCACCAAAAGTCAAGGCAGATCCTGAGCCCTACCCTACCCTAATCCTCCAGGCCAAGGTTGGTCCCATTGGAATTGGAAAAAATTTAACATTATTTGGACCATCTTGGCAATAAAAGTCTTTCTTTGCCAAGAAAATTATTTTATTTGAAAAGGTTTGTGCAGAGTGCACCATCCAATTACTCCCACACTTCATCAGCAATGGCCTGGGCAGGAGGTGACACTGACACAGAAGCTGTAAATGAGGGAGCTAATAAGGTGTGACAAGATGAGGACAGTCTCTCTCATCCCTTCTCTTTAGCAGATGTGAGGACAATAATAGCTGAGTCAAGTGAGAAAATGGCCATGTCAGTTGAGGAGATGAGTAAGATAATCACTGAGCAAAACAAGGAAAATTCTTAACTTTTCTCTAAACTGTTTGAAAAAGTGTCTGCAAAGGGGAGAGAATCCTGCTCCGCCACTGAGCAGACCCATATTGCTGTCATTAAGGAAAAGTGCCTCTCCATGAAACTACCTGAAAGGAAACAGGACTCACTCCAAGATTTTCTGTGGTTTTGCCTCTGCAGCAACAGTGAGGACATGAGAAAGTTGGATAAAAAACCTATTCAGGCCCTACACCCTACAAGCCTGAGTGCTCGAGCTGTAAGGAAAAGCAGGTGGTAGAGAGGATTTCCACAGAAGAGAAGTTTCTCCTGTCTGCAAAGAGGGGTTCTCTGGTCCAGGCTAATCTGCTAATTACAGAGAGTAGAGGTGCCCTGGCTCCATCCAGGAGGAGGAGAGGGATAACCAGGGTTATTGTATGGCTTCAGTGACCTGGCACATCAGAGCCACAAAAATAATGTACTTTAGTGGACTCTGGTGCACCCTCTTGCCATTGAATCCTAAAGGGACAGAACCTGTTGGTTTATCTGGAGTGACTGGAGTGGGGGATCTCACAAACTGCCTGTGCTGGAGGCTGAAGTGAGGCTGATCCAGCTGTAACTGGCCCAGATACTCCCAGTGTCCTTAACACAGACTCTCTCAAAAAGGGTATTTGAAAAACTGCAAGGATGTGGGGTGGGCTTTTGGTGCAGCAGTTGCAGATTACACTCTCCCTGCTACACCCAGCCTTTTAGATGGCTCTTCTGTGGTGGGACTGCTGAAGGTTAGAGAGCAGCAGGGGTCAATTGCTGTTTCTACAGTGTATTGATGACAGTATCACAGCAACAGAGACTCCCTGGTTCCCATCAAGAATCCGACTCATCTGCTGGAGACCAGAGGAGTCATCAGCAGAACTGGCTCCTCCAGTGGGGACAGGGGTGTGGGATATTGAAGGGCTGAGACCTGGTGCGAGTCTTCAGCCAGAGTTTATTGTGTAAAGTCTCCTTATGTACCTTTTAGTCACACAAAAGTAACTTTTCACCCCACAATTGGTTCAGTTAGGAGTTCCCCTCTGTTAGCACTAGCCATTGCTCATTCAGGCATCTATTATGTGGACTAAGTCTTAAGACAACAGCACATCATTAGCATGTCTTAGATTCATTGCTGATCCCACAGTATCCATGTTTGGCTCAATGCTCCTGGGCATACCCCCTCGCTTACCTCCCTCATGGAGGATGCAGGACATCTGCATCCATTGAGTCAACAGGACCTGTGAACCCTACAGTTAACCCTACAAAAGGGCTTGAGGCAAAGCCCCCATTTTCATGTCCCACTGCACTTGATTCCAGAGCCCAGCTTTGCCTCCCTGGGCTGCAATATAATCCCAAATCACCCCAAGAACCAGCAGAGTTCTCACACCTGAGGACACTAGTGATGCTGGCAGAAAGGAGAAAGCAGAGGCCACAACACCCACCAAGCTGACCACCACCATCTCTGTCTATGAGAATGGTGAGGACTGGTAGTCAGGGATCAGGAGCTCCAGCACTGCCACCTCCACAGAGAAATCCCCAAGCACCAGCAGCTCCTCAGACAGCAAAACTCCTCAGGGAGCAGCATCTCACAGGGTGACATCTCAGAGGACAACATCTCAAGGGGTAACATCTCAGACACTGACATCTCCTCAGTGGTGAACAGACAAGTGGCATCCTGACCAGCCCCTCTGCCAAGCCCATGGGGACCCTAATAGCAACTTTGCAGTGGCCAAGGAGATGCCTCTGGAGAAGTCCCGGAGGTACTTTGACTGCATTGAGGAGACAACAGGGGACAGCCAAGACAGTCTGAGCCACTCATCCTGGGACCCAAGTGTCACCAGCACAGACTTCTCTCTCAGGCTGCCCAAGTAGCTGCTGCTGCCTGATTTGAGCAATGTTGAGGCCCTTGAATTCCCAGAAGAATTTCTCTGTGGGATGGATTCTCAACAGGAGTGGGGAACGTGGGGATGGAGATGCTACAGACTCAGCCCACTGTGCAGGAGAAGAGTGGGATGAAGTTGGGAATGACCCATCCACCATCACCACCCAACCAGACAGGGCAGCCTGGGAGTGGCAGGGGAACAGACTCACCAAAAGGAGAAGATGAAGAAGATAGAGTTGAGAAGGGGATGTTTCGTGAGGGAGGTGCATTTAGAGGAAAAGGGGGCTATTGTAAGAGTGTATTTGAGGGGGGTACATCAGGATGGAGTGCATCCTTGTCCCATGGAACTTAGAACTCAGCATGAGCCAGAAACTGCTGCCTCATGGAGAGGCTGAGCACTGCTGACAGATGGCATTTTGCCACCTTTGAAGGTAGCATCTCTTGGCTCTTGCACAGTTTATACTTATGTGCTTAACTTCTGACCTGGAAAGTAAAATACCATTTGACACACTGCCTTTGAAAGACTCCAGACACCAAGTCGACTTCAGTAATTGCTGGAGCAGCCAGAACAGCAGTCATCTTTCAAATCCTTAATATCATCTCCTGGTCTAAGGAAGGAGGACCCTTTCTTTACTACTGGTAGCCTGATTCTCCAGAGGAACAACAGGATCATTTATATAATCCTGAACTCTCAGCCACTGGAGATCAGTGAGGTTGAAAATTTTTTATTTCCTCTAGTGCCTCAGGAAAATAGTGCAAGAGGAGTTAAGAGGCAGGGGAGAAGTGCAGGTTGTGTCTTAACTCCTTCAGGACTCCATGTGACTGTAGTGGTTGTTAGCTATTCAACAAACATGATTAAATGAATCATAGGATGGTTTGGGTTGGAAGGGACATTAAAGATCATCTAGTTCCAACCCCTCTGCCATGGGCAGGGACACCTCCCACTACACCAGGTTGGCTCAATGCCTCATCCAGCCTGGCCTTAAACACTTCGAGGAAGGGAGAATCCACAACCTCTTGGGGCTACCTCTTCCAGTGTCTCACCACTTTCACATTAAAGAACTTCTTTCTTACATCCAGCCTAAAACTACCCTCTTCTAGTTTGCATCCATTACTCCTAGTCCTGCCACCCTTTTAAAAAGTCCTGCCTTGGCCCCTTCAAGTACTGAGTTGCTACTCTGAGGTCCCCCCTGAGCCTTCTCTTCTCCAGGCTGAACAACCCCATCTCCTTCAGCCTGGCCTCATAAGGGGGGCTTTACAATTCATTCACTTCCAAGATTTGCTGAAATATTTTCCTCCAAAGATATTCAGCAAAGACAGTTTAAAGGCTAAATACTTTAAATAACATTAGCTTAGCTCAGGATCTGAATGTGTTACATCAGGTGAGGTGCTTGAGAAGACTGTCAGCCTTGAACTTAACAAAAGCAGTCCACAGTGCTTTTTACAGTCCTGCAAATGAGCTCCACAGTTACATCTGTATGCATCTGGAAGCTCGTCCTCTGTGAAAACTGGACAAATTTCTCAAATGTCTGTCATTCTCCACCATGAGCCCAGAGTCCCTAATGTGATAACTTGAATACAAAGCGGACTTCATGTAAATTCCATTGAAATTCAATCAAGGAAAATAAACTGCAAACATCTGCTCTTTGCTTTGGTACTGTTTAGGTATTTTCCCTTGGTCTGTATAAAACTGCTTATGGAGCTTGAATAAACGCCAGCTCAGCATTTCAGCATCTGGCCATCTAAATAAGCATGTGAACAGTGGCACCAAGAAGATAAATGGGAAGGTGAAGGCACCACAAGATATGGATTAGCTGGCTTCTGTTCCTTATTCACAAAATGCTGATTTGTGATCTCCTTTAAAATCTGATCAGAAAGGGGAATTGTTCTCATTAATTTGCAGCAGAGTGACTTCTGAGTATAAAAAAATATACCAGTGAATGTCTTTAGAAAAATATTAATCCTTCACCCTTTGAACACATTCCCCTTTGCTTTCCCTTAGTCCTGAAGTTCCTTGAATTATAACAATAGGTCAAATTCATCAGTGAAAAAACTTTATTGATCTTGACAGACTTTAAACCAGGGATTTCTCTGGTGAAGTATTAGTCAGCCACCTCTTAGCTCCATGTCCACAGCATCTAGGCTAAAAGTTGCCATAAGAGGAAAGAATCTACAGTGCAATTTCTCACTGTCATGAGAAAAGCTGTCCCTCTCCTGCAGAGGCAGCTGCAGCATGACATGCACCCTTATCCACATGTTGGATTCTTCTTATCTCAAAGCAGCTGGACCTGATGACCAACCTCACAGATGCTCTCAAAAGTTTGGTCCAAAATGTGGATTGTAGTCTTGCTTAGCTGCTGCCTCACACTGGTGATACCTAAAATGGCACAATTGCTCAACTGCAACAGTGAAGCTCCCTAAATGCCTGAAGGTCTGAACTGAATTCACAAATAGCCTCAATCCCCACTAGGACTGATTTGTTAGACTGCCCCAGTGCTGCTTATTGTACCAGGCTTCACATGAAGTATCTCTGGAAGTGCTCACGTGTGTCTGCTGCTAATCATTCCTGTCTTAATCATTCACCTACTAATTATAACTCAAACTTTATGATAATGATGGGAAGGATTTAACTTTCCTCATCCTTCTGAAGTGATTTGAACCTGTGACTAAGAACTGTGGGCAGACTGAAGATGTTCTCTTTCCCTCTGCGAAAGCTTCTGGTTTATGTGGAATAAAGTAATATGCATCATGCCAAATAATAAACATGATAACGGGGTGCTTGGAGCACCTTGGTTCTGTTCCTGTTACTCTACATGCAATAAATCCCATCGAGGGATTTGATTTGAGGCATACTTCTGCTTTAGTGTTGCCTTTCAGTTGGCTGCTATCTGTGCAGTGTTCTCCCTGACCATTTATTTATTCCTTCAGTTGTGACTGCAGAGGGTGGAAAACATGGTTTTAGAAAATGCACTGTAGGGTTTAAAATGTCACAATCACGTGGTCAGCACCAAAGTGGTGCAAAAGTAACCCTGACTATTCGGGTGTGCTCAGGGGATTTTTGTGGCAGGCTATTAATTGTGCACTAGATTTTATTCCAGCTCAGATATACCTGGCTGCTCAGTCCTGATGTTGCTCACAATCAGGTAGTTTCTCTCTCCTGCAAGTAGCACAAAGGGAGTTTGTCTACTCCAGGTCAGGGTTATGTGGCTGAGTGAGAATCATAGAATCACAGAATGCCTTGAGTTGGAAGGGTCATTTAGTCCAACCCATCTCTGAGGCCATCCCATCATGGCCCAGCAGGGATGGGGCTGTCTCTCCACCTGGCCATGCTGAGACATCTCTTTGCCAGTGCAGAGAATTCCAGGTGTGAGGCCAGTCAGTGCACAACTATGTATGACCTTACACTCACCACAAAGGGGTTAGGAGCCTTCATACATGAGCCTAAATATGGTGCATCCTTCCCTTTTGCAGTCCCAGCCTTCAGCAAACACTTAGGTTTCTGCAGGCTGTTTATACTGGGAGAAAATCTTTAGGTGAGGGGCAATATTTCTTTGATTTGCTGTTTATTAATAAAAAATCTATATAAAAGCCCATTCTCCTTTACCAGTAGAAATCAAAGAGCAGAATGCTTGCTCTCTTGTGATTCCAATCCTCTTGTTTCCCTGTTTGCATTCTCCTCACAAAGGTTTCCTGGTTTTCTCTCAGGGCAGAGTCTAATGACAACTTGGTGTCTTTAACTTAAAGTTGTGCTCTGTGTCTATGATATTCCTTTGTATCTTTGTTCATGCTTACACATGTCGGAGTATATCTTCCCTAGAAAACCCCAAATACAACATTCTTTTACTTTAATTCTTTACTAACCTCTCCTTGCTGATATTACTCAGCTCCTGATTTTCCATGCTTTTGTGGTGGTGGCTTTTTTTTTTTACCTTTCAGTTGGAATAAGGAAAATATTAACTTTATACATATCATGAGGCCATCATTAGCTTCCACGAGGCTCCCATCCATGTCAGCTGGCATATGAAAAGGGTAATTCTACTTTCTACTATTACAAAGGGAACCACATGGCCTCGGGCTTCGCTCTTCAGGAAAGAGTAAACCTTTAAGTACTCCTTTTTAAGCCAGATGTGCTGCTGACAGATCATTTCTAGTGTAACTCGCTCCTTTGATTTTATATGAAAGAGGATGGAGACTAGTATCAACTCTGTTTTACAGTACAAATACATCAGCAAAGAGCTGGGCTTGGGGAAAGCAGACACAAGAGCTGCTGGAGCCTGGACTCTCTTAGATAGTGAAGGCACAGTGTGCTATGTCCACATGGGCCCTCAAGTTTACTGAATCCTGATCTTTACTTTAAAATCTGACATGGCTATTTGTCAATACCTGAGGGGGTGCTACAGAAAGGCAGGGGGAGGACCTTTTAATAAGATATCTGATGGGAGGACCAGAAACAATGGATGTAAATTGGAAGGGGGCAGATTTAGACTTGACATAAGAAAGAAATTCTTTACAGTGAGGGTGGTGAAACACTGGAAGAGGTTGCCCGGAGAGGTTGTGGATGCCCCCTCTCTGGAGGTGTTTAAGGCCAGGCTGGACAAGGCACTGAGCAGCCTGATGTAGTGGGAGGTGTCCCTGCCTATGGCAGGGGGGTTGGAACTCGATGATCTTTAAGGTCCCTTCCAACCCAAACTATTCTATGATTCTATGATTTGCACATTTCCTTTTCTGTGTGTCTCTACCCACTCTGACAGACACCCCTTTTGTTTGTACACGGGTATAGGTGTTTAAATGAAGTTCTGTTGTAGCTCCTCTTTTATGTTTTCAGAATCTCTGGTTAGAAAGTTATGGAACTGAGTCTTGAAGTCTTTATTGAGCTAAAACTCTGACTCAGTGTTGACTGGAAATAAGGTGACACACTGTTCTCTTGGATAATGAGCACACACAGTGTAATCATTGGGAAGAAGTGTGCTGAGTTTAGTGTGTCCTTCAGATGCTCTGGAAGAAAGCATGTGACATAACACAACAGAGATGACAAAGGTCTTCCTCTAGTAGCTCTTCTCAAAACAAGCAAGGAGTGCAAGGGCAATACAGCAATTGTTAGCATTAGGTTGTAATAGGAAACCTTTAGATTTCTAGCAGGTGTAATTTTTATTGATGGGTTATGGTATGTAGCTGGTCAGCAGGTATAAATATGCACACTGCTGGTACTTACTCAGGCTGGTGAGAAAAGTGAGTGGATCTAATGGCTTTGGATTTAATCAGTATTGCTACACTGGGAACCTGAAACACAGGATTGTAAGTCAAAGATCTGATCTTGACATTAAGCATGTTCTGATTTATTTTGTCTCAGCCTGAGCACACCACCACTGCAGCAATTCACTCCTGAATTATCCCCAAGGCTGCTGGATGGTTCCATGGGCAGAGTTAAGGCTGGATAAGAGGCTATTTGCCTTGTCATGTCCTCAACTAGCCACAAGATGACAATGTTTCAGAACGTTCATGGATGATGGTAATGAGCTGGTTTTATCCTTTTAGGTGACTGTCTAGGCTAGTGTGGTGTCTGTAAATGGCCATGAATTTGCAGTGTTGAATGGGATGGGATGTCATAATAGAGAGACAAGAGAGATGAAAAAGACTGGCAGCCTGCTGAGGCACTGTTTTGCTAGATCAGCCCTCAAATGAAGTCTTGCTGTATCACTTATCAATCATTTGGGGCATCCTGCCACATACCTCCTCACTCCAGGTTTCCTTACAGAGATCTGAAGGCAAGGGCTGTTAAATTTCTGTCATTTGTGTGTGATTTGCAGCTGATGAATGAAATATTGCCTGCCATACAAAGCAAAACTTAAACAGAGATCAGACAGCTTCACATCACTTTCACAACTCTGTATTTTAATTCAAATGATAGTTTTTTTCATTGTTTCTATCCCTTGACAATTCTTCTGTTCCCTTTCAAAAAACAGCAACTAAAAGGTTGACAGCTTAAAAATGGAAGATGAATGTAACATGGAACGTTTTACACTATTTCTGCTACTTTTGCTTTAGATCTACATTATATATGCTTAATTTCTCTAAGAGTTTGTTTTTTTTCCCATTCTGTTGGTGAACTGAGAATAAAGGAGAAAACCAGGTTTGCATTTATTAAGAATCATGTTGCTTAGACATAAATATGCTACATAAATATGCTTGACAACTTTACATGTTTAAGAGATCTCTCACAGTCAGAGCTGTACTTTTCAGCTGTACTGAAAAAGAGCTGATGAACTCCACGGGGAGGCTGAATGTATCTTCTTTGCTACTACTAATTTTCTTTTTCTAATAACACTGTAGAATCAATCTTATATTTATATGGAAAATTTCTGAAAATTTAGCAGACCTGAAGCATCATTTCACCTCTGTATGCTCTCATGTCATCTTCTACAAAATGGAGACATTATCCTTTTTTTTTTCCCTATAAGGTCCTGTGATGACAATGTAACAGCTTAATCAGGTTTGTTTGGTGATGTGGAGTTCAAACACCTAAATTGAATTAATTAGGAAGACAAATGCTTGTTTTCCTTAGTGAGAAATAAACGTCATTAAAAATATAAAGGAGAAAAATCTACAGTTGTTTAGGGATTTGGAAAGACTAACTCAACTTTAACACTGCTAATAGCATGTTTTCACTAATTTCACTGAAAGGAGAGGAGATTCTGATCTTGTATAATTTCAGTTATCTAAAAGATGCTCATATTGCCTCAGCAGTATGGTCAGTCTGTAGGCAAGTCTTCAAGATAATGAATTCCATCTGTCTTAGACACTGTTCTTGAACTAATACCCTGTACAGCTGATAATAATTTTCCATTAACTAAATAAACAGCCTAAAAAACTTGCTTAGATCAGATTTATTTATAGACAGCCCAACCAAACTGACTCCCTTTGTGATTCAGTCACCCACTTCTGACTTTGAAGGCTTGAAACTTTTCAGGACTCAATTTTACTACGTGGATAGGACAGAGGGAAGTAGATGTAAAGTAGCACAAAGGATGGAAATACTGTACAAAGAAGAATGTAAGCTCCTGCTTGATTATAGCTGCAGAAAGGATTCTTCTGTTTTGTGAAAACTTGCCAAAGATTAAATAAATAATTTGTTTTATATTAAGACAAAGAGTTAATCTGCAAAAAACACTAATCAAATAAAAGTTCAGAAGAAATTTATTTCTCCATAAGGATGCTTCATTTAACTTTTTAATATTAAAAATAGCCACAAGGGTTAGCAGCTTAATAAAAAAATAAAAATAATACCAAAATAACAGCCAAAGCCTCATTTTGAATCAGAAAACAATATCACTCCCACCCTCATCCCTGGGTAATATTTTTTTAACCGATAGAGTATATTTCTAGAGAGTAAAGTAAAACAATTTTAAGACCTTAAACCTTCCATTGGAAAAGTGTCTGACTTTGATGAGTCAGCATCTTGCAGGGGCAGGGAGAACAAATTTTCTGATAAAAATGTTCCAGCTCTCTCCTTTCCAGGCACACTTGGAAAGTCAGTGCATTTAGGCTTTATTTTGACTGCATTAATTTTGCCTCCAGTGGGAACACTCTGAAGGCGAAGCTGATAACCTGCCTTAAGAAATCCTTGACAGCCAGAGAAGTAGGTTAAGTGAACAGTCCCTTACCTCATATCCTGTTCTTCATCTCTTTTCCAAGTACATGCTGCTGGCCATTCACAGGCACTCACTCTCTTCTGACTTGTCATAATCAAGTATGTTTAGAAATGGTAAAATACATTTTAAGCAGCATCTCTCTTATGTTTTTAACTTGGAACTTGGAGGAGGAGGGTATGTCAGGAGAGAGGAAGGAAATGGGGTTCTCTTCAGACAGATATTAAAAGCTTGATAATAACTTTGGGGTAGCTGAAGAGGGAGAGGAGAAATAAAAACCACAGAGTAATATGTATATGTCACTTATTTTAAGCCCCATCTTTCATCTTAGATTCAGATTATCCCCATCCCACATGATGCCACATCTAACTTTCTGCTACTACAAATTATTGACTTAAAGAAATGAAATTCCATGTGTACCAGGACTTGTAGGAGAGTATTTTACAAGAGGAATGAATAATTTCAAATTTCATCATCCATTATTACTTGTTCTTAAATGTGCCACACCTTGAAGCTATTTATCTTGGATCTTTATAAAAAGAACCCTAACATGAGTAAAATCAAAACATAAAGTTTTTCAGCTTCTGAAGTATATGCAGCAATTTGAAGGCCTGTGAGGGCACTGAGAATTTTAGAGAAGAAAAAGATTTAAAAATAGAAGCAAAGTCTGAAAGGGGAAAAAGAAAGTATGAATCTACCTCCACCTCAAGACTGGCAATGAGTAAATCCTCATGGTCTGTACATCACAGATTGCTCAGGGCTTCAGCAACTTTAGGGCACCACAATCTGACCCAGATACTGACTGGGAGAGGTTTACATTGCAAGATTTCTATCAGCATTTGACAAGATTAAAAATCTGAACCAGACTGTGACACGAAAAGCATATAAAAGAAATGGAAGACCTCTTACCATGATGATCATAGAATCATAGTATAGTTTGGGTTGGAAGGGACCTTAAAGATCATCAAGTTCCCCCCCCCCTGCCATGGGCAGGGACACCTCCCACTAGATCAGGCTGCTCAGTGCCTTGTCTATGATCATGTAGGTTGCTTCATAACCTGGAATAACCTGGATATCAAGTATAAGAGGAGCACGTGAACCATTTGGCCAGTACTCAAGGCCTCCTGGAAAATCAGCAGCAAATAATACAGGCAAGAGGGATCTTCTGGTTGCTGATGTTGCCTTTATATCTTTTCCTGGACTACCAGATTAGCCCAAGAAAATGGTGGAAGATAAAATTTGTAGGCTTCTTTTTTTTACCTGCAGACTGTCTGAGTACTGTATCTGTCTTCAATACAGGCCAAATCATGAAAAGCAGAGCCTTAGAAAGCTGCAAAAAGAAATCCTTTAAATACTGGGTTTTTTACAACTGGTGGGACTTTGTTGCTCAGACTGACAACTACAGGTAAGTACAGAAGAATATAAACAAGGAATCCAGCAAACATTAACAGGTCAGAATAAAATTAGTTCAAGTGATAGACACATCTTGTTGTTTTAGTAAAAACAGGAGTTTTCAGCAGCTAATTATAGAATACATGTTTCTTATTTTCTCAACAACAGTTTATAAATTAGGAAGGTCACCACTGAAGTCAATAATGTTAGAGAGATCAAACTAATTTTTAGTATCTTTCTATAATCTATGATCTTCCCTTGTGACTGTATTTGGAATAGTGAAGTGACTAGCAAATAATCTCTTAGCCCTAAATTTTTATTTAAATCTAAAGCTGTTCAGGACCATTTTACTATCACTTACTTTCAGCTAAATAAAATAATGCTGCCACAGAGACACTGCTCCAACAATTTTATATGCATCCCTTGTAAATTATGAGCATTGATTGAACTATTTCTGTCATCTGTTTCATTGGTTTTAAAAAGATATAAGTGAACACGCTACAGTCTGTCTGCACACGTCCTTTGATTCTGTTCTGTAATATAGCATTTGTATCATCTGTTTCTTGCTAGGGCTCATTTTCCTGTATTTTCTGCTCTGGATTTGTTGTTGGAATTGGTGGGGTTTTTTTTGTTTTTTATTCTTTCCATTCCACTGAGTCAGATTTCAAGTTAATTCCAAGTCACAGCTTGTAAATGAGGGTTTAGATATTCCTTGAACAGACATTTCACCAGTTAAAACCAGTACTTTCCAAACAGCATTATCAGGTGACTTTGAGCCAAAGTTTGCTCTATATTTTCTCCTCCAGAGAATTTTTGTATTTTAATCTCTCCCCACACCTCCCACTAGATCATTCAGATGAAGTTCCCTCACTTCAGGAGGGTTGAGTTCCATTTTTTCACAGGTTAGCTGACACGAGACCCCAAATCCCAGCCCAATGGTATGCAACCTGTCTAAGTCTCAGACAGTTCAGTGGCCACTCACTCTGGTAGCAGAATAAGAGTAGAATTGCTGGAAGCACAGTTTTACTGTACTACCTGGGTTCTCTAAAGAGTGGAAGGAATGTGTGGGAAGTTCTCATGCTCCAGTCTTTGTAGGATTTCCATCAGTAAGAGATTCAGCAGCCTAGGCTCTTTGGATATTAACCTGGTGTAAATCCTGATGCTGTGGTCATTGACAGACATGGAAAGAAATGAGACAACGCTTGCCTGTCATTTTCAAAACAGCATAGAAAAAGTTATAAAGAAAAAGATATAAAGAAAAATTCTGATAGAGGTAAGTAACCCTCTGAAATGTTTATTTGATTAACAGACCTGTGAGCATGTCCAGAGAAGCAATCACTGTTAAAAGTGGAGGGTTTTATTACACCAAATAAAACTCTTACATGTTGCAGAAATGACATCTGAGTTTTTCAAGCAGCTAGAAATTGCTGTGCTTAATGGGCATTGGAGTGATGATATAATCACAGATTTCTCTGGTGTGCAGCCCCTAGCATTTATTATTTCAACTACTGTACGTTGAAATCCACTTACTCTGACAGCCCTGCCTCACCATGGGTCAGCTTCAAAACATCACCTGGGAATGGGTAATAGCCAAACTGCACTGACAGCAGGAGGCCTGGCAAAGCTAACTTGAAAGGTAGAAATCCACATAAAAACATAAAGAAGGCATGATGAAAATGAGAATTAAAACAGCCTTCGCATGAGGATCGCATGGAGTTTTGATTTCCATATGTTTTACCTATCAGATATTCCCTAACTCCCTGGAGTTTCGATTTCCATATGTTTTACCTCTCAGATATTCCCCTGATGGATTTCATTAAAATTCCAAAATATGTCAGTCAGCCTCATCTCCTCAGGGACAGTATTGATGATAAGGTGTCTGGTTGTTCAGCCACAGATACTGAGTAAACTTCCTTTTTTTTTTAGCTTTTAATGGAGAAGAGCTGTTTGCAACCCCCAACAGCACAGATCTGCAGAGAAAATTAAGCAGTTCTGACCCTTGGATGTCAAGGAACATTTTAATGGGCACATAATGTGCCCCTTAAAGGGAATAGATTGGAAATGGGAGACAGAACTGGATTTGCAGTTTGACATATCATAGTAAAGCACATCTTTTCTTTGTTTATTTTGGCTTGGACCTCTTTCCAACTCTGCAGTACCCCAAGAGTAGCTGGATACCTCTTAACAAATGAAGAGGAAGTTGTTTCTTAAGTTTTATGTTTAGTATTTAGAAACAGTATTGCAGGACTAAATGCAAACCACTTGATTGAGACTGCAGAGGTAAGTGGAGTCCATATAGTAGGTGAACTTCAGAAGATTCCAGTATATATTGGAAAACTGTTAAGAGTTTTCTGGTTTAGTTTTTTTCTTGTTTTTTATTGTTTGCATCAAGGAGCTGAGCAAATACCTTTTGGTATTGGTGTTCATGAGTATAAATAGTGAGGTGTTTATATCTCTTTATTTCTTCTTCCACCTTGAACCACCTTCTTTCCTTGCAAAAGTATTGGGGTTTTTTAATATCTTCAGATTATTATCCATAGTGAGAGAGATCTGCCTGTCAAGGGTGATCAGGAAGAGTTTAGTGGCTTTAACAGAGCTGAAATAAGAACCAGACTGAGGGCTATGAGCAGAAAAATTGTGTTACTGTCTGCACAACAACAAACCAAAAGTATGTTTAGATATCTGGAATCTGCTCCTACTGTCTCATAAGTCTGATAATACTCCAGATAAAGTTATAGCAAAGGAAGTGTTTTCTCTCTACTTTGCGATTATCAGGCTGTGTTTTGTTACTTGAGTTTTGTGCCTCCCCTCTGACATACTATATTTCAAATTCATGGCAAGTGTGTTGCTCACAATGTCCCAAAGGACATACTGCTCTTACAGCTTCCCTGGTTTTATTCTGATGCCTGTATTTTGCACTGAATTCCCTGAGATGTTCTGCCTTCAGTTTTTCAAGTTGAATTAGATTTTTGGTTGGGCTCTCAGACTGTGGATTTCTGTTCTTTCTTTAACCCACTCACATAATGTTTTTCCTTCTCTCTATCACAAGCATACAGGCACTTGGCTTACATGTTCAACAATTTTTACAATGCCTGATGCCACATCTTTTGTCTTTTTCCATTCTCCATATGCCTCTTATCTGGTCTCTCACCATGTTTCCTTTCAGCTGATACATTTTTTTTGCCACTATTTGTCTTCCCCTGTAAGTTTTGTTCTATCATAATTTTTCTCTAAAGCATAAGACAACCTGTCTAACCATCAGGCTAGATATAAGAAAGAAATTCTTTACTGTGAAGGTAGTGAGACACTGGAACAGGTTGCAGATGCCCCCTCTCTGGAGGTGTTTAAGGCCAGGCTGGATGAGGCACAGAGCAACCTGGTCTAGTGGGAGGTGTCCCTGCCCATGGCAGGGCTTTGGAGCTCAATGATCTTTAAGATGCCTTCCAACCCAAACCATTCTATGTCAAAAATGCATAAACTTCAAGATTTCTTTTCTAATAGGAACAGTCTGGTGGATAGGACTTTGCCAGAACTTGGGTTTAAAAGCATCTTGAAAGCAAATCATATGCTATAATAATGAAGGATTTTGAAGGATACCATGCCCTCTATTGAAAAGTTCTTGGAAGTTCAGAGGGACCTTGACAGGCTTGAGAGGTGGGCCCAAGCCAACCTCATCAAGTTCAACAAGGTCAAGTGCAAGGTCCTGCACCTGGGTGGAAGCAATCCCAAGCACAGACACAGGCTGGGTGGAGAGTGGCTTGAGTGCAGCTCTGAAGAGAAAGACTTGGGGGTGTCAGTTGATGACAAACTCAACATGAGCCAGCAGTGTGCACTTGCAGCCAAGAAGGCACCAACCAAATCCTGGGTTGCATCAAGAGGAGTGTGACCAGCAGGGCCAGAGAGGTGATTTTGCCCCTCTACTCAGCACTGGTGAGACCCCACCTGGAGTTACTGTGTCCAGTTCTGGAGCCCTCAACACAGGAAGGACATTGAGCTGTTGGAGAGGGTCCAGAGAAGGGCCACGAAGATGATCAAAGGGTTGGAGCAACTGCCCTATGAGGACAGGCTGAAGGAGTTGGGGTTGTTCAGCCTGGAGAAGAGAAGGCTCAGAGGGGACCTCATAGTAACTTATCAGTACCTGAGGGTGTCCTACAGAAAGGCAGGGGAAGGAATTTTTAATATCATATCGGATGGGAGGACCAGAAACAATGGACGTAAATTGGAAGGGGGTAGATTTAGACTAGACGTGAGAAAGAAATTCTTTCCTGTGAGGGTGGTGAAGCACTGGAACAGGTTGCTCAGAGAGGTTGTGGATGCCCCCTCTCTGGAGGTGTTCAAGACCAGGCTGGACAAGGCACTGAGCAGCCTGATCTAGTGGGAGGTGTCCCTGCCTATGGCAGGTTGGTTGGTACTTGATGATCTTTAAGGTCCCTTCCAACCCAAACTATTCTATGATTCTATGATTCAAGAAACAGCTCACAAATATCTATATAATAGAGAGCTGACAAGGTCCTAATTTGTACAACTCACCTGAGAATTTGAGTGAGACCAGAGTTTTTGTGGAAATGTCGTGACCAATGCTGAGGAGAAAAAAAGAAAATCAAAATCAGTTTCAAACTTTGGATTATGAAGAAAAGTACAATGAAACTAATTCTAGAGCAAAGCAAAGCTGTTACTGTACAATTACATTTATATTCATATAAATTACCAAATTTATATTAAATACATACATTTATATTCATATAATTACCAAATTAAAAGGGACCACCCTGCCTGAAGCTCTTGTTTCTCTGATATGAAAGTAACATTTGAATATGAAGCAGGCATTGATAGAGGCTTTCTGCTGAACACCAAAGCTACTCTGGAGACAAGGTAAGAAACAGGTAAAAAAGAGGAAATAAAAAAGAAAAAAGAAAGCAAGCAAAGTAAAACAGAATAGATTACAAGTGATTATACCAGGTTTTTAATTAATGAGAACACAGAAGATTGCTGAAATGAGTACATTACCAAATGGTGAATTAATATTATGTGCTGAAACATCTCACAAGGGAAGAATTGGATATGCTAATATTGTATGAAAGAGATTGCCACTGGCACATAGTTCACTAAAGAGAGTTCTACATTTGCTACAAACTCAGGAAAAAAAACCCCAGACATCTTAATATGTGTCATGAAATATTAATTGCTGAGAAATTACTAAAGCAAGGTAAAATCTTGATTATACATATTTGCATCCTTTTAATGTTCTTTCTTGACCATTGATCAAGAATTGTTTTTGGAAAAGTGATGCATTTTTCAGTAGTAGAACAGACATTTTGTGGTATGAAGATATTTCAAAGCAGTAATATGTGAAAATGCAATTGGACTGGGCCTAATGCTGCTTAGAACACCCTAAGGGAAGGATATTTGGCTTTAGGATTTGCTTTCTTCCCTTTGGTTCAATAATACTGTCTGCCATCTGGTAACATTCACAGTACTCCACAGAATGTACCTGTCACTTTTGTTAATGTTAAGGGAATAGATTGGAAATGGGAGACAGTACTGGATCTGCAGTTTGACATATCATAGTAAAGCACATATTTTCTTTGTTTATTTTATCTTGGACCTATTTCCAACTCTGCAGTATCCCAAGAGTAGCTGGATAGCCTTTAACAAATGAAGAGGAAGTTGTTTCTTAAGTTTCATGTTTAGTATTTAGAAACAGCATTGAAATCTTCACATTTTGGAACATGGACCTGAGAAAAAGAGCCAACTATTAATATACTGTTCCATTAAAATTCATAAATCTACCTGAGTTTACTAAAATGTTCACCGACCTCAGTAAAGTGTGATGAAAGTAATAGAGGTTTCATATTTATGAGGAATATAATTAATATTTCCTTGGACTGAACTGGTAGAAAAATCCACAAAATAGAATAACCTATGCAGAAGGTGACTGCAGCAGAAAGACTCAGATTTTCAGGCTAAGCACAGTCTTTTAATCTGTTCATGGATTATATGAATAAGACACAGATGGCAGATTCTAATTGTTACCAGCAAATTAACTAACCCATATTCAGTTTGGTTTCTTAGTTCCACTGAAGTAAATTAAATCTTTTTTGCTAACAATTTTTACTGAATGGCCTGCTCATAACTTTCTCTGGCTGACCAGTTGCCAAGTGGAAGATCAATTTTCTACCCTTACTTTTCATTCATTTGTCATTGCTTATGTCTTGACATACTATTAAATCTGTTTTGATCTTAATGTGCAAGATTATAAAATAGTGGACACAGATTCTCCTCTTTCAATGAAGAGTTTGAAGACTTTTCAGCAAAACACAGCTGGACTTACAGCTAGAGTTGACCTGTTCCATCAGTGCTCAGGTTCCTGCCTGTCTTACATTTGAAATCAACCATGGACCTGAACACTTGCTCACTCTGGAAACATCTAGTGTGTGAGTGAGAGATTTCTTTTGTGTTTTGAGTGGGAATTTCTGACTGCTGATTTCAACCTTAAGCTTGGTCACTTCACTTCTTTATCACACTTTAGCATAGTCTCTCCCATTCTCTGCTGTTGTCTCATTCTCCTGGCTTCTTGTCCTTCTGTTGGAGATGGTATCTGAGAGTTCCCTGCATGTTTTTTAATTGTTGTGATCTCTTCAGGTGATGGCCTGAGTACCAACAATCACTATCATCTTCACAGATAAGGAAACCAGTTAGACCACAACTTCAGAGATCTGACTCTCAGCAGTTTAATAATTTTTTTTCTAATCAGTATGAGTAACCACTTATTTGTCTTTTAACTTTCTTATTAGATAAAATGGTTTTCTAAGTCTGTAGAGTGCAGGGGTCTGCATTTCTGGTTCTGCACTAGACAAAGCATGATGAGGCAATGTAAATGTGCTCAACACAGGAAGACTATTAAATAGAAGACTACTAAATGGTTTTCTCTAACTGGGAGTAGTGTAGGACTGAAAGAAGCATAAATCAATGACATATAAAAAGCTGTGATTCCTTTGGTTTGTAAGAAAGAATATGGTCCTTACATTTCCCTTTTGTGAAATAAATGCACATAAAGTAATTCTGAATTTAACAGGCATTGTTAGATGTAGCCATGGCTTTACCTGGGAGAGTGCAGAGTAATTTCAGTTCTCTAACAAGCCTTTTCTGTGCCAGCTGGGATATTTTCTCCTTAGTGCTGCACTGTGGCAGGAAAATGTGAACCCAAATCTGTAGCATCTAAACCTACCTCCAGGGACTCCTGTGCCAGGCTGTCTGAAACACTTCAGAAGGATCTTTTTTTAGTGCTACAATCTTCACAGTCATTAACACAATTGATACAAATGAAGAGGTAAAAAATTCTAAAATGGCTGAATTAATTCTGTAAGAATTCATGAGAAGCAATTGTTAGGGTTTTCAATAGCAACAGAGAAAACTGAAGGTTACTGCAGCTGATAAATGAATGCTTTTGGCGTAGTTTGGGAGAGACAAAAAGGAGGGACCACGCCTTATCTCATGCTGCTTAGTCATGCAGTGGCTCAGTTTTGAGTACATTGTCCTTAATAATCCTCAGCTGACTTGCCAGAATGATCACTTTGGCCTGAGGAAAGATGCTTGTGTGACTCTGTCTTTTTCTCTACCCCTGGCCCGTGCCAGCAGAGGTTTTATCAGACCCAAGTCCCCAGTCCTCACTGAACCTGAATTGAATTTGTCATTCTGACATGCAGTCAATAACAATCTGTCTGATGAGCTATACCCCAGGCTAAAGTAGAAGCACCACTTTATACTAACCTCATGAGCTGCATTCTCAGACTGGGTCCAGCAGAAGTCCAAGCTGGTTGTGTGTGACACTTCATGGCAGGGTGCCATTGCATGAATCTGAAGGCAAGATGAAATCCAAATCTGAAGTTTGCTTCTCACTGGCTGACTTGCTGTGTGTGGTTCACTTAAAAGTGAGCATGGAAACAAATCCCAATATAAAAGATCTTTGTCTTTTTTCAGGTTGTTGCTGGCAATTGTGCTTTTATAGTGTGACACAAGTGTAACTGCTCTGTTGTGCTATCCTCTGCTGAGCTATAAGCATCACTAAGCACAGGAAGGGATTTGCCCTGTGTTTGATCTATTGTTTTGAGAGGTGAAAATTGTAGCTGTAGTGGGAAAAAATGGGAGAATTCAAATTAAAAACATGCAACGGAGTATCAGGAGTCTTATTCAGTGAATTAATATAATATAATTATCTACCTTACACAGTAAATGCTGTGCAAAAATGGAATTTACATTGAATTAGATCACAGAATCACAGAAATATCAGGGATTGGAAGGGACCTCAAGAGATCATCTAGTCCAATCCCCTGCCAGAGCAGGAACACCTAGACTAGCTCACACAAGAACATATCCAGATGTGTTCTGAATGTCTCCAGAGAAGGAGACTCCACACCCTCTCTGGGCAGCTTGTTCCAGTGCTCTCTCACCCTCACAGGTGTCATTATTTCTCTGAGCTGATGTTTCTGGAGCAAATATCCTGGAACCTGAAAAAGAAAAGCTTGAAAAACTGAAGACATCTGTGGGGATATTGACTACCATGGGGTTATTCTACTTATAGACTGGCATGCAAAGTGAATTTATGCTGAATGTTCCCTTGTAACTCCCCTACAGCAATGTCCCTCACCTTCTACTCTTGTGCAAATAGAAAATGCCAGAGGCATAGCCAGCCTCCCTGTAGCTAAAATGTGTTTCTGTTTCTTGCCTGTCCAGCAGCCACTCAACCTTGTGTTCAGCTCATCACATTTGTATTCTCTGTAAGGGTTGCAAGCACAAAAAAATGCCAGAGCAAATTGTTCAGATTTCATCTATGGCCATAAAATGATGGTCACCCTTTGAAAATAAACTCACAGAAAGCAGGTTATGTATATAAAACCATTTCTTTGATGGATGTTAGCAGCAGGGGGAGGATAAAACAGGCCCTTACCTGTAACTGTGTAGGGTAATCGTTCCTCTGAGTGAAACTTACTACTGTAATCACACAAACACTTGAACAATCAAAATGCTAGCAGACAAATCGTTCTCCAGTTTATTAGGGTTTCTTCCCAGGAGGGCTACATTCACTTAGGTTTTCCAGTGGTTTGCCAAAAGAGCTTCACAGTAAAGCCAGCTGAGTTTGCATTCAGATTTTCTGCTTTAAGTTACAAATGTCTTGCTTTTCAAAGCTTTCCAGCTGACATGAAGTAGCATACCAACAGTACTAGAGCTAATTGAATATATATCTCATTTTTCATTTTTACAGCTTTACAGATCATTTCCTCATTAAAAAGGTGAGTGTTTGCACAGGAGCAGGCAGGAGAATTAAGCAGCAGGGAAATGTCTGTGACAAGAGAGTGTCTCCTTTGTTTTTGAGCTTCACAGCTAGAGACTTCTGTTAACTCATCTTGTGCTAATATAATAATTGGTAAATGACTACTTTGCTTCAGCAGAAGTGTCCTGCAGTTAAAGGCAAGAAACCCAATTTGCCTCAGGGCTGTGCTCTACTCTGTGTTTATTGTACCATTTGTGTATATATCCCTAAAAAATTTGAAAAGACATCTGTAATCATCATCTGTAAATCACAGCTCTGCAAGAACTGAGGTGGGTAAGTATTTAAGATAATCCATGATATAAAGGGACTGTTTATACTAAAGCATTACTAGATTCTGGCATTCAGTGGTGGATGACTTCTCAATGAGAGGCACGCTCTTTCTTTTCACTGAGGGAAATGATTACTTGCAGACATTTAAGAAATTAACCTGGGATTTTTTTCTTGTGCATCACAAAAGGACACCAAATATTAGCATTCTTTGGCAATTCATAATCCCTTAAGCCATCCTGCTCATACAAACAGCTGTAGCCAAAATGTACATGAGGCCAGGTACAAACTGAATTTGTGAAGAGGTGCTGTGCAGACCTGAATATTATAGAAGCTTATTCAGGTAGAACAATATTGCTGTCCTGTAAAGTTTATTGATGTGGAAAATAAGCAATGTCTCAGCATTTCCCCACAGTGTTCCTGAATGTAAGATAATTTCTGTTCAAAATATGCAATATTTTCTCTCAGCTTTCATTTCCCAGTTCTCGTATGATACAGGTGACATTTTTGGCATTTTCTTTGTGAAAAGTTAAAATCCTTTAACAAAAAAGGGTGAGGAAAAAAAGAATTATTGCTGTAATCCTTAATGCTATGTACCTAGAAACCTAATATTCTATTGCTCTGGGCTACAGGAATGATCCAAAAGAGTTGGCATCCTCCTTATTGAATAGTCTTGCTGTGTTTGCCAGGAGAAAGAAATGCTTTAATCTATGAGGAACTTGTTTTCTGACTGTGCCCCCCCTAGTATGTAGATATTTGGAGACATTGAATGAACAGGAGCACAATCAAAGGGGGAGGAATGATCTAAGCTGGTTCTAAGTTGGAGATTAGGTCTTCAAAGAGACTAAGAGTACTAGAAAGTTGTGTGTGACGTGTTTAAAAGAGCAGGTGTCTTTGGGAGGTGAGAAAAGTGACAGCAAAAACGTGAAAATGCTGCATTTTACTCTGGCACTGTTTGTATTTCTGTTCAGTAAAGCAGTCAGACAAAAATAGCTTGACACTATTCCCTGTTACAATCCATTAAACCAGCTAGATGTTTCTGGGTTTGATGAAAATCTCTGAGCTCCTTGAGATCTACAGCATTATCTCTTCTTTGACTCAGGGCAGCTGTTTCAGAGGAGCTGGATAAGGTTGCCTGAAAGTAGGATTATTCTGCCACATTTCACCAAGAAGAGCAGGCAGCAGTGTCTGTGATGCCCTTCTGAAGTCTAGTGTGAACTTAAGAGACTTAATTTCTCTAGGATCACAGCAGGACACCCTTTTTTATAGTCCACCACCAATAGTGGTATCAATGAATTGAAGTTTTTTTATTTATTACAGCAAAGGACTAGAGGACATTTTCCTTCAAGTCCTTTCAGCCCTTCAAGAAATCAGAGTTAGCTGAACTGGTTTTGTTCATCTTAGCAAAATTGGTGACTATTGAGTTCAGTCTTCCCTAATGAAATGCTATCTTAAGAAAGAGATGAATGCTTGGATTCTGGAAATTATTATCAATATCAGATTTTTAGGCAGGTCAAATGCTAACTAAACAGCATCATTTCAGAAGAATCCTAATTATTTCATTTTTTCTTTATTGTCTCGTGGTTGTTGACACACTGTATTAAGGGACTCCCTCAGTCACCCAACACTATCCAAGGGGTAGGTTTGTAGACTAAGCTGCTCACATTTGAGAAGGCACATTGAGTGAAGAGCAGTAAGTGCTGATCTGGATATATCATGAAGTCTGTAGTGAAACTTGTCTGCCAGCTACAGAAGAAATGATTCTTGTAACTACTGCCAAAGGAGATAAAAGGATTATGACAGATTTCAAGTCAATTCTGGGTAGACTCAGTTGACTTTTTGGCATCGAATTCAGACCTCACTCTGTTTAAAATAGTAAACATGTGGCTGGACTTTCTGGAAATCAGCTGGACTTAAGAAATATTTGTGGTATTACTTAAGTATTTGCTCTGCCAGTAAAGTCCATGCCCACAGCTGGGATGTGTTTTTGTCAGCTCACACAAATGATGTGTAGATTTCAATTTTCATCCCATTTCACTTACTGCAACATGCAAACCTCTCTAAGACAGTAGCTTAAATTTTGTATAACATTTTTGAGTGTTCTGGTGTACTGTGATACATTTCATGCAATTGGACTATACATTTTCTCTCCTCCTAATGCTTTCTCTCCTCCATATATCTATATGTCTGGCTGCACTAAGTGGTGAACATGGGTAGCCATGCTGAGCCTGAGTTGTCTATCATGTGGACATGGTGCCAGCCAGAATCCATCACATTATGGCCCAGAAGAGATGAGAATATCCCCTGAAGGCTCAGTAATAGTTTTCACCTTGGCAAACCATGCAGCTCATCAACACACAGTGTTCTCATTCAGCTAGAGGCAAGAGGTTTTGGGAGAACTAATATCATGTACTAGCATCTCTGAGGAAAAAACAGATGTTAAGGATCACGCCTGTTCATCAATATTTCCAAGAAGCATCCAAATCCAAGCTAAGCACTTGAAAATCTTGTTCTCAAGAACTGCATGAAGAGTTTTTCTGAAACATGTTATCACTTGAACACCTTGAAACTGGTTGTCTTGATGATATAGACCAAAATTATTCAACTGTGAAGGATTTTCTCTAGAAATATTTCACCCTCACCTTCCCTCCCCATCCTATTCCCCAATAAATTTAAGACACTGAACAATTCAAAGAAGACTTCGTTTTTTAACATGCAGAGACAATGGAAAATACCTGGCCTGTAAGTTCTTTGAAGTGATCAGTTTAATTTTTACTGAGATGCCATTTACCCCTTAGAGCCTTCTAGAGAAACAAGGATTGTACTTAAAGTACATAGTGAATTAGACACAAACCTGAAGTTCAAGCATGAAAAAGACAGAGGCTGAGTATTGTGGGAATGATGAAGCACAAGTGGAATGGAGGGAGGCAAATCAGTCTTTTCTTCAACATGTTGCAAGGTGCAGTAATCACTTTAATACTGCCATGATCCTGAGACATTAGATGGAGCACAAAGTCTGCAAACACTTCAATGTTACCTTCATCCTACTGGACTTTAGCAAGGGATGCAAGGACTGAGAGGAGCCTATGTCAAATAGGTAGAGTGAGTTTTTAATGTGCATTTGAAATACACCATCAAGAAAAATACAGAC
>VZTY01031845.1:49220-60666 GCA_013400935.1 Turnix velox | reverse complement strand
TCAGCTACTGATAAGTTACTATGAGGTCCCCCCTGAGCCTTCTTTTCTCCAGGCTGAACAACCCCAACTCCTTCATCCTGTCTTCACAGGGCAGTTGTTCCAGCCCCTTGACCATCTTCATGGCCTCCTCTGGACCAACTCCAACAGCTCAATGTCCTTCCTGTGTTGAGGGCTCCAGAACTGGACACAGTAACTCCAGGTGGGGTCTCACCTGTTCCACCCAGAGGGGCAAAATCCCCTCTCTTCACCTGCTGGTCACACTCCTCCTGATGCAACCCAGGATTTGGTTGGCCTTCTGGGCTGAGAGTGCACACTGCTGGCGGCTCATGTTGAGTTTGTCATCAACTGACACTTCCAAGTCTTTCTCTTCAGAGCTGCACTCATGGGTACCTAATTTTGGGTGAGAATATTTAATGAATCAATTTGTGTGATGTTAATTGCTAAATAATTCTGCTACTGAATGTCCCTGTTTTCTATTATTGTTACTGAGTACACTGCAGTAAGAAACCTTCAAACTCATGACAGACAGACCTTGTTGAAGACATGGAGCAGAGGTGATGGAGTCCAACTTGTCCTCAGCAGCTGGTGCCCAGTACCTTCCTTGATATTAACAGCTTTGACTCATGGACCATGGGCAGGAGAGCACCAGCAGCATCTTCTGCAAGCTTCAGAAAAAACACAGCATGCAACAGCCCAGCACCACACACCACCTCACCTGCCCCAAGAGACAGTTTCTAACAGATGGAGCCCAGGGTCAAAGATAAAATGAACACAATGGACATTTTGGAGAGAACAGCCCATAGACTAAAGGCATTCTATCTGCATCAATAGTTAATTGGGCAATTTTAAGATTTGACCATGAGGTAGTTGGTAAGGGATAAGGGGTGGATAATGTCCTGGTTCTGGTGGGGAAAGGGTTAATTCTGACAGACACACAGATTCCCATTCCCACCTAAGCTGTGCCCACTGGCAGCCAGGAGTTGGCTGGGAAGGGGGGGCAGAGAGTGGCTGTGGGTGAGTGTGGGGTATGGGGGTGAATGGTGTGGTGTCCATCTGGGTCTGGAGGGGTGGGCAGCCACTTGTGGTGCTGTAGAGGAGTCTGTACATTCCCCTGCCTGAGTTAATGTTGGTCTATTCATGTTGCTGTTGTTCTCCTGTTAAATTTTGCTTCTGTCTCAATCCAAGAGTGATGTTTTCCTTTTCCCCTCCTGGGTTGGCCCCTCCACAAAGGGGGAGTAAGAGACACCTGGTTCAAACCGTAGCAGTTACTTTAAACTTTCATCCCAGCAAGACAAGCTTGGTAGTTCCAGCTGTGCTTCTCTTCCAATATTTTTCCCATCATGAGCCTGCAAATTTGAAATAACAGAGTTAGAAAAATGCATTTGCAAAAGCTCTGGCAAATATGCAAACAAGCCTGTACAAGCTTTTTGCAGACTGTGTCACCTTCTCTTTTCACTATGAAAATTAAACAGCTTTTTTTTGTTTTTTTAATGCTGATAGGTTGGTGCTGAGATGTTTGCCTGCACTTTCAGAACCTTTGTGTCACATCAACTGCTCAACTTGCTGTTAGTGACATATCTCAACATAAACTATCAAATCTCAGTTAGCATTACACAAATAACAAGTAACTCTGCTTTTGAAAAAAAAAAAAAACCCAAACAATAAAACCCACCAACATTCCCTGAAGTGATTGTGGTGTGATACTTCTACTGACTAGACAAATATTTACTTGTTTATTGTGTAAGTTTTGCCATCTGTTTTAAAAAATGTTACTGTTAGTCTTCTCCCCTTTCTTAAATCACTTAATCAGCTATTAAAATCACTCAAAGGCTCTGACCAACATCCCTGTGAATGTATTTCCAACATGAAATCAGGTGGCAATAGCAGCTGTGCAGGATTTCCCCACAGTTTTGCACACATTTTAATCAGATAACTCACCATTTCTTTCTGCCTGAAGGGATCAATAAAAAAGAGAAGAACAGAAAAGCCAGACCTAAACACAACTAATTTCTGGGCAAGCTGCATGTTAAATCTTCATTTAGTGAAGTAATGATCTCATGGTCACAGACTGCCTTACAGATGCTAATTATTTTTCAGGTTGCTGTGGTCGTATCTTGGAAACATTACAGCTTACAGGAACCAATAAAAACATTTTTGATGCCATACATTCTGAAATTGCATTCTGTAGCTTAAAGGCTGAAACAGAAAACCAATCCACTTTGTTTCGTTGCTTCTAAACTTTTTCCATGAAGCCACAGATAAAAAAGATCAGCCTGGGTCAAATCAAAAAACTGGGTATATTCTTCAGCTCCTTCTAAATCCTTCTCCATCTGCAGTATAGCTAATAAAAATGGCAGCCTGTAATGTGCTGTATGTCTATGTTTACTTTGTTACAGACTCTCTTTTACTGTGATATTTTTAGACTTACTATTCTTCTGAGCAAGAATATGGAAACAATTAATACAGCTCTTGTTGTTCAGCTTTGATGGACTGCTACACTTTAGTGATACAGTTTGCAGTGAAACTGCATCTGGGAGAGCAAAGGTAAGAAAAAAGACAGTGTAGAGCATCAGAAAGAACAAAATACAGTGCAGCAGTTTGACAGCTTTGAAGGTGACTTTTTCCAAACAATTGAATATCAGGTTCATGCCCTGAAATGAAGTTTGATGAGATTCATTTCAGGTCCTTCTGTGACTAGAGTATTAACACCCCAAATGCATCATTATCTCACAAGTGGGTCTTAGTCTTTGGCAAAAAGGGATTGACATGACTCCAGTGACAAATCCATCTGCAAGAATACTGTGGACATTTGCTGTATGCATAGGATCACAAAATTATAGAGTTGGAAAGGACCTCCAGGGACATCCTGGAAACTAGATGAGGTTGCTCAGAGCCTCAGCAAGCCTGGCCTTGAATGTCTCCAGGAATGGGGCCACCACCACCTCTCTGGGAAACCTGTCCCACTGCCTCAAAACCCTCATGGATTTCTTTCTAACATCTAAACTAACCCTGTCATTGCCCGTTGTCCTGTCACTACATGTTCTGACAAACTTTTCTTTCCCCAGCTTTCCTGTAGGCCCCCTTCAGGTACTGGTAGGCTACAATGAGGTCTCCCCAGAGATTTCACTTTTCCAGACAGAACAGCCTGAATGAACAAGAAATTGCTTTTATATTAGAAATAAAAGAACTCATTTTGATACATTTAGAAGCCTTTGTACATTTTATAATAAAAAAAGAGTTTCCTATATAAAAGACCTTATCTGGATTTCCTGAGGGAATAGACACACTGAGCTTATCCTGAAGATATAGGAACAAATAAGTGTACCCAATCTTGCACAGCCCTTGAATGTGTAAAGTCTCAAAGGGTACAGCTGTTGAGCAACATTCACCTTACCTTTCAATTATATATATATCTGGAAAAAAGATGAAAACCACTACTAGAGTGAGGCAACTCTATGCCTGGAGTATGCCTTGGCATAGTGGTCCTTGGAGTAAGTCACCAAAACCCCCAAAATAATGGTAGAACAGCATAAAATATATCCAGATTACTAATTCTGTATAAAATTGTGAAAAGTCTGTTGACAACTGCACAAGAAGAACTGAGGATTCTGAGCTGTCTCAATTTGAAGCAGAGAAAATAAGGGTGTAGCATAAAGCATGAGAAGGAGTGAGATGAATTGGTCAGGTGTGGGTCAGACAGGACCCAACTGACATGTAATCCTTCATCTTTTTGATACTGTAAGAGCTTCAGAACATTTCTAATGACTTTGTTATGGAGTACAAGCATGAAAGTGTGTGTAATGATATGAAGAATTGTTTCCTTAATTCAGTGTGTCAAAGTTTGGTTCATAATTTTTAGGAAAATATACCCACACCTCATACTAATAATGAATCAGGAAAAAAAATGTAGTTGCCTAACAAATAGCTTTTATAAAAGGGAAAATGCATCCATAGGTAGAGGGGAATCTGTTTTTGCTGGAAACAAAAGGATTATAACTGGTTTTTTCCCTTCTAACTTCCTGCTCTTCATACTTAAGGATGAAGCAAAATTGCAATGAGCTAAAGGTGGCTGTTTTTGTTGCCATAATTTTAATGAAAACTCAAGCCTATCAGAAATTTCTTTGCCAACATCTGATTACCAGGATGTTTTTTGACAGCCTCAGTACAAATACCATGGACTCTGTTTGGCTGAACTGTCCTCTCACTGGCAAAGTCTCTCCAACAGTTCTGATCATGGCAGTAAGAGCACCTTCTACAGATGTGTGGGGTTCCCAGTGTGATATAAATGAAAATGTGCAATTCATGTATCACTTATATAGTTTTGGAGAAGGCAACAACTGCAGCAGCAACAGTATTTGCTCCACATTCAGTTTATTACATCTTTTGGGCACCTAGTTTCAGAGCAGGACTCAATTGCTCTGGGCACTTTATAAACAAAGAACAAAGCAATGATCATGATTCAAGGACTCTACAATCCAAGAGCAAAAGATGAAAATAGCAGATGGGAGCAGAAAGTGAGAGCAACGAGACAGTATTGATCAGAGGATTCAGCACAGCAGCCTAAATTGTTGTCTAACTGAATAATTTAGATGAGAATACTGATCATGGAGGAGCTGATTCTCCTGTCTACTGTAGTGCCTTTGAGTTGTGAGCCTACCAAATTTAATAGCATTGTTCTTCAAAGACACTGATAGAACAATACAATCAATTCTGCTTTGTAAGAGGATGTGAATCTTAAGCAGTGTGAATGACACGAGGACTTGAAAAAACTGAGAAAGTTATTCTCTGCCATAAAAGTACTGATACAGCAGCTGGAGGGAAGTGAGATTAGCACAGATTCTGAAGCTCACTTGCTCCTCATCTCTTTAGGAAGTCATTGCATTGGTAAGGTGTCTGCCTGGAAACCTGCCCACTCACAAAAATTTTCCCCCAAACCCATAGGAACCAGCTGATTACTGTAGGTCTCAATTTCTCCACTGCCCTGATTGCTTGAGCCTGATGGGAAAATGATTAAAACAAACAAAAATCCCATTGATTGTCAAATTATAGGACAAAACTGGGGAAGTATTACCTTGCCCAAGAATGTAACACTGGGGATGCCCACAGTGCATCCCACAGGATTCTTGCTACCTCTTAGATGCTTCAAGTTCTGAGCAAAAGAAGAAGGGGAAAGCTAAGTATCTTCTCCAGGGAGAGCATTTCCTAAGGACAATTGTATCAAGGGCAGAATGAAGTCATTCTTAGGAGACCGGAAAACTACCAGCATCTCATTTTGGCTGCTCTAACACTTTTTGAGCTGTGAATTCAGATGTGTGCCTGGAACATAATGTTGCATTTATATTGATAGCTTTGCTTTCATACCTGACTTGCTTGATATTACCTGGAAAAAAATCATACCTGGTTTTACCTGGAATATATTTTTCTCTTCCTAGAATTATATCTAGCAGTAACTTCCTTAATCATCAGCTACTACAATGTTCCTCAGTAATGCTACTCTAGTCTAGCCATGCTTTTGCAAAAGATCACTGATAATATCTAATAGATTTCAGAGAAAATGTTTTCATCATTGTTTTCAAGAAAATGTTTCACTTACAGAAAGATAATTAGTTCCTACCTTACAACACTCTGCTATATAATAAAAAAAATCTGTTCCTTTAAGAATGAACTACTAGCATTCCAGAGTCAAAGACAGCATTCCAGAGACAATTTTCAGCCTGCTTTTTATTCTTAATTATTTATCCATTTTGCAATGCACTCACAATACCCTTTTCTTATTTGATCATTAAACCTGGCTTTAAACAGAACACAGAAAATCAGTTATTTAAAAGTATTTAAAAATAAAAAATGATACAATTGCTTCAGTAGATGATTACTACAGCCACAGGGGGAGCATACCCTCTTCTATTGCAGTGTCTATTTTTAAGAAGGCTGAGACCTTATGGTCTTTTGTTTAATCACCACACATTTACATTAAAGCTACTTAAGTGTCTTTTTGGCCAATTACATTATGGGATATCATTTCCTGTGGGACTCTAAATGAGACATATTCTTTCAAACAGACTTGACTTCACAATTTTAAACCCTCTCCTTCTCATGGGTCATTTATAAGAGAATTGTAGAAACGTTTTATTAATCTTCTCAGAAATGTCTCTTTTGCTGCCATCCCATCCACACTCTCTATTGGAGGTAATATATTGAGCTTAGCTTCTCCCTGCTGAATAGCTGGGTGTTTTCTGGTTCTGCATAGTTCTGTTTAGTTCTGTTCTGACAGCTAATACAGCTAGTACAGATTACAAACAGAAAGGTAGGCCACCAAGATGATCAAAGGGCTGCAGCACCTCCCTTTTGAGGACAGGCTGAAGGAGTTGGGGTTGTTCAGTCTGGAGAAGAGGAGGTTCAAAGGGGACCTCAGAGTAGCTTCTCAGTACCTGAAGGGAGCTACAGAAAGGCTGGGGTAGGACTTTTTAATAGGATATGGGATGGTAGAACTAGGAATAATGGATGTAAATTGGAAGAGGGAAGATTCAGGCTGGAGAGAAGAAAGAAATTCTTTGCTGTGAGGGTGGTGAGACACTGAAAGAGGTTGCCCAGAGAGGCTGTGGATGCCCCCTCAATCCCTGGAGGTGTTTAAGGCCAGGCTGGATGAGGCACTGAGCAACCTGGTGGGAGGTGTCCCTCCCTATGGCAGAGGGGTTGGAACTAGATGATCTTTAAGGTCCCTTCCAAGCCAAACTATTCTATGATTTTCACTTTTTTCTATGATTTTCTTTCTCTGAAAAACCTCTCATTTTAAGGATACAAAATAAAAGTATCAAACCAGTGTATAGTGTCATGTTTAGCATAAAGTTACACCACTAGTCTGCAAAATAAGATGTCACTGCAGTTAACAATGCCAAAGTAATAAATACTGTGTTTATGCTGAAAATGCAGCTCATCCACTTTGCAGGTAACCTTGGGCTCATTCTATGTGTGTACCAATTCCAGTCAAAAAAAGATGGAGACACATACATAAGATACTGAAGTCAGTTAATATGCACTGGGCATATTTGGACCAACCCTGCCATTTTCACTTCAAATCTTCTTGTACCAGGCTGGCTGCAATGTCAGCAGAATCAGCTTTAGAGGCAAAAATCTAATATACATAAGTGTATACGTAATACATTAACCTCCTTCAGTCTAGCCTCCTCTCTTTATAGATGTTTCTTGGTGTAGAGGCAATATCCCTAAAGTTTACCTCATTTTAAATCCAAGTTTCCAGACCACACTGAGGCCTTAATTTCCCAAAAGTATCCAGACTCTAGGCTCTGTGGGGAAATGACACCTTGGTAGGAGTGAGAAGCCTAAATATAACAGGATTTAAGGCTGAATCTTTGTGGAACTTATTCTCATTTTGTCTAAACCAATTTAAAGCCTACAAAGCTGCTGGTTTTTTCATCAGATTCTACACCCAGGGACAGATTTCACAGCACTGAATTTAATGGAATATATTCTGCTCATTGCTTTGGCTGCAAGTCCAGAAGTGTCAATGTCTATAATGTCACAAGGAGGTTTTTAAGTTTACTCCCAACAAGAGTAAATAGTAAAAGTTCATGCCTCTGATGGTGTTGCAGTTCAACTGACAGACAACAGCTCAGTCAGATTGTGATGCTCTGTGAAAAAGAGCAAAAGCTGATTCTGTGGTCCAGAAAAAGCTATGAAAAAAAGAATAAATCATAATTTATTTTTGGAATTTCTCACCAGGTTTGGTTATCCAAAACTTAAGCTGGAGTTGGGATAGATTGTGCTTCTGTATGAGCTGTTCTGATGGAAGATTTTGGATTTGGTCACTCCCTAAGGAGAGCTCCTTTGCAGGTACTGACCTTGGAAATTTTCACTGAAAATTTAACCATCCCTTCAGAAAATTTGTACAGTCTGTAGTGGAAAGGAATGTTTCATGAATCTCCAAGGTGTTCCAGAGATGTGGCACTGCATTTGTCCAGATATTACCTGGAAAAAAGATACAACTATTCTATGAATATAGATCTTCCACAAGTAAAATATTTTAAACTCATCCTGTAACCAGCATTTCTACAGAGAAACACTTGGTGCTAACTAGCAGCAAGTGAATCACAGAATGCAGGTGGTGGCCAGTTTTAAGCTTCTTGCTGAGGAATCTTCGTTGATCACAGTTTCTATGACATTGATCTGTAAACAAAGACCTGTAGAATTTACTTAGAAGTCTTAAAAAATTTCTGTTCTTGGAAAAAAACCTTAAAAACCTAAAACAACCAACCAGCAATCCAACTTCTAAAAGGCTGTCAGGTGTTAATAGCTACCTTTTCAATAGAAATTTTCTGCTTTTGTGGTCCAGGCTGCAGTTTGCCACCTTTAGCAATTAGAAATTTCTGCCTCATGTGGCATTTTCCAACAAGAAGAATAGTTCCCTCACTGTCAGCCTGACTTAGAGTGATTTGCCTTGGTTACCCCATCCCTAGAGATGCAGCTATTTCAGCCAGGTGGTGCCCATGATGCAGCTGCCCTTTAGGGACACTGCAAAGTCTTTTAGCTCAAAGCAATGCTGTGTCATAGAGCAGGTGAAAATCAATTGACATGATGTAGGAATTCTTGCAGCAGACTTGTTTAAATTATCAGGGCTATAATTCAAGCCAGTTTGAAAGATGTTTGCTCAAAATAAGTGCATGCTTTTTTTGAACTGACTGGAATCAGTCAAATTTGTGACAGTGGTTTTTTCTTTCCATTAAGCTGGGCTGGAGAGGGTTAAACAAGGACCAACAGAACATTTTTTCCCAAGAAAATAATATATCCCCCTCAAAAATAATATATCTGCACAAGAAAAATGGAAATACATATATTTTTAATGACCTTTGATCATCCCTGATAGGCTACTGACACTCTTTCAAGCTAAAGTACCTATTGTAAAGCATAGAATGGGAAACAAAAATACCATCTCTTTGGAATTCTCTAATCACTGTCTTTAATATTGTAAAAAGTATCATGATTTAATCTCATTCTGCTGCTTTAATATACTTCTAATAATTAAGTGAACATCTATATGAATAGCCATTAATTTTCAATTCTCCATGCAATATATTCTCTAAATATAGAACACATATAAATTAATTTAAATGTTGAGTATACCCACTCATGAATTTCACTAACCTGCATAATCACACAGAAGATGCTGGAACTAAAGCTGACAGTGTGCATCAATAACTTAAGATAAAATGCATTACAAGGAGTCTCTAACCCCAAAATGTAAGTGTTGTATAAGTTAAAATTACATTTTAAGGAAATATTAACCTGAAAATTGACAGAATTAACTTAAGATAAACACCTGAATAAATAGAATTGAACCCGAAGATACATTTCCTCATAATCTATTTAGAACAATAATCTACATCCTGAAAAGTTATGAATGTTCTTGAATTCAGTTATGAATGCTCTTGAATTTCTGCATTATGAATGGCTTTACTGACTTCAGAGGGAGCACTCTTAGTGTTAATAATTAAGCACCTGCATAATTTTGAATGAATCTTGCAAGATATTTATTTGCTTTCAAATGTACAACTTTCTCATTATATAACTACAAGTCTTCATTCCAAAGAGCTGTTTTCAAGGTTCAAGATTTACACAGACCTTCCTCTTCTCCTCCTGCTGTTATGCAATTTTTTTGTGGGTTCTGCACAAAAACACATTATGAGGAAAAGCCTGTTTGGCACCATAAAGCTCAGAGATAGAAATTAGAAAAAGCTGTAACTGAACAGATAGGTCTGTTTTTGTAATGACAATGTCCATTGATAATAATCTTGAAAAATATAAGAAAAAAGGCTAGAAAATCTTGTGACATCAGTGGAGCTTGCTGCATCTTATTTCCCATTTCTGTTATCTGTGTTATATTGACAATGAACATAATTTGTGTCACTTTCCATTTTATTGGCATTTTTTGTCCTGAAAATATGCCCATGATATCACCAATTTTTCTCTACATTCTAAATATCAAGGTAGTGTGCTGGTTCAGCAATGCTGGGAAGACCCCATTTCCAGAGTTTAATAGCAAAGGTTGTAATGAAAGCAGATAGCCACAAGAATAAAAGCATTTATTATANAGGTGACTCTGCCTATGGCAGGGGAGTTGGAACTCGATGATCTTTAAGGTCCCTTCCAACCCAAACTATTCTATGATTCTATGATTCTATGATCTTATTTCCCATTTCTATTATCTGTGTTATATTTACAATGAACGTAATTTGTGTCACTTTCCGTTTTATTGGCATTTTTTGTCCTGAAAATATGCCCATGATATCACCAATTTTTCTCTACATTCTAAATATCAAGGTAGTGTGCTGGTTCAGCAATGCTGGGAAGACCCCATTTCCAGAGTTTAATAGCAAAGGTTGTAATGAAAGCAGATAGCCACAAGAATAAAAGCATTTATTATAAAGAGAGTTGCAATGAGGACAGCAGGCAGAAAAACAAAGCACAGATTCAGCACTGGAAAGATTTGCTAGCACAGCAAAAGTCAATACTGCAATCACCAGTAATTGGCAATCCTGTGTATTCCCAGTAAAAAGACTACAATTCAGAGGGAGGAAAAGTCTTTACCCTTTCATATAGGAAGGCTGTTTCTCCAAGAACTGAGAGGTGGTGAAAGGTGACTGTGTGAGACTTGAATTGTATTTAACTATTCTGGTGATAAAAATAGAAATAAGTTCTCTTAGAACTAGCTCATGACTTCCCAGTTCACTTGAAATGAAGATGGGAAATTCTTTATTGTCACATACATCATCAAAAAAAGCAACAACAGAAGTGGCTTTTGGTGAAATACTGTTTATTATCTATGCTGTGAATATGTGTAGATTTTGGATTCTTAGACTTGTTTATCCTTTAGATGGTATCTCTCCTGCAGTTCATTGTCAGCAGAGATCTGTTTCAGGCAGAGCTTGAGCAGAAGTTTCTCATGATGGATGAACAGTCTGCCTTTCAGAGTCAAATGGCAGTTGAACTGGGACTCCTTTACTTAAAAATATTTATATTGTCCAAAATTCTATGGTATGTGACAAACATAACCCAGATACACCTTTCCACTAGTTGTCTTGTGGTCAGCAAGTCAGGAATTCTGTGACCTCTGGAAACAATTTCACGTTGGCAACATCAGTTTGTTCACTGGCAGAAATTCACATGTATTTAGGAAGATTGTGTAACATCAACAGTAACTTCTGACATGTCCAGAAGACAACAGATTAGGCTATTCAGTGCTGTTGTCCACTGTGTGCCAGCTTATACAGGGATATAGAATCATAGAATAGTTTGGGTTGGAAGGGACCTTAAAGATCATTGAGTTCCAACCCCCCTTCCGTAGGCAGGGACACCTCCCACTACATCAGGCTGTGTCAGTTGATGACAAACTCAACATGAGCCAGCAGTGTGCACTCACTGCCAAGAAGGC
>VZTY01031845.1:16544-49120 GCA_013400935.1 Turnix velox | reverse complement strand
CAGATGGGAGGACCAGAAACAATGGATGTAAATTGGAAGGGGGCAGATTTAGACTTGACATAAGAAAGAAATTCTTTACAGTGAGGGTGGTGAGACACTGGAACAGGTTGCCCAGAGAGGTTGTGGATGCCCCCTCTCTGGAGGTGTTCAAGACCAGGATGGTAGACATCAGAATACATTGCAGCATTGTCACTGTCTGGTAATGTAGGAAAGTAATCAGAAAGGTGTGGGATCATTAATTTTCACTTGGGAAAAGCTCTTGTCTACTGCAAAATTCTTAAAAATCAAACATTTTTGTGTTTTGTCGTTGTTGTTGTTGTTTTTTTTTCTCATGAGATTCATCAAAATAGCCCCTATTTGTGCATGGGCAGAACATTAGGGACAAGATATGTCCAGTTTGCCTCTCCACTGATCCACTGAAGCCTGGTGCCTGAGGCCATCAGTCCCAGAGCTCTGTCAAGAACCAACACTTGACACTGCCCACAAACTAATCAAAGGACGATCTCTAATGGTGGCTGGCACTTGGCAGATGAGATGGGGAGCAGATGAAAAAACACAAGAGGAAAGAAGACAGTATGAAATAAATTATCCAGAGCTCATGAGGCAAGGTCATGACAGCAAGGTTAGGAGTTTTACTGATGGAATAAAAGAAAGTTATTCTAAATATTTTGTTAAAGCAGAATATTTCATATTTCCATCTTTTCTTCTTAAAAAAAAGCCCCCAACTCCTTCAGCCTGTTGTGAAATCATGAATCAGATTTTCCTTATTTCTATCTCTTTCAGTTTCACTTCCTGACCTTTTTGTCAGTCTGGGGGATTTTCATAATGTGTTTCAATTGTGGCTAAAATGGTTGTTATTTCCTGAACCTCTCTCTGTTGGCCAAAAAGATTCTATCCAGTTTTTAGCATCTTCTCTGGAAGAATGATTGTCTAAGCTATTTCAGAAATGCCATTAACTATAAGTAAAGCACATCCTTAGAACTCATGAAATAAAATAATTTTTTCTTAAAATTTGAAAAAAATAATGTATTACTAAATGGACTTTGGGTTGGATAATTGTCATGTTGCACCAGAGTCACGCAGAAATGTGCCTACAATGCCTCTAATTGCAGCAGCTGTTATTGCCCCATTCTGTTTAACATCTGCTTCAAAGCAATAATCCCATTGATGCCTCTGATGTATCTGCCATCTGGTTTTAATAAACCAGGAAAGTTACAACCCTTTTAAGTGACAGTCATTCAAGACACACCATAATTGACAACTGCATAGAAGAATGAGGCTTTTTCCCAACATGATCAACTGAATATTTTGATTATTTCAGTGGAAGGCTTTTATTTCACAATGATTGCTCAAGTCAGGAGGAAACTCACCAAAACTTAATCTAAAGGTGCAGAAGCAAAAAGTGTTCAAAGTAATTATTGTGCCATTATCTTCTTAAAATCAGTTACTGGCAGTCAAAGGAGAGATACTTTTCTGAAGAGGAGTCAAACTTTTCCCAAAGTCCTCATCAAAATCTATGTATCAAACAGTCATCCTATCTTGTGTCTGACTTGGAACTCTGTATCAATCTTTTTCATTTTTGGTCTAGTTCTTGTTTCTCAGCAAACCAAACTTACAATGTGGAAAAACAAAACCTCCTATCATTGGATGTCACTGAGAAGAGCCTGGCTCCATCCTCCTGACACTCATATTTATAGACATTAATGAGGTCACCCCCCAGTCTCTTCTTCTCCAAGCTAAAGAGACCCAGCTCCCTCAGCTGTTCCTCAGAAGGGAGATGCCCCAGATCCTTCATTGTCTTTGTGGATCTGTGCTGGACTCTCTCCAGCAGTTCCCTGCCCTTCTTCAACTGAGGGCCCCACAACAGGACACAACAATCCAGATGTGGTCTCACCAGGGCAGAGTAGAGAACCTCTCCCCACCTACTGAACATGTCCCTTCTAATACACACCAGGATGCCATTGGCCTTCTTGGCCACCGAATATACCCCAGCACTGGGATTCCACTTCTCATATTCCCAATAGCCTTTTTTAGAAGTTTTAAAGACACAGAGTAAATGCTTTTATTTTACAAGATATTTACTTGCCTTATGAAGACCGGCTGAAGGAGTTGGGGTTGTTCATCTTGGTGAAGAGAAGGCTCAGGGGGGACCTCAGAGTAACTTATCAATACCTGAAGGGGGCTACAGAAAGGTAGGGGTAGGACTTTTTAATAAGATAAGTGATGGGAGGACTAGAAATAATGGATGTAAATTGGAAGGAGGTAGATTCAGGCTAGACATAAGAGAGACATTCTTTCTGGTGAGGGTTCTTTACTGGAACAGGTTGCCCAGAGAGGTTGTGGATGCCCTCTCTCTGGAGGCATTTAAGGCCAAGCTGGACACTGAGCACTGAGTACTGTGATCTAATGGGAGGTGTCTCTGCCCATGGCAGAGGGATTAGAACTTGATGATCTTTAAGGTCCCTTCCAACCCAAACCATTCTGTGATTCTGTGAACTATACAGGTCAATATATTAAAGCAGGAACTTACAAGGAAGGAGGAAGGAATAAAGAAACACAGAATGACTCACAGTTTCTTGGTATTTTCATCTAATACAATATTTTTTCCTGGTCTCAGGAAGCTGTTACATTCAGCGCTTCCCAAAATACAGAGTCAACTTCCAAACATTATATTTATGCTGAAATTTAGCTCAGTATTTACCCATCTCTGTTGATTACATGAAAAAAAAGGAAAAGCTGCACCAATTTCTTCAGCAGGAACTTCTGTATCTCCAACACTCTATGCATTTCTTTGCTTTTATCCACAAAATCCTGTTCTCACCAGCTCACCCATCTATTGTGAAGTACAAATTAGCAGCTTTATCCATGATTTAAAGACTATATGCCCACCATTAATATCACCTAGTAAAAATCTCTTTTTCAAGAGCAATGGTACTCTGGCTTTATGGCATATCAACTGTGGCATTTGATTATGCAAACATGAACATTTCTTTCATTTCATAAAGATGAAAAAAAATATATATATTATATGAGTATTTCGTGTTTATATTCAAAATAATGCTCTTACCTGGCAGCATCTTCAGGTCCTGAAGTGCACTTCCAGAGCCTAAATCATTATATGTATTTGACTCTAAAAATTAATTTAAATATCTGCATGGTCATCAGTGTTTCCTTTACTGGAAACAGTAAGAGAGATCTTAAGGTTCAGAAGAACAGTGTTCATAGAACCATAGAATATCTCAGGCTGGAACAGACCCATAATTTAAATGCATTCCCCTAAACTTTTTGTAAAGATGGTGGAGTAAGAATGTTTATTTTCTGTAAGTCTGACCAACAAACCTGCAAGACTCAAGGCTAGGAAGCTGTGCTGGGTGCAGATTGCAGTTCCAACCCACTGTGTGCCTCTTTCTCAGTGCACATGGGTTGAAAGCAAAATACAGATCACCCCCATCAAACCTGTCTCAGCACCCAATTTATCATATTGGCAGTCCTTTTCCTTACTATTGACTTTCCATTGGAACACATTACTAAAACCAAATGATGTTTTTGCTTGGGAAACAAAAAGTGAAATGATTCATACAAAGCAACTTTCATGTCATGGTAGTGAACACAAACAGAATAAGATTTTAGAAAATGGAACATGATGGGTGAGGAGAGATCTTGTGTGTTTCTGCAAATGAATAAATAAAATTAATGTATATTTTTTCCCACAAACTTGTGAAATGTTCCCATCATTAGGAATTTCTAATTTTCATCAGTGTAATTCTTGAATAGTACAATTGAAAATCAACATAGGCATTGCCAGACCCCAAGCAAGGATAGGCACTTTCTCTGTTAGGATTATGTTTTTGTACAGGAGCTTTGTCCATTTTGGCTTCAATTTACACCCTGACACCAGCTGCAAGTAGGTATCCAGGCTAACAGTTCTAAATTCTTATTTACAAAAAAGAAGCTGGTAGGTGGAGATTTGTATCATCAGATGTTCACCTAAATCATACTTCAAATGTACACAGGCCCAACCTCTTCAAACATTAACATTTGTCTTTTCATAAAAATTCTCCTTCATATGTAATGTTAAGTTTGAACTCCTACTTGCACTCCAGCTGAGAATTTTGGCCAGTGATGAGTTATGCAAAGATTCACATTATATGGTAATAATAGAGTTCTTTGTTTGTCATCACATATCACCACTTTCCCATTCCACATGCACATTACATTCTGGTTTATTACTGTAATTTTGCCAAGAGAAAAGGTTGAGGGTATCATTTTGGTGCAATCAATGCAACAGCAAATCCTTGTCTGAGCAGTTTTCAATACAGAAAGAAGCTAAACAGTGGATGCACCTGCAATGAGTGCATCTCAAATACTTTTACTGCACTTTTAAAGTTTACTCAACCTGCAGCTTTTGTAGAGTAAGAACTGCATGCCACCTCTCTGCAGATTCAGCCCTTATTGGCTTCACTTTGACCACAGAGAATATGAGCAGTTATTTATATGTAAGATCATAAAAATGAAGAGAACAAGATCCTTCACAGAGCACATAAAAACCAGTAAGTTTTGTTAGAGAGGGAAAAATGTGCCCTGATAAATGTTGGCTTTAATATTTGGCAAAATTTAATTTGGTTTCCTTCACTTGTAATACAATTGATTTCTATTGTCTTTAAAACATTAATGGCAAAGTATTTATCAATTCACTAAGGTAAACCCAGTTTTTGAGTAACCTTCCAAAACTCAGGGTATTGTTTAGTTTTTTCTTTTTTTTTCTTTCTTTGAAATAAACAAACTCTGATACAGTTAGGGATACAGACCAGTGCAATACATAGGTCTTTGATGTTTTATGTTTTTGACTTTTATTATTGGATCATCTACAATGGATGGATAATTCCACCTTATTATTTCAGATGAAAAAATGACAGAAAGCACATCAGGGTCTTACCAAGTCCCAGACAATGAAGTTTCAAAACTTTACATGTGAATATGATTAAAATTTAAAAATATTGATGAAGCATATGAAGGATCTAGTTCCAATCTGATATCACAGCTGCATGTGAAGAACATTCAACCATCTATGGTAGCGCTTTCCAAAGTGAAACATACCTATAATTAGTATGAACCAAAGGAACAGTTTCAAAAGCATTTATCTCCATAAAATAAGGATAGTCATAAGATATTTATCCAACAATTTACTCAGACATCTTCAATATACTCTGAAAATATTTAAGCAAGAAGCATAGAACGTCTTGGCCTTCTATGTCATGATTCATGACACAGAAAATATCACATTATACTTAGAGTGTGACTATCCATTATGATTTGAGAATGCTGTGTTTTAAATCATCTTCAGCACTACATTTGGCACTACATAAGGGATTTTGAGGAAAGACAGCCCAGATTTCAAAATTATTCAATGTCTTACAGCTCATGAAAAGTGATGAACAGTGTCCTGAAGATACATTGACTGGAGGTTGCACCTGAAAAATAATTGTAAGTTTCCAGAATGAAAATACTGTATTTAAAACAACAAAAAAAACCTTTTCAAGAATGTTCCTATTTATAAATGAGGCCTGTACAATGAATGAAGGATTCCTCCATTTAAAAAAAAAAAATCACCATTTCTGGGGGAATTTCTGTTTGATTAAATAGTAAAATTCAATATGACCATCTCAGACTCTGTAGTAGCAAAACATTTCTTATGGCAGAGGCTTGTAAGTGAATACACTTCTACATATTTTCTTTCCAGTTCACTCTCAGTGAATGGATCTATATGACCAGCAGGTCCAGAGAGGTGATTTTGCCCCTCTGCTCAGCTCTGGTGAGGCCCCACCAGAGATGCAGGAGACCAGTTCTGGAGCCCTCAACATAAGAAGGACATTGAGCTGTGGGAGCGGGTCCAGAGGAGGGCCACGAAGATGATGAGAGGAGCACCTCCCTTGTGAGGACAGGCTGAAGGAGTTGGGGTTGTTCAGCCTGGAAAAGAGAAGGCTCAGGGAGAACCTTACAGTAGCTTCTCAGTCCCTGAAGGGGCTACAGAAAGGCTGGGGTTGGACTTTTTAATAGGGTACAGGATGGCAGGACCAGGAGTAACAGATGTAAATTGTAAGATAGGAGATTTAGGCTGGAGATAAGAAATTCTCTATGGTGAGGATGGTGAGACACTGCAACAGGTTGCCCAGAGAGGTTGTGGATGCCCCCTCAATCCCTGGAGGTGTTTAAGGCCAGGCTGGACATGGCACTGAGCAACCTGGTCTAATGGGAAATGTCCCTGCCCATGGCAGAGGGTTTGGAACTAGGTGATCTTTAAGGTCCCTTCCAACCCAAACCATTCTATGATTCTATATGAGAGTTGTTTAAAATTTCTTAATCCCATAAATAATCCTCTATCTGGAAATTCATTAGTCACTAGAAGATGTTTTCATCCAAATCCTCAAAATGACTCAAGCACTTGAGTACTTTGATTCCCTCCCTTCTTTCTGGCTTCAAGTCAGTGTAATTCCACTGACCTTGGGGACAATACTCTGACATTGGTCCAAGAATTTTCATGTTTTATTGGGATATGACAGTGTAACAGAAAGCTCACATTCAAAGAAAAGGCCTTCTGCAATAAAACACTGAAATCCTATATAACTGAGTATAGATTTCACTCATACTCAGCACTGCATTTTTATATGACAATGAATCACTGCAGCCTGCAACTGCAAGCACTATAATTTTAACAGGAGGTACTTAGAATTAATCTTGACAGTATATGAAAAATGTTTCCATTTTCCTTTCCTTTAAATTGCTAATCAACTGCTCACTCTTGATTGCCATTTCGCAGTTATTTTAAGAAATAACTACATGTTCAAATACATAAGCATCTTTCAAGTAAAAATAAACAGAATCAATGTGCTTTTAAAGCTGCTTCTGGCTGCATATGAATGACACATTAGCCACACTTCACAATAGATGCATTGTAGAGGGTTTTCTTTACACCTGAAATATACTTTTCAAGGAATAGATTAGCTGCTGGGGACTGAGCAGGCTGCTTGTGTGATAATTTCTATACAGGTGGCTTCAAATTGAAGTATTTTCACCCAATGGCAGAGTTGTGACCTGGCTGACATAAGCTTTTCTGGGTTTAAAAATGCAAATCTTCTTGTCCTGCACATGCTGTCACTGCACCCCTGAGCTGAGGCAAGAAAGTGTATATCTTAGCAGAGATGTTGCTTCTACCTGTTTTGTAATTTTGTCATAGATCTATGTCCTTTCTTATAATAGGATTTAGACTGCTAATTTTTATAACTTGCCCTGTGCATTTTGATAGCTTAGAAAATGAGATGTTGCCGAAATCAATTCTCTGTTCTGCTGTTGACTTACAAAGCCAATAAAACCACACTGGCTGACATAGAATGAAAATCTACTTAGGAGGGACATCCATGCAGTACCAGGGATAGGCCTGTTAAAAACATTATTTTCTTTAAAAAATATTTGAGGAACACAGGGCAGAGGTTTTTCCTCAGACTCTTGCACGATCTGCTGTGCTGTTCTTGTAACAACACTGGAGGTAATGAATTTCTTTTTCTGACTGAGCAAGGTCACTGCTATGACCTTGAGGAGCTTGCACATATTGTAGAGCCCAGATCTTTCACCCCCAGAACATGCCAAAGTCGTTCAGTAGGACTACATGATATTCTGTTCTGCATGTATTCCCTCCAAACTGCCATAGCAGGCCCCAATTTGGTCAATTAAAGGGTTTTTTTAAGTGTATTAAATGGACAATTCATGAATCTTGTCCATCATTCTGCATTTCCACATAATGGAATAAACATTACTGCAGTGAACTCTTAAAAAGTAGTTGAAAAAGAAAGACACTTCCCTTATTTGTGAGAAACCTCACAGCTTGCTAAAGCGTTTAAAAATGGGGTAGATAAAAACTAGAAAAAAAAAGCTTAAGCAAGTGTTTTTAAAGTTCTTTATAACTTCAAACTTAGATTTTCATCATGCAAATGAAGACTAAATTGCTAAGAAGATGACCCTTCAGTTCAAACCCTGAAGATGAGTGGACATAATTGGAGAAAATGCTTTCTGATAATTTGGGATCATGCAAATCATGCAGCAGCTGTATTATGGCAAGAATTTTAGGTGAAGATACTTGAAAAAATTATATGAAATTGATACTGCTTCCTAGTATCTTTTTATTTAACCCACTGTAAAACTCAATGAAGATTCCATTTTCATGTACTAGGTAGATATCTACAATAGTAAGATCATTCCATTTATTGTTTGTACACAGCAATAATTTTGTTGCTTATAAAGCATTTTTATTTTTGGTTTCTAGGAAAACATTCTGAAACAGTGCATTTTAAAATTTATGGATACAAGGAAGACATCAGTATCAATGATTACAGCTGAAGAACAGATGAATATGCTACTTATTTTTTCTGCTTTAATTTCTTTCTGTTTATTGCATGTAGAATTCAAAGTAACAGAAGTTAATAAAAGTTACCTGCAAGAGTAAAAATGGCTAAGAAAAGATATTTACCTTGGAGATTCTACTCTTCTTCTGAGTCATGAAATGTATTTTTAAAAATATATTTTATTAATGCTTAATTATTCAAGTTAAACTTTCCTATTTTTTTCCAATTACAGTAAAAGCATTAGATACAGTAGAAATATGAAACAGTGCTCTTTTGGTGTCAATTTTTGGAACTTCTGGGAGATACTTTGTATTTTACTGTGGACTCCTAGAGAGCTGATGTAGCTGTGGATCAATATCTAGAAGTCTTAAACTTCTCTGAAGCGTGCTCAAGGCTAAACAAAATTCTGTCCTACACCTGGAACAGTGGAAAAAATCCTGATATACAAAGATTAGTCATGGTGAAGCTGTGAGGGAAGAACACACAGATGAGCTACAGGTGCAGCATCAAATATGTCCTGGATTCCTCCAGTTTTGAGGTCTTTGAGCACCAGTAAAATTGCTGAAAGGACAGATGGCTTCTTATATATGAAATTCAAATGGAATTCTGAACTTGATGTATCAAGTAAAGATAAAAAATCATGAATGACCTAGCATAGCCAATGGTATGATATTTGCAAACCAAAATGCACCATTTTCCAAGAAGATATTTGTTCACTTGTTGTAGGAAGCAATGGAAACTGAATATCAACTTTGAAATAGGCATATAACTAATAAATCAGCTAATTAGGTGCAATACTTTATCCCAGATTTCTTTATTCCAAACTGATTTTACATTCCCACAAGTGTACATTGGTTGCTTGTTAGTAATGAATTCTAATCTACAGAACAGTTACTTGTCTTTTAATGTATTTTACAAAGACTTTAAATATTAAAAACTATGGAGCTTATTTATTCTTATAATTTCAGTCATTTTGGAATTTTACAGACTTCAAATTCCCAAAGAAACATACCATATGCAAATTTCTGTCTTGCTCAGCCCCGTGGGAACCTCTTTAACTATGGACCAGAAGCAAAAAAACCCTGAATCATAGCTGTGGCCTGTTTTATTCCACTGTTCCTAAGTGGTTTTTCCACCAAGAAAGGACTATGATTAATTTTTGAGCCTCTTTTTCAGTTTTACTTCCTGCAGTAAACTTGCAATTGTGCTCTACCACTAGTTTTAGTGCTGATAGATGCTGAAAGGGGAAAGAGTGTCAATCAGAAGAGAAGCACTATGTATATGAAGCTTTTACTGCATTTTGCAAACAGGGACTTAGAGCTTTCTCCTGGTAGTAAATTGCACTTTTATGTGTGAAAGAAACTGATTTATCTCTGAAATATGATGTTGGTTGAGAAAACTGAGTTTTCCTGTATGCTTATACAGTACACACAGCTAGAAAGTTACCTGAAAAGTATAAAAACTTTTAATCTGAAAATGGCTCTTGAGATCATAGTTTTAGTTGATCTGTATTTATCACAGCTGCAATAGCCTGTGCTACTTATGACACTGAGAAAAAAAAAAAAGAATCCATATATTTGGAAATGATCTGCTAGCAGGAAATTATCTGCTGGCAGAGTTGTCCTCACTGTGGTATCTCAAAGATCCTATTGCAGAAAATTCTTCTGCTGATTGATTTCTATAGTTTTCTCTTGTACCTATTTTCTCAGGTACAGCAGACACTTGAAAATTGTATTTTTTATTCTTAATAATATTTTCATATTTTCTGTATAATCCCATACAAGCCTGTAAAATAATCTACATTGATATGTTCACATTTCTTTTAGTAGAGCACTCAAAATATAAGCAATAAAGTTAGGATAGTGCTTTCCATTGCTTTAAAACAGCACAATTACACTGCAATTTGAGTGTAGCTGAAAGATAAAGGTTGCATATCAATAGATAGAGTTATATTAAGATAGATGAATAGATATTAAGGAAAATCTATGAACAGTGTGCTCTGTTAATATAGAAGAATGATGAGTCCATCTTACTCTGAAACTTCATTTTACATATGGATAAGTAACAGGGAAATGAGGAACAGATATAGAATAAAAACACTAAGCTATTAAAGAGCTAAGTAGAAACAATCTAAGCAAGAGATGTTACACAGAACAACAGAAACAGTTCTTGCTCTAGAAATTGGAAATGAATAGAAAATCTAATAAAATTTAAGCTGAAATATAAATATAAAATCCTGTATTATGAGAAATGCTGTGGGGGAATTGAGCACAGACTCCTAATTCACCACTGCAATGATCTGTATCCTTCCCAGATTACCAGAAGACATCTGAAGGATTTTTGCAGATGGGAGAGAAATTGATGGCCTCCTCACACAAATATGTAGTCTTTTATGATTCTCAGAGATACAAGGGGCTGAGCAGGGGCTGGAAATCTACTTTCTCCACTACAAGAGATGTAACGAGGCTCATTGGCAAAACAGATTATGAAAGCTTGTACTGCACAATTTTCTTCTGCAGCTATTGCTGAAAGAAAAAAGGCTAAAAACTGACCTAAAAAAAGGGCCAGTTTTGACCTTAAAACCCCATTTAACTCTCATGCTTTAAGCAGCATTTTCTTGATGTCAAGAAAGGAAACTAGTATGTTCTTTTCATTACTGAAAAACTCTACCTCAGATTTCACATCTTTTTAACGGTTTGTCAAGATGAGAGACTACAATGACAATGACATTATGATACCTTTGCTGAGCTATAGTTTTGTTCATTAATCCAGTGGCTTTAAATACACCATTAGGTAATGCAGCAGCTTAACTTCCTTATGGGGCAGTAATTTAAGCCACATGGTCTTTAACATCTGGGAGTCTTGTAGCACTTCACACAAAGTTACTGTGCCTCAGCAGGGAGGGGCTGGATTATTAAATGATGCTATTTGTGGTTAGGTGTCTGACACCCAGATTTTCACTGATCCCCTCTTTCATTCACAGCAGCACAGGGAAATCAAAGATAATTTGTACTCAACTTGTTAGGAACTAGTGTTAGGAACACTTCAATGCAGGAGCCTGCATTTTTGGAACAGTGATGAGTTTCCCTCCCTACTTCCACTCTTAGTCTAAGGACTAAAACGTCTTAAGTGTCTTCAGGCAAGGCACTGACGATACTTTCATCCATTACAGCTTTTTGTTAAAATCTGGTAAGATGGAGAAAAACAGATGCTTCTTGCATATAAAATCAATATCCTCCTAGTGTTAGAACACATTTTTATCATTCAAATGCTCCCTCACATAGCAAGCACGTTTTTACATTAATAGCCCTTTTAGTCCTGATGCTTCAAGCAGCAATTTCGTGATGGCATGAGATAGAGCCAGGCAGGGAATGTCTACGTTCTTCTCTTTTCTGAAAAATTCTATCTCAAATTTGCCATGCATCGTGCCTGATCATATAAAACTACATCACCTGAACTGAAAAAGTGAAAAGATATTTCCTGGAAAAAAATTTCCTTTTGAGGATTACACGCCATCTAAACATATTGAAACAGTAAAGCTATGAAGTTCCAGCTTGCATCTCAGGTCAGGAGCTATGTTCACACATAGTGGCAACTAAATCTCTGCTGAATTTGCTTTCTTGTTCTTCCATGAAAAAGCAATATAAACAGAAGATCAAATGCTTGTTGCTTGCTTCTTTAATATGTCAGCACCTCCTGACTAGAGGGAATGTTTTGCCAGACAGCATGCTGCATAAACAGTGCAACAGACAAATTATCCTACATCCTGTGGAGTATATACTGACACAGAAGTGCCTTGAAATAACTAAGTTATATCTTTTGTCTAAATCTCAGCCACCACATTGAAAATCAGGTGAAAGAGATGGTAATTTTCTCTTTGTTTTGCTCAAGTGTGACAAAAAATTTTGTCATGTGTGTTACAAAGGAACTGTTTCCTATTGCCTTTACCTAAAAATTTGTGTCAGTGTATTCACAGGCTCAGAAAGGCTATAAATAAGGTAACATGACTTCCAATGAGATTGCTTTTTTAAAAAAAACATTGTATTTTTATGTGTTCTCTGAAAAAAAAACCTGATTATGTCAGTGCACAGATAAACAGAATACAGTAACACAGTCTTTTTGGTATTTTCCAGATCAACACTAAGGGTTTTTTTATGAGCAGTGTTGTAATGCAAATTTGGGGAAAGGGGAATTAAGGAATTTCTTTCCAAGAAAACAGACATTAATATCAAATCAAAGATTAGGTAAAACTCATTCCATATTCAAAGGGCTGTCATCAAGAGATAAATGGAAAGGGACCTTTGCACATTTGATTTTATATATAAAAGGCTACAGTTTAAGCAGGTCTGTAACAAAGCAACTCAAGGTTTTTCCTACTATTAAACTTTGGTCCATTTTTCCATATAAATCTTGGACCTCAGGCCTACAGAAAATTTTGATATTCATTTTACTGAATATTCAGATATTCAGAGCAATCATCTTGAGCTGGAATTGATCTTTTTATTTACAAGGTAAAAAGAAGAAAGCACTTGATATTCATTGTATAATGAGTACAAGATTCAGATTCTGTTACTTTTTTCTTATTTTTAGTGGCAGCATGGAGCACCTGGGGAGGTGGCTATTTCTTCATCATCTTTTTTCTTCTGGTTGTATTTTATCTTTATCCATTGAATAAGAATATTGCAGGGGGAAATTTGATCAGCAAAACTTATTAATTTGTCAGTGCTTCTGATCATTACAATGTTTTAAACACAATTTACCAAGAGAAAATAATACATTGGGAATCAAGGATTGTATTAATCTTCTTAGTTGCTCAATTCTTAATCTTTTTAAATAGACAGTGAAAACCACAGTGGGATGACCATCCACAAGATTGGACAACTTTTTCAATTTAGCACACAGAACTACAATTTCATTGAAGAACTCACTCTAGGTTAATTAAAATACGTAATAACATATTGTACAGGTCATGCAGCAACTAACAACCCTGCATTGATTGATTTTCAATAACTTGCACTAAAACTTACATTTGTCATGTGTAATTAAAAAAAGATTAAACATGAATTCATACATAAGTTTTGAAAATAAATATATAAAATCACTTTTCCTACTTCTTCTAGTAAACCCATTAGGAGATGCAAATGTTGGTGTATTTTGATCATAGCTTGGCCAATCCAAGTTTTAGAAAAGTTAGGCAAATAGACAAAGGAATTCCTCATTTATTACTTCCACAGTTTTAGAAGAGTTCAGAATGTCAGTTCTCCATATTAATCACATTATTTTTAGCTGCACAAAGTATAAGTCCTATTAAATTGACACGCTCTGGAAGGAAGATTAAGTTCATCTTCTCATTTCCCTCTATTTATTCTCTTTTGAAGTTCAGCCCCAGAAACTTTAATGTGAGATGCTCCAGTCTAAAGATTAAAATATAATTTTGTACCCCCACATTCAGAGCACACTTCCTTGTAAACTTTGTATCAGAGTTTCACGTTCATGTTTAGGAATGGGACATCCCTACTGCAGTCTAGACTGGGTTCTGGAAGTCTTAACTCCCAGTGCAAGGTATTTAGAAGCTACCATCTGTTTATTTAACCCTTGTACCAACCCAAGACTAAGATATCTCACAGTTGAAAGTCTGAGCAAGATTTAATGGGCAAATATGGATCTCCAATTAATGACTGAATTCTGAATGTTATTTAATGATCAAATTAGCTCTGAAGCATCAGCTCGACTCTGTATGTTTAATTGTCAATACCACCCTCTAAGAGACTAATTGCTGTTTTCTTCCAGGAACTCCCTAAATTTTAGTCAGTAATGAGATTTTCTAAAATCTGCAATGATGCAAAGCTGCCATCATTCACACTCTTCTAACTAAACTAAGTGCAACAGCAGTCATACGTCTGCCCAGTAGAACAGGACATCTGCATCAAGAGAAGTGTGACCAGCAGGTCCAGAGGGGTGATTTTGCCCCTCTACTTGGCACTGGTGAGACCCCACCTGGAGTTACTGTGTCCAGTTCTGGAGCCCTCAGCACAGGAAGGACATTGAGCTGTTGGAGCAGGTCCAGAGGAGGCCATGAAGATGGTCAAAGGGCTGGAGCAACTGCCCTATGAGGACAGGCTGAAGGAGTTGGGGTTGTTCAGCCTGGAGAAGAGAAGGCTCAGGGGGGACCTTATAGGAACTTCTCAATACCTGAAGGGGTCCTACAGAATGACAGGGGAAGGACTTTCTAATATGATATCGGATGGGAGGACCAGAAACAATGGATGTAAATTGGAAGGGGGTAGATTTAGACNGTATGATTCTATGACATAACCATCCCTTTACTAAAACAGAGTTTAACTACTGTAGCACTTCATTAAAGATTTTTACAATGTTCATTTTATTGTAACTTTGGGGCATCTGAAAGGTATCACCATTTAGTGGTGATCATTCTTCAGCCTTTCCAGAGAAACTGCTGCAGAACACACTTAATGGTACCAGAGGCCAAATGGAATACTTGACTCCAAACTCCTTAACACACTGGTGTGAGTATGATTGCAGCTGCTTCATGCTAATATCTCTGCTTCAGGCCTGAAAAGTACAGCCTAGCCCTGGAAACATTTCGTAAAGAAGCTGTATATGGCACTGGTTTCTTGGTCCTATCACCCAGCAACGCCTCCTCCCCAACCCCAGCAGCTGCTCAGAGGCCCTGTGGCAGCAGGAATTGGGGCTTACCTCTTCTGCTTGTGTTTTAGCATGGGCAAAGCTGCCAGAGGAGTCACTCCTGAATAGTCCCTGTCCTCCCTGAAGAGGTAAGGCAGCATTACACTTTGCTGCAATGTAGTGCTGTCATGAGCAAGAAGAGAATTATTCTTTGTTCTTATGTACAGATTTACATAAGGGTTGTTCAGTGTGGAGAAGAGAAGGCTCAGAGGGACCTCATAGTAGCTTCTCAATACCTGAAGGAGGCTACAGAAAGGCTGGGGTAGGACTTCTTAATAGGATATGTGATGGCAGGTCTAGGAGCAATTAATGAAATCTGTAAGAGGGGAGATACAGGATGAAATGAAAAAAAAAGTTCTTTCCTATTAGGGCGGTGAGACACTGGAACAGGTTGCCCAGAGAGGTTGTAGAAGTGTTTAAGGTCAGGCTAGATGGAGCTTGGAGCAACCTTATATAGTGGGAGGTGGCTCTGCCCATGGCAGGGGGGTTGGAACTAGATGATCTTTAAGGTCCCTTCCAACCCAACCCATTCTATGATTCTATATAACATTCAATGGTAATAGACAGGTGGGATTCAATTATTATTTCATTTTGTTGATAATAGCTTTCGGTCTGTAATATGCCTTTCTAGACCTGCTTAAAAATACACATTTATTATGTTTGCTTTTAGAAGCCCTTTGATTGAAGTAGCATCAGCTACATTCAGTCACATTTAATGTGTTCTTGCAGTGTCCACAGTGGGCAGCAAAACACTCCTAAATTTGTGCCTGAACAAAAATTGAATTATTTAGGTAGTTTGTCTTTGGCACTAAGTCCCACAGGAAGATCCCAGCTGAAGGCAATTGTCACTTTTTCTCACAGTGAGCCCTTTGGCTCAAAACACATCCCTGCATTCTATAGAATGTTGGAGGAAATTGTTCTCTTCAGTCCTTGTTTTTCTCTTTTAGATCCTGCAGTCATTTGTGACATGCCCTTTACCATCAGATAGCAAGTATCAAGGTCACAGCTGAGGGAGCTGGGTCTCTTTAGCTTGGAGAAGAGGAGACTGAAGGGTGACCTCATTAAATGTTTATAAATATGTAAAGGGTGAGTGTCAGGAGGATGGAGTCAGGCTCTTCCCAATGAACTCCAATGATAGGACAGGGGGCAATGGGTGCAAGCTGGAACACAGGAGTTTCCACAGGAATCTGAGAAAGAACTCTTTCTCAGTGAGGGTGACAGAAGACTGGAGGGCTCCAGCAGTGGGGGTTGGACTAGATGATCTTTTGAGGTTCCTTCCAGTCCCTGATATTCTGTGACTCTGTGTGATTCTACATAGGTTTCAGTCAGACAGAATAGAGATATCTTCTCCCACCTGGTGTCACAATTCCTTTTTTATATCCTTTTAAGCAATTTTTACTCATTTTATTCTAAAACATGATTATATTCATATTTCAGTTGCAGCTCCAAATGGTAAAGAAGAATTGAAGGTGGTCTATGACAATTTCCTGCATAGCTGTGTTATGTAGAAGCTTGAGAAGATGCTGGCTACTGCTCTGGTACATGCTGGCAGCAAAAATGATCTGATTTTGGAAGAGAACTTTTAGAATATTCCAACCAATCACTTTGATGAAGATTCAAACTTAATAGAAAGTTAATATGTCCGTAAGATTTGCAGAAATGGCCTCCTTGTTTGCATTAAGAGAGACAAAGTAATTTCAGACAGAGTTTAGGCTGGTATTTCATGAAAGAAAAGACTCAGCCAAGATTCTAGAAAGCAAACCTATAGCCTAACTTCCTAATTAAATCTCTTACTAAAAATAAAGCATTAATTGAAGATGCACTTCTTCCTGGTATTTTACCTATCTCTTCAGTGACTATTGCACTAAGTCTAAGTTTAGAAATAAACATCAGCTCCTTCCTTCCTTCTTTCTTTCCCTTCTTCCTTCCTCCCTTCCTTCCTTTTAAAAAAAATACAAAACCCTGTTAGGGGACTTGGATTTGATGGACTCAAAAAAAACCTCAGTGTAGCAAGTGATGTAGGATGATCCAGCACAAAGGCATTTGGACTGAACATTGGGTGAAAGCTTTCTAACAAATAATTGTAATAGACTGCAGAATGGTGTCCCCAGGGCAATAGCTGTGCTTCTTGTCTAAAACCAGACTAAGTAAAGTAATAGGAAATACACTGTTGTGCCAACACTGCAGTGTAGCACAAACAAGAGGTTGCTTCCTTGCTGTTTCTTTTCTTTCCTAAAATCTCTAATTCCATGATATGGTTGTGGTTACAGAAAGCTTTGCAGCTCTGCTGGTAATATCCATTGGCAGTGGAATACCAATGAAAATGTAAAAAATAGGGAAGTTTTGCCATATATAGGATCAGAATGGCACAGGGTGTAAATTTTCAACGTAATTTATTTCACAAACTAAGGAAGTTCTAATGAAGCCTCATTTGAAAATGAGCTCTGAAGACTTGGGGGTGTCAGTTGATGACAAACTCAACATGAGCCAGCAGTGTGCACTCGCAGCCAAGAAGGCACCAACCAAATCTTGGGCTGCATCAAGAGGAGGTCCAGAGAGCAGGTCCAGAGAGGTGATGGGAGGACCAGAAACAATGGATGTAAATTGGAATAGGGTTGATTCAGATTTGACATAAGAAAGAAATTCTTTACAGTGAGGGTGGTGAAGCACTGGAAGAGGTTGCCCAGAGAGGTTGTGGATGCCCCCTCTCTGGAGGTGTTTTGAGGCCAGGCTGGACAAGGCACTGAGCAGCCTGATCTAGTGGGAGATGTCCCTGCCTATGGCAGGGGGGTTGGATTGGAACTTGATGATCTTTAAGGTCCCTTCCAACCTGAAGGATTCTATGATTCTATGAAAAGGAAATGTGGCTCTGATGCACAGGCAGGCTCAGAAGAACACTAGGCAGAAGTAAGAGACAGCCATAAATGTTAGAGATTATCATCACTATTGTGGGCTGGCAGCAGCAAAGGTCTCTAATGCTTTTTGTATATTTTTGCATCTGGACATTCCTGGTAATCTTCTATTCTGTTGAGAACAGAGTATTTCTAACTTCTTTCACTATTCTATAGAGTAGAAAGAGTCACATCAGCAAAACTGTATATGATATAAAAGATACACAGAAATTCCCTGCTTTGATAACTCAGTGAGAACGAAATGGTAAAAGACTATGATAACTAATGAATTTACAAGAGAGAAGGATTAAAAGCCAATCTGCTTCTAACTGAACAGTGAAAGGTGTTTATTTGCAGGAACAATAAAATTGCACTGGGACTAAAATAGTGACACTTGTTTTAAGTCTCTTGTTAATGGCTAGAAGGGTGGCTACAAAGGAACACTGGTGACAAAGGCACATTTGTTGTGATGAGTGTAGTGACTGTCTATATGACTATGTGTTTTTCATATTAGTCTAAATAAACCTATTTTCTAAGCAAAAGGAAATTGTAAGTGAGAGAAAGAGAAACAATGTCTGATCTTGATGCTATTGAGCAACAACATCCTGAGGCAACTGCAGAAGAAATTCACTCAGTGCCACAGCAACTGCTCTGCTTCTGATTGTACAGGGGCAATCAATTCAAAGAACAAACAATAACATTCAAACAAATAATAAAAAAGAGATAAAGTAACTACCTAATTAAAAGGCAATCTCCTGAGAGGTGAAGGGCCTAGAGAGGGAGGGAGAGCCCCAAGCAAATCTTCAGCAGGAAGACTTGCCCAAGGAAAAGCAATTTAAAATGGATTTTATTTTTTAATAGAGTATGTTGAATCAGATTTTTAAACATAAAGATTAAATGAAGAAAAAATGATGATAAAGACTGATTTGGTGGGCAGCTGCAAAGGATAATTCAGCTCTGATTCCCTTTATTGAAGCAGCAATGCAAAAATCAGTTACCAGTGCAATCCAATCTGTCCTTTCCCTGCTACAGATGTCCTTTGAAATAAAGCTCACTAATTTTTACAGACAGGGAGATTTTTTTGCCACAAACTTGAATGGACACAAACTAAAGGAGTAAATTTGCTTTCTCAGCAGGGAGAACAAGGGTTACAGAATGAATTAAATTCTTATCTCTAGGAGTGATTCCAGCAGATAATCTGTGTTCCCTGGAAAGAAAGGTACGTTTAACCATTCTCACTCATTCTTGCAGCTTACTCAGTGTTTAACTCTGTTCACAGTCTTTAGACACCAAAGACATTTAACCCAAGGTTTTTCATAAGGAATAAACTGATTCCTACTATCTACAAGTAAATAATAAGGGATCAAAAACCATGGCCTTTTCAGGAGAGGCTGCTCAACCAGAGTGACATGCCCATTCTAGCTGAAAGTCCCCCTACAGACCATTAGATACCTCTCCTGCATGCAGTAGAATTTAATTTCAATAAGGTCTAAGAGAAAAGTACTTATCACTTCAGATCAAACAACCCAGAAGATGGTATCAAACATGAAAAAATGCAAACCAAAAGAAGATTAAAATAACACCCCACAAAATCTCAAGTAATAAGGAAATCCAAGAAACTACCATTTTGGAAAATTATCTGGATGAGTATTTGAACACACTTCAAGAATGTCCTGTTTATCTTGTGAGGGTGTTAAAAAGCAAACAATTGTCTAGTTGTTAAGGTCTGGCAGCCTGAAAAGCTAATTTTGACTCAACTAGCAAGTAATGAATTACTCAAAAAAGTGCCTGAGGAAGACCTCAGGTCTAGTGATGGTTACCAGAAGTCATATACACTGAAAAGTGCATGAAAGACATAAGAATGAAAAGTTCATAAGGAAAGGTAAAAGGTTTCATGAAAGCAGATGATCTGTTGAGGAAAAAAAAAAAAAACCAAACCAGAACCCCAAATCTGAATTCTTGGGCTTTCCAGAACTTTCCAGACATAAGAAAGAAATTCTTTACAGTGAGGGTGGTGAAACACTTGAACAGGTTGCCCAGAGAGGTTGTGGATGCCCCCTCTCTGGAGGTGTTCAAGACCAGGCTGGACAAGGCACTGAGCAGCCTGATGTAGTGGGAGGTCTCCCTGCCTATGGCAGGGAGGGTTGAACTCAATGATCTTTGAGATCCCTTCCAACCCAAACTATTCTATGATTCTATGATTCTTGGAGTTTGAAGCAGCAGACATTGCACATGGTCTTTCCTTATTGGCTTTTCCAAGAAAATAGGACATGTTCTTACAATGAAACTTTCCTGGTACATGTGCACAGCTGTTTGTCAGCAGAAATATGCTAGCAAAAATGATGTTTCTTGCTTTCCTCAAGAGGCCAAGTTCAGTGAAATATACATTAGCTGTATGGATAGTTATGTCTTTTCCGGGCAGTTCCTGGATGAAAATTATACCTCTTACCAAAATGCAACAAACCAAAACTGTGTTGTAATGTGCCTACAATGCCTCTAATTGCAGCAGCTGTTATTGCCCCATTCTGTTTAACATCTGCTTCAAAGCAATAATCCCATTGATGCCTCTGATGTATCTGCCATCTGGTTTTAATAAACCAGGAAAGTTACAACCCTTTTAAGTGACAGTCATTCAAGGTACTCCATAATTGATAACTGCATAGAAGAATGAGGCTTTTTCTCAACACAACCAACTGAATATTTTGATTATTTCAGTGGAAATCTTTTACTTCTGGATGACTGCTCAAGTCAGGAAGAAACACACCAAAACTAAAAATTCTACTGCACACCAAAGTTTGTTGTACTATATTAAAGAATTGAGGGAGACTTAAAGGAATCTCCGTACTAGAAAACCAACTGGAAATTTCAGACAATCATAAAGTTTGCATCTCACCTAGACATTCATTTGTCAATTTATATTAAACTCTTGAAGGCATTTTTACTTTTCTCCAGCAGTAAAACATGGATTAAATACATTATAAAGAACAAAATAACAGAAGCTACTTTTTGGAAAAAGTTCTCCCTAGAAACTTATGCCTTGAATAATACTCACTGAATAATTGCAATGTACACATCAGTGTTAAGAAAGAAATTATAAATGATGACTTCCTTGTGTTCCCTGCAAGCATTTGGGACTGGACACAGCAGCCCAGCCCACTATATCTTAGCAAAAATGAGATGCAGTTCCAGAGAATGAAAAAATGGAATCTCTTCGATTTTTGTTTCTGCTGAATTTCAAAGATTTCCCATGAGTAAGGGAGATGTTTGAATTTATTTCTTGCTTTTCAGTTTCATGTATCCTTGGTGCAACTATTAGACAAGTGAGTTTCACTGCTTCTGCTCTGGCTCATCCCTCAAATGCACAGTTCAGTTTCAAAGGGAATTTTTTGACCATTGGAAATGGACTGCATATTCAAATGACTCACTTCTGGCCCCTGTTTTCCTATCAGAAACCATTCTGCCAATTCCATGTGTTACTTTCTTTCTCACCTCAAGGTCAGGACTGAAATTCGTTTCCATTTTCATCATGGCAAGAAAGTTTATTTCCAAAAGAAATAAAGGTACAGTAAGAATGGCTGCTATTGTTTATTCCATACTACTGACAATCCTTTGTTTTATGGGTATCATTTTGGTTCTTACCCTGGCCCTTCTCTATTCAACCAAAACATACATTGCTCACTATAATGCTCCAGTCTTCGATAGAACTCAATTTTTAGGACCGTTTAGGATACTAATTTTTACAGATAGCCTGAGGCATAGGCTATTTTGCAGAAGTGAAAAAAATGATGTGTTTTTTTGCTGACAAAACTAAAGTAGAGGAGTGGGATTTACAGCAGTTTGCCTACAGGCAAAGTATATGGCTGTCTTCAGCTACAAAGAATCAATTATTTTTTGTTGCACTGCTATTGGGCTTAGGTCTCTCCGCAGCACTGTTAACTAATTCTTGAGCCACACTTCAGCAGTTTTACTTCCTGTAAAATAGATGAATAATAGCTGTAATTATGTGTTACTGAGTAATCTGAGACCATGATTTCCCCAGTCCCAGAGTACATGCATCTGAATTTGGATTGTAGATTTGTAATATTTTCCTGGTTCATACACAACTGAATTGATTTCAAGTTTTGGCAAGCAAAGATTCTTCTTCAGAAACACCATTTAGTACTTCTGCTGAAGGAGTGGGCTATTTTGTTGCCTTTCAGCAACAAAAAGCCTTGCCATCTTCATGAGCAATGATCTTACCACTCTTTTTCATACTAATATCTAGTAGCAGTAGAAAAAATCACTCAATTTTTAAAAATTCTTTGCATGTTTTGTGATCTCTGTGCCTTTTGCAAAGTATTGTATGTTCCATTCCCCTCAGAGGAAAACAGGTAAAAATAGTTGATGAGCTTCCAAGCACAATACACAGGGTGAAAAATAAATCCAGGAAAAGAACCATACAGCTTTCCATATCTCTTGCTTCATTTATTCAAATTTTCCTCTAGATGACTTTGTATTCATAGAGTTAATAAGATTTGGGGTAAATTTTAAGTACAGATCAGGAGATTAAGTTTAAAAAAAAGTTTAAAAATCTATATTTTAAAAAAAAAGAAAAGGCAAGAATTAAAATTAATCCTTTTTATTGTCTCTTAGATTATCCAGATTAGCACTACAATTTTCTTTACTGACAAAATTATTCCCCCAGTAAGCAGTGAACAGAAGCACACTCATCTGAAGACAGAGATGATATTCAAATTTTCAGTTTTGTGCTATAAGCATTAAATATATATTGCAACATATTGCTGCATTCAAACCACATTTCCAGGAAAAAAAATGATTACCTGAGTCTCAAAGGTTTAATACTATAACAGTAGTAGCCAAAAGTACATCTGTGCCTAGATAACAGGAAACTACTGTGATGAGGTCCAGTCCAACAAGTGAACACACCATTTTGTTTCTCTTTTACTCTCCAGATTTATGTCCCAATTACCACCACGGAGAAGCTTTTTATGACCAATTCTGGGAGTGAGTGACAAAAGCATAGGAATAATATTGGCATAATTACAAGTGACCTCTGTATAAACTTTGGCACTTGATGTATTATTTAAAGCAGTTCCACTAATACATCTTGATTCTATATTAGGTCAGAGACTTTTGGTGCTTTCTAATTGCAAAATATTGATCTTGATGAGTAATCTATTTAACTTTAAGACTTCTCATTCAAAACACAATCTAAACCTAATATCCTCCATTTAGACCACAAGTTCTGTCCTAACTTTCCTACCCTTAATATTCCCAGATGTTCATATTCATCTTAGAGAAATCTGTGGCCACCAAGGGATGCAACATCAACTGATTGATCTACCCCTCTGAATTCTGAACTTACATTATAGCTCAGCTCTTGTGTTGCACAATATCCAACATGGTTGTGAGCCAAGGGTGAAATGGAATATGAGCAATTTGAATAAGGAAAATACTAATCATTTAGAAGAGGAGCCATGCTAGACCATGTTCCCACCAACAAAGAGGTGGTTCTGAAGTTGATGGTCTTTAAAGTCAATATTTAACCATTCCATGACTGTATGAGAAAAGGGAGGAATGTGCAGGAGGAAGGCCCTTCAAGTAAGAGTCTGTGACATGAAATAACATGTTCAAATATCTCAGAATTCTCATCTTTCTGCACTTCTTCATTTCATTTTGCATTGTGCTGATCTGGTGATGCTCCCCAGTGGTATATTGGAATAAGAACTGCACATTCATGAAGGCATGCTTTTTAAATAACATATCTGAGAGCAAAAACATTAATTGACGAGTGAGAGAGAGTCAGGCATGCACTGACATGTCATCTTGCTTCCTTTCTAATGTTTCACCTTGTTCAGACTATTAATTAAAAAAAAAAACCCAACATTGTTAACTTCTCCTATTCCAAGGTCAACTTTATGTGAATTTAAATATATACATTTGTGTATACACATATGCAAAATAAAGATAACTAACTTGGTTACTATGGGATGACCCTGTGAGCAAGGTGTATTCATTTTAATTAAAAGTATTCTGCCAGCTAACATGTCTGAAGATTTTTAATTATGATGCTGCATTAGCAGTCAAGTGGCATTATTTGTTCTTTGAAATTGTGGGGTCCACTCTTATTTAAATGATTAATGATGCATATTAATCAAGAACTGAGTTTCTGAAGCAAAATATCAACTTGGGAAATAAAATCAGAAAAATTAATTAGCTCTTTTGAGATGTGTTTGAATTTTTTTTTTCCAAATCATGCACTTCACTGGTTCAGAAAAGTGAAAAACAACTTAGTGTCTTTGACTCTAGTTTTGCAGTGGGACAATCTAAGGCTTCAAAGTAAAATGAAAAATTTTATGGAAACTTGTTCCACATGTTATATTGAAAAAACTGCTGATAAATACATGAAGCAGACCAGAACACAACTAAATGAGAACCTCTCTGAATGTTTGCCCTTGTAACAAAGGGTGAAGGAAGGTGCTTGTGTCATATTCCAGAGCTGTTCTTGTGGTTATGTGATTCTATAAAAGGGGAGAAAATATGAATCTTCAGTGTCTGGAGAAGAGCTTAAAAGCAATGTCTCATAGATCAAAACTTGTCAGTACTGATTTGTTTTACTAGATCTCATGCCCACTGGTTCTCTCTCAATTCTATCCTTGTTCTTTCAACTTTCCTGACAGTTATCCCAAGATGTGAAGACATATATATTGTGTTAGGTCCTGATAGATTTTTAGGGAAATACAGTCAACATTGACCAGTAGAATGAATTAGTTGCTACTGGTGTCTTCTTGCCTATGCAGGATAACAACCTGGAAAACAGCACAACATAACCCTTTTATAAAAAGGACTATCACAGTAGAGAGGAACAATTTCATATTCTCATTATTTCACGCTGTACTGAGTTTTCAAAAGGTGAAAATGTCCTTTCTCAAAAAATTGCAGTTATTTCCCTGCATAATTAAAATGATGAACACAGATTAACCCATAGCTTCCTCTATTTACAAGAGGCACCGGAAAGATCCCATATGCACTCACAAAAGGAAAGATCCAAAACAAAAATGAGAGACAGAAATAATTCTCCTGTGAAATGAAACCTTCCCAGTGTATTCAAAAGGCAAGCTGCCTTGAGGCACGTTGAATCTGATGATAGAACTATCTTTCAGGATTTACTTCTTCACATTCAGTAAATGGCATCTATCTCTCAGGTAGAATAAGAAATTCTCTGTCAAGGACTTCAAGAAACAGTAGCCATTAGATAAGAAGTTCATTTTTGTTGTTTAGTACAGTTAAAATTTTTTATCCAATTTAGATCCCAATGTCCTAGTCAAGTTTTAACTTTGCCAATTCATTTCTGCTTTTACCATTCTTCAAAATCACTGGGAAATTAATTTTCCACTTTCCAGTCTTAATTACGATGTAATAACATTGCTACACAATCGTCTCACGGTTGTTTCATTTTAACTCAGAAGGATTCAGCTTCAGAGACAGAAATTAAACACCATCCTGTAGAGTGAATATATTAGCTTAAAAATACTTCAAAGTCAAAATGGACTCCATTTTTGTGAATTTCAGTGAGTTTTCCAGAAGGAGTTCCAGTAGGTTTCCACATGCAAATGTCAGTTGTACCTAGTCAGTTTGTCTGTCCTGAAATATTTTACATCCCTCTTTTCATTTACATAAACAAGACAGATACAGAGGTGTGTATACACACACACAGACAGACATACAGACACACACATTATTTCTTCCTTTAAAGGCTGCCTGAAACACCATTCTGTATCTTTCCTGTTTATTTTTCTTCAGTTTCCATTTGCAAGTTGACTATGTCTGAGGTATCAAGGTGAAAAACAAGCACAAAAGAAGTTGTTTGCTTTTTGTTCTTTCGTAGTTTAGGGAGTGAAATAAAGATTTCCTTTCTCAGAAATGCTCAAGATGTGGTCTTATTGTTTGCTGAATGAAGACAGCCTTTTCCAGCTAAACCTGAAGAGATTCTCAGTGGTACATTCAGGCAAAATATGGGAGTAATTCTCTTCACAGCTCCTCTATGGCAACAGCATTTATTTGGCAAGAAAGTATTTCCTCTCCCTTTCATTTCTGAAGGACTGAGTCTGGAGTGTGATGCTGGGAAAGACACAATAATCTGATGACTATGAAGCAAGGATTCTTTTTGCAGCTCTTGACGTGCAGAGGAATTCTCCAACCATTTGCACATGATGGGAAGTTTTAAAAAATTTATATAACTCTAACATACATATTCATACATTACTACATCAGAAATCACTACCCTATTTAAGAATATTCATGAGCCCAATCCTCAGGTCTCCTCCACCATGATGACCTGGTGAAAGCTGCCTATGAGTTCTGCTTTCCCCTTTATCTATTGGCTAGCTAGACTCAAGATCTCCTTGTTCCTCAAAAGTAAATCTCAAGGATTGAGCTAACCAGTATTTACATAGAAGTTGCAATCCTTAACTAACTTCTAACAACATCTGAACCTTCAATGCCTAACTTTTCAATTATTTAATTTATTTCCTCCCCTGTTATGCTCCTCCCCTGAGCCTGGCTGTTTCAACTCCCTGTTTCAAATGACTGTTCTGTCATCAGTAACTCTGCTCCTCAGTTCTGCTGGTTTACTAGTTTCAATGTTCAAAAAAATGTTCAATCTGGATCCCATTTTCTAGATATTTTAAAGGACCTTGGTTTTCGCCTGTTCTCAGAGTTAGAATCTAATTTCTGTATTAGAAATCACAGAATCCATTTTATTCATCATCTTGCTTTATCACTTGATTTCTGTTGTTAAAACATTTAAGCAGATTCCCTTCAAAATAATCAAGGAATTGGTTGGAACTATTTGGTTTCTCTTTTTTTTTTTAAATAAATTCAATTAGTGTAAAATTAAGACGTGGCTGTCTAACTTTCATCATACGAATTTCAAAGGCTCCTTCTTTTTTCTCACCAGCAAGAGCTATTAATCTGACAAGGAGGAAAATTATATCTTTTTATATGATTACTCACAAACAAATCCATCCTGGTTGTTATTAGTCTCTGTTTTATTTTCCAGGCTTACAGATACTTTAGTAATTTGCTTCAGATTTTGGGGGGAAATTAGTTAAAATGTGACTAATCTGTAATTCCCAAGCTCCTCTGTTCTTCTCTCTAATGGGAACTAAGGTTCCTTTTTTATATAGTTGGAATTGATTTTTCTTTTTTTCAATAAGTTCTTCCTTTTTGCAGTTGTCATACCCCAGTGGATCTCCAATGGGGATCAGGGCAGGCTGGAGGGCAGCCAAGAGCAGCCCTAAATCCATTTCTGTGAGGAGGAAATGGGTTGCATTCAGAGATTTGAAAAAATCCCAACTATCCTGATAATCTCTCTAAATTTTGTCTTCCTGTTCTTGCTTATTTTCCTCTCCTATCAGCTGCACTAATCCCCTAGTCATAAATTGAAATTTTAGGGAGATAGTGACGTTTTGTTCTTCTCAATATCACCCACAATTAGAATCATAGAATGGTTTGGGTTGGATGGACCTTAAAGATCATCTAGTTCCAACCCCCCTGCCATGGACAGGGACACCTCCCACTAGACCAGGCTGCTCAGTGCCTCATCCAGCCTGGCCTTAAACATCTCCAGGAATTAAGGGGGCATCCACAGCCTCTCTGGGCAACCTCTTCCAGTATCTCAGCTTCCTCAGCTTCCAGTCCCAGGTTTTCTAAGCCAAAAAAGACCCTCTGAACAACAAACCCAGAGCATTAAAACAAACAGCATAAGGACTCTAAATCCCAAACCTGCAGATGTATATTTAACATTGTTATTTTCAAATGTCATGTAATAAAAAATGTGTTCATACAGCTCTCTGGCAAATCATGATCTCCAAGCTTTTATTACATGCCTAAAAACTCTTCCGTGTTTCCTACAAATTGCAAAAATATGAAAAGAATTCCTCTAGTGTTGGAATTCCAAGGAAAACAAAAATTTTGATTAGTGAGGTCTACCCTTTCTGTTCTTAAAATCAGCTGCTTAAATCTCATAAGCTTCAATGGATCAGCAGTGTACTCTCACAGCAGGAGAAAGGTAAGCAATCACTTAAATACAATGCTTGCTCATTTCAAATTTACCTCCTAGAGCCTCGTATGAAAACAGGTTTTCACATAAAACTAAGTTTCATCTCTTAAAAAAGAAATCATGGTGAGTGCTTCTGACAAAATCTGCAAGAAAAACTACAGGAAAAAGTTTCTGCAAATAAGAAACTCTACAACTGTTTGTGCTTTAATAAAGTAAGAGTTTAGGACTTTCAGACTCTCCTTAGTAAGTAGAGATTCACTCCACCTGTGGCTGCACACCTGGTTGTCACAAAATGTGGAGCTGCAGCAGCAAATTTCTAAGATTTCACTTCTACTTCCAAGGTAAGAAAGTTAAACAAATGTCTGTCCTTCCTCAACCAACTCTTCCCCTCCTCCCTTAAAAACATCTAAAAGGTTTTTAAGACTCTTCATGCACTATGAGTGTAAAACATGAAATAAACATCTAGTGGTAGTTAATAATTAATTTGTAATTAAATCAGATTTTGTATGTCAGCAATTGAATGATTTACTAAAGGAGAGCTCCTTGAATTTATGGTCACCTATGGAGAAACTAACTTGCATTACAATTCAATGAGCAGAAACACATAATCATAATTTTATTCATATATTAATCTGGTAAAAATACTTTATTATTGCAGGCTAGCAAAGTACAAGATAGCTGAGGCAAGTTATTTAGGTTTCAAGTGAGTTGCTAACCATGCTAATTCATATTTTATAAGATTATTAATTAAAAACCAACAGGCTTGTAGCTTCAGTTTGCTATCTTACTATATTTTATACCAGATCTGACTTACAAGTAAATTAACCAAAGTGAGTATAAAGGATTAGAAATGCATAACTAATGACTTCTTGCTCACATAGTAAAAATTATGCTCTGAATTGTTTATTTTTTATATAATTATTAGATCTCATGAAGGGCTCTTTCCAGCTATCACTTAGTGCAACATATGAATTTTCTACACAAACTGAAATACGGGTTTGACTCCCCAACAAGCATATTAAGGCATTTTTTATGTTCTCATTCCATTCATAACAGAAAACTTAATTATGAAAGGGAAAAGCTATATAAATCAAGAAACAGTGCACTGACAGGTGCTTCTTCGTTAAGCTCGTGACACACATCATCAAGTGAACTATTCTTTTTAATCTATCACTTAATCTGTCCTCACAATCAATCACTCAATACTGCTGCTGGGCTTAGGTATTCACTGCTGTTGTGTAAATACTTTCATTTATCTCTGTAGCTTGGAAAAGCCATGTTTATGGCTAGATCCTATACTTACTGGATGCTATCAGTACAATTATTTTACACAAGTGTAAAATAATATTTTGTGTATTAAGATACACAAAAGTGAGAAAGTTTTCACTAAAATAAAAAGCATTAACTCCTTTTAGAAAAAACCACAGTAGTGCAGCTGCATCCTTCAGAACAATCTTTGCTCCATGAAACTGAAAATCTGTGGATTTCAGTAAGACCATAGTTCCAGAGAAGAGCATGACTCTCTTCAAACTGGTCAAAGACTGTCTTTCTTGTGCTTATTATTGTGAACTCCAAACTAAGTGGCCAACCCAGTTGCTCACTCTTTTTCCAACTCAGCATTCACATTATGTAAATCCAGGAGGCCAGTGCCTCTCTAGCTGCTCTGATATCTAGCAGGGCATCCTGATTCCTTAGTTGATGTCTAAATCTTTGCTTCAATCAGCGCCTTCTGCAACAAAGATTCCTTCTCAGTGAGACCTTCTGCAAACTTACATGGTGAGATGGTGCAGCCTGTTTTCCAAATGTTGCCATTGCTTTGACTTGTGTTGCAAACCACAACCCATACAGCTCTTTTGCTGACTTATGGATTTGTCATGATTTGTCATCCCTTGCTATAGCAAGCTTGATTTCTTGTAGTATTTTTGTCCCCTGCTCAGTGTCAGAATGTTGTTTAGGTTCCATAAGCATCAGACTGGAATAGTGAATTACTGAACAGCTTCATTTTTCCCACCAGGGTACTATTTTGCTCCTGTTTAGCAATCAGTCTGAGCCAAAGAAAATTATTTGTTTCATTTAGTGTTTTGAGATCTCGTGGAGCTTTGGCACATTTTAGTACTGTAAGCAGTGCTATTATCTCATGCTCATTGGTAGTTTAGCTTCCTACAAGCAGGGAAAAGGATAAAGGACAGAAAAAACCCACCACTTTCACCATATCCAACCCATCTGAGGTGCTCAGAGCACTTAATGTATCTTATAATATTCCCCTTAAAGTCTTCCAGATGAATGGATTGCTACTATCCCCCCATCAAAATCAACCATAGCCATTAGTTCCTCTCCCTTTCTCTGTTTCACTTTTTTTTTTTTTTTTTTAATCCTGCACAGTCAGCTACAGACCATTTGTAGCTCTCAAGAGGTTATCAGTTGTGCAGGCAGAGAAAATTGAAGCGTCCAAAAATTTCTACAGAGAGCAAATCACTCACAGGATCTTGGCTTTGAACTGGACAGGAATCCAATTCAAACTGCTCCATTAAATGTTGCAGTGCCACTAAGAATTTACACCTTTATACAAGTTGGTGTCCAAAGGAGTCTTGCCTTTCTTGGCAGAAAAAAATGAGCAGTCCAGTGCATCAACATCAACATCTTCTCTCTTCCCTAAGGTGCTCTATTTGAGAGGCACAAGATCATTAACTGCTTCCTCCTGAACCCCTGCATCTTCACTGGGCCCCATTTGGATTTTTGAAGTCTGCTGACAGAGTGAATCACAGTGAGTGGCAAAGTTCACAGCTGAAAGAAACAACAGCTGTCTTTTGGACATGCCGGTATGGGAAAAAAATATTCTGTTTCTCTACTATCATCTTGGTCATAGACAAATCTAGGCTGTCAGCTTTTGCAATTATTATGGGGATTTTCAGAAGCAAAAGCCTCTAAATGTGTCATCTCCTCTGCCCTTGTTTCCTCCAGCCCATCGTCTCTCTGCTGGACTTGTGCCAGACTAAATTTCAGCCATTTCACTGTCACACAGCTCCAGTTATAAGTGGAACAATAGATCAAGCTGCTCATTCTCTTGTTTTCTCACATACACAACCCAAAAGATATCTGTCCTTCTATATTGCTCTTGTTTTTAAAAAGTACATCAAGAAACACCAAGTGCCAGACAGATGCCCAGCAAAAGCAGGGCCAATCAATATCATTCACTTACCTCTGCCATATTTTTGTGAGCAGAAAAAAAAAGCTTGAGATCACAGTTGTACTCATGAAATTTGAGATTTCTTCTAAAATTGAAAGGATTAGTTTATTCCTGCAGAACTAGCTTTTAAATCATGAAGATTGCTCATTTCTGTTTTCAGAATTACTGAACACAAATATTTCATTTCATGCATTAATGAAGTCATTTTCCTTCCAAGCCGAACAAGGAAACAAGTCAAATACAGCATTCTGCAAAATGAATTGCTGGAGGGTTTATAAATATTAAATGCATCAAATTTTACAGGTCGAGCCACTCTTCCAATTCTGTAGCATTTTTTTATTTTTTTTAACATTTCCAACTGCTGTTGTTCCAACGTTCATGTGTTTGGAAAGCTACATTTGATTTTGCTAAGCTTGGATCATTGATTGCTCTGAACTAACCCTAACCCTAACCCTAACCCTAACCCTAACCCTAACCCTAGCTTACAGTGTTTCTGTGGGTTGAATTGGGAGGAAACAGGAGTGAAAAGTAAATATTAGGAAGGAGCCCAGCATAATCTTTTGACATCTTGAACCACAAAACTAGTATAGAAAAAGGTAATCTCTCAGTTAGTGGTTTTTGTTGTTTAGTTTTGGGGTTTTTTTTTTTGCTACCAGATTGGGCAAAACAAAAATCACCTGAAATTTTAAGTTTGAACCACTGATAAATAAAACAAATAGCAACAACAAAACTCTGAATCCTTTGACCTAATTTGTAACTTCTAAATATTGATTCAACTGAAGTTTCTTCGTTTACATGCAAGCCAGGTTCCCTTATCATTTTTACCCTGATGCTTCTGCTTTCATAAATCATATATCAAGCTGATAAAGAGAAATCAGCACAGGCTGGGAAATTTCAACAGGTTGTCAGCTATTTCTTAGTAAATAATTTATGAGAACAAGATGTCTCCATTACATAAATAATTCCTTTGCATTTCATTCAATTATGCTGCTATTTTGGATGTCTATTATTGAGGGAAAGCATGGCTTTTGAAGGGCAAAGTGGATGTTCTGGCTTGAAATAATTGCTGAGCTCCAGAGATTAGTAATCTGTTATTAATAAATATCAATAACACTGAAGGTCCATGTGCAGAAAAAATATCTTGCTTGAAGAACAAGTGGGAACTCAAATGCTTGCTCCAAACAGAACAGCCAGGAATTTTTTAATATATTTTTAATGTATATATATATTTATATTTTTTCAAATATTTTAATATATAATATAATTTATGTTTATCTAGTCTATATTATTTTATATACCTTATTATTGATAATATTAGATATCATATATAAAAT
>VZTY01031845.1:0-16530 GCA_013400935.1 Turnix velox | reverse complement strand
GTATATATATATATATTTTTTTTTTTTAATATAACTTCCTCCCCTGAAAAGGATTGAAGCCCAAACTTGCTGTTTGCATGAATTAGAGATGCTAGGGTCAGTGTGGCTTCTGTGACTTTAATATATGAGTAAAACAAGTAATAAAAAAAATTTTTCACTCTTATCTTCATCACCTACATATGCAATCAGAAGCCACTGGAACCCTCTGCAGCTACTGGTACTTCTGCCACTTTTTAAAGCTCTCTTCAGTTTTTCTTGGAAGGCACAGATTTTGCTTAGGTAATTGTGAGATACCAGTGAAAGTTTCCAATCTTTACTGAAATGTTTTTTTCATGATTCTGTGTTGATGAAAACATGCAGGTATCTAAGACTGTATGAAAGATGCAAATCTCATATAAGCTTATTACAACATGTAACAATTTCTCCAACATTTAATATGCTTTGTAGGACAATTTATTTTGACTAGTAACTTCAGTGCCGTTAAGAGTTCAGGTGGTTTTGCACAGCTGAAACATTCTTGTTTCTACTTGTTTAACTTTTTGTTGAGCTGGCATACAAACAGAAAAAAACCCAGATAAAATCTATTGTGATTTCCCACCCACTTCTCCTCCCCCTGCTCCTGACCTTTACTAGATGAAAGCCAGAATTTTCATTACTCTTTATTTTTTTTTCATTGTTAGTTTGGTTTCTTTGTGTTGGTCCCCATCTACCTGCTGCCTTTTCCCTGTTATTGAGTATTTTTGTTTAGGCTTGTGTTTTAAAGCAACAAGCTTCATATATTTCCATAGCACTGTATTCTGTTTGTCAGATGACAACAGAACAATGGCTTTGATATTTTCAGTGTCTTCTGCTTTATGTCTATGACTGACCCACCATTGCTTTGCTGCACTGAGTATGGATTCATTTTTCTGGAATATCTGCATTCTTCACATCCTGCTATCTAATATGCATCAGGGAACATGGAAGTTACAGGTGAAATTTATCAGGGATATTACTGATAGCAAACCTATTGTATGTGCCCCAAAAGCAAGAGGTTTTTTAATTGTTTCATATGGTCTCATGCTTGATTCTGATTTGCTGCTCAACTCCTCCTGATGAATGACTAAAAGGTTTTGCCAATGCCATCTGTCAGCTAGTTGATGAATAAGCATCTTTCAAAAACTACTATCAAGGTACATAATGTACTGATAGCTTGCAATAAGTCGCTGCCCCATTTTTATTCTTGATTCTTCTTGCAGTTTCTTATATATATTTCCTCAAATTGCTTTTTTCTCATCATGGTTTGGTGAGTATCTATTCCCTAAGCTGACTTAGTCAATGACACACTTCTCCTTGTACACTCTTTTAATTCTATTCCTCAGTACATACCTAAAGGATTTCTGTTGCTTCTGCAAAGTTCATTAAGTTGCCAGATAACTACAAATGTATCAGTATGCTAGAACTGATATCCCATAAGGGATCTCATTAATAAACCATAACTGTCACTCGATTCTGTAACGTATCACAGGTGATGGGAGAAGCATACAAAAAAATCTCTGTATGATGACTAAAGAAAGTTTCCTTCTCTGGAGACATTCAAAACCCATCTGGATGCATTCCTGCATGACCTGCTCTAGGTGTTCCTGCTCTGGCAGGGGGATGGGACTAGATAATCTCTTGAGGTCCCTTCTAATCCCTGATATTCTGTGATAAAGGTATGTTACATTCTTTTATTGGTATAATTTTGTCTACTAAATGCAGTCAATAAAGGCAAAATATTACTCACCATATCTTCACTATGATTTGGTTAACACCTTGTAATGACTACACTGGCTGATTCTACTGAATCTACAATGGATATCTACTTTTGGTCACTTACATGTCATTTATGACTGGACTAAATTAGAGATTGGAATCACAGATTTGATGGTGGTAGCTTGACTCCGGTTCTACTGACAACAATTAATGGTTTACTGAGATCAGCATAAGAAATCCAGCGCTATTGATTCTGCATCTGCTAACAACACATTATCTACTGGCTGTGCTTTATTTGTTCCTCAGATCACACAACTGCTTGGATAGTTTACAACTGATGTATCTGTGCCTCCAGTAATGAAACCCTTTGTTTACTGAGGCTGACAGACACTGAACATGCTGATGTGAGTGGGAACTGCCAAATGTGAATTATTGCTTTTCCTGATGTACACAGTTACGAACTATAATTACCCTTCATTTTTCCATATGTTGCTAAAGAATTCATATAATTAGCTCCACAATCAAATATGATTCATGTCTCCAAATTTAAATGTCTCTGCTGGATCCAGGAGCTTTGGCACTCCTCATTATTACAATTGCTTTGCTAATTTCTTCAAGGTGGGGGGCTATGTTAATTTTATAGTACTTCAGATGATCAATTTCTTTGGAATTTATTTATTCATAGTTTTTTACTTATCTAGGGGCATACTGACAAGATAACTAAAGCCAAACTCTCACACAAACTTCATATCAATAAATCAAATGTAAGATTAATGAAACTCCTCCAAAAGCAGACACACAGCATAAACTGCCTAACAGTGACATTTTTAACAGAGTCCAGGATTGCAGCATTTGTTATTTTCAGTTTTAAACTTGAACTGTATGTCATGTAAATCTAGAGATATTTTCTACTTTAATTGTACAGCATATTAGAATCAGATTCCAAAGCATTTGTCTGTAGTAATTTTATGAAGTTGCAATATTTTATGATAGTACTTCATTGCAAACTGCATGGATCCAGTGAATAATTTTCAGTACTATGTGAAGTCTGCCACATTAAGAAAAGTTGATTTGTTACCTATAACCATGCATTAATATATGCTATTTTTTAATAAGGTCATGCAATGAAAACAAGAAACATTTTCCAGAACAATTTTTCGCAGGGAAAAGAAACTAATCTATTCCCAATTTACTACCAAAATGTGCTTTTTATCTTGACTTAACCTGGATTTTGGCATTTGAAATAAAAGTTTCATTAATGTTCCTCTGAACATACACTAAAATATGTCTGTCCCTTCTCTAACATTTCTTTTACATCCCTCTGAGTCTCGTGTGTTCTTTTCCATGCATTTTCCATTAAACATGAGGCTTTCCTACACAGAATCTCACCTAGTTCTGAGAACTGTGATAATAATAGAGTGTCTGTGTCATCTTAGGTTAGTAGTTTCAGATTTTTTCCTGCCCTGTCTCTGACATTCAGTTTTCTCTCTAGAAATCATTAACCAGATTTCTAATCTATTCAAAATTTACTACCAAAATGTGCTTTTTATCTTGACTTAACCTGGATTTTGGCATCTGAAATAAAAGTTTCACTAACGTTCCTCTGAGCATACTCTAAAATATGTCTGTCCCTTCTCTTACATTTCTTTTACATCCCTCTAAGTCTCACGTGTTCTTTTCCATTCATGTTCCATTAAACATGAGGCTTTCCTACACAGAATCTCACCTAGTTCTGAGAACTGTGATAATAATAGAGTGTCTGTGTCATCTTAGGTTAGTAGTTTCAGATTTTTTCCTGCCCTGTCTCTGACATTCAGTTTTCTCTCTAGAAATCATTAACCAAATTTCATCTCAGATTAAGATTTTTCTGGGGCTGGCATTGATATTCTCTTTCTGCACTGGAGTTCATGGGTGAAATCTCTGTATCTCTTCTAAAACCCTTTTTTAAAATTTTTCATTTTAATCTAGGTGAAAAAACCACAACCCAACAAAACATAAAAAAGAAACAAAAAAGGTATCTACTGTATATCTGAACAAATGGGGTTTGTGGTGAATTAGTTTCTTTTCAATTCCTCACTGCTTTTCTTACATTAGTGCACCATTTTGTAAACACTAACAGCTTGTGTGTGGTCTACAACTTGAAGTTACAGGTGCATGAATTGCTTCAGAGAGTTGTTGAGAGATCTGTCATCCCTCACTGCAACACTGCCTGTTCTTCCTATGGGTAACTCATCTGAGGCAGAAATGCTGATTCCAGTGTTTTTATCTTGATTTGAGCTGCTTACTTGTTCCAGCTAAGTCATGTAATTTTGCTTTGTTTCCCAAATGTCAGAAGCTGTCTTGGTTTGTGCAGCTCTTTGGACAGGATTTTTTGGATTCTGTCTTTGAATTTCCAGGATCTTTGTGCCTCTGTCCTGTTGTGGTATTCTTAATTGAGTGTAGTGCTTCAGAGCACTATTCACCATTTCAAAAGACAGTCTAGGCTGATATGCATATTAAAAAATGTTAATTGCTTCATCAAAGTCTAGCTTTTACTCTTCTGAGCATCTTTATCTAAGTTTTGAGTTCAGAGCCTGCTTAGATCTCTTATCAGAGACTCTGTTAAACTGTAAAATGTCTTTTCTTTTGTTCTAATAGCTCTTTTTCCAGTCTGTGTAGAAAACATCTTTTGCTTTCATGTGGTTTTTGGTACTATTCCAAGGTCTGCAGTTGCTGAACTGTGTCTTTTGCCTGACCTTAAGTGAAAGCAATGAAAACCTTTTACTTCAGAAACTGCTATTGTGAGAATTACAAACCTGATTTTCTTTTTGCTACAAGAATTCCTTCCTCATTACAACTAATATTGTTTTTTGTTTGTTTTTCTGGAGAATTTAAGACATGATGGAGCTCTTACCTGTTAGAGTTGAAGTAAAATTATTATTTACTTGGTTTTTGTTGAGTACAGGCATCGCTCAGAGCCAAGCCATCTACTACAACTCAGCTTCACTCCAACTTTGCACAGTGTGAGCTCTGTGGAAGAGGGGCAACCTGACTCATGCTGGATCCTTGTGTAAGGAGCAGATCCCTCCTGTCTTGAAACTGCATTGCTTGAGATGAGAAAGCATGCCAAGTGTCACCTCTCTACTTGTCACCCACCCATTCTTCATCTATGACTCTACCTGTTCTCAACATTTAAGGATAAAACTTAAATTCTGGTATTGTCTCATTACATCCTTGTTTTGCCACTCACATCAGCATATGGCAAGTAGAGTCAAGGTTACAAACCTTGGGAATGCAATGAAAGCCCATGCACACACTCAATCTGCATTGGGGGCAAGGTTATAGGAGTCAAGGGACAGAGCTCATTATACTGGTGTGGAATTGGTAAGAAACATGGTTTAGCAATAGTAGCCAGTGCTTGATTATTTCTATTCAGACTCAGTTAATCTGAAAGAAAAAACTGGATAGTTTCTCAGATATTTGGCCAGCAGCAGTTTTGCACAGGGAATGCCCCCTCCCTGAAGGTGTTTAAGGCCAGGCTGGATCAGGCATTGAGCAACCTGGTCTAGTGGAAGGTGTCCCTGGCTGTAGCAGGGAGGGTTGGAACTAGATCACCTTTGAGGTCCTTCCAACCCAAACTATTCTATGATTCTATATATATATTGAAATTTGGGGGAGCAGAATGAACCAGTAAATTATTATTTATCAGTAAATAAGCTGCACATCGTAGAGCTAATGAAACTAAGTGACAAACTTGTGGAAATTATTAGATTCAGACATGAGAAGGAGGAAGAACCCTGTCTAGATAATGTTCTCAGTCTTCCTACTTCAGATTTCCCTTCTGAGTTTTGCAATTTTTTCATTAGTCTCAATTTTAAAAACATGTAATCCAATATAAGCTTCAGAACAATTAAGCAAAGAATTGGTCTGATTTTTATGACCACTGAAAACATCAGGGTCCTGTTTTTGAAAATCATCTCATAATTTTGAAAATCATCTCACACTTTTGAAAATCATCTCACTTATTTAGCAATAAAATGAAGATGTAAAGAGCATCTATGTTTAGGTGCACAGCACTACATATTCAGGCTCCAGTTTATTAAATACATAGTACTTTATTACCCACAGTTTTTTATTACATCAATGACACTTCTTTCAAAGTATCGTTTTAAATAGCTCTCAATTTCAGTAACTTAAAATCACATAATCAGAGTAGACAAATTACATTTCTCTGTCTCCTTCTAGAAATGAAAATAAGCAACATTGAATGCTCAGTTAAAGAACCATTTAGATGCCCACATTTATTGCATTTTTGACCTATTTCTTTTGTCATGGAACAAGACTGTTTCTATATCTGATTCTCATTGAATTCAAGACCTGGTAATGCATAAACCATGGAGTAATTTTTAAGTTGCTATTGCTTATCAAAAGTTAATGAGAACAACTGTGTGTACTCTCCACATTTTACTTGATGTCTAAACAGGGCAGTGGGGTTAATTGTGAAAACTGTTTTCTTTTGAGGGCAGAAGAGATTGCCCTTTTTCCAAGCTTTTCAAGTTCTTCCCTCCATTGCCCATATGTCTTACTACAATCTGGCAAACACCCCCACAACCAAAAAAAAAAAACCCAATCCAAGATAATAATCCCCCCCTTTTTTTTTTATCCTCACATCTTGCACTAGAAACAAAGAATTCATGTAAATTACATATAGTTTCCCCTCTCTATAAAAGTATTAAATATGTGTCTATGCTGGCAAATGAACCTAAAACTAGTCACAAGCAAGGCAAGGAAGCACATATTTTCTAAATAAACTTTGCTGCTCAATAAAACAGAAGTACAGTTTAATAATATATCACTTATGTTAGATGCAGTGCACAGGGCCAAGAACCTAATGCATACATTTCTTGAGTGAGAGCATTGTTATTAAATATAATACCTGCCAAGAGCCCTCCCAGTTGTATGCACAGTGTTTCTCAACACTGTTTTCTCTGCAACAATGGCCTCTCATTTTGATTTATATACATTCCCCTTGCTCCCCAAAGGGATCTGTACTGTTGGACATGAAATAAGCTCATATTTTGGCAAACTCCGAGTGTTTAAGTGAGCCAGGGGTTTTTTTCTGTATTTCTTGGCCAAAGAGGTAAATAGACAAAATATTAAAATACTTGCTTAATAGTACATTACTTACATAAATTCTGAGCTAGTCCTGCAAATATTTCTCCAGCACTGTTTAATTTCTATATTCTATGAACCTAAATGACACTGTAGAGAACAAAGGAGAGTTGGATCACACTTGTGGATTTTTTTTTTCTGCACTTTTCTAGCTTACAGTGCTGAACATAAGGAAAGGACAAAGCATTTCTATGAAGACATCTATTTAAAATGCACTGGAAAAGTAGGACTAGACTGAGATAAAACTCCATCATACCCTAGTGAAGTGTTTTGCTAATGTGATTCAGTCTCCAATGTGACAAACTGGTCTACCTTCAGCTTCCCACCACTTGTTACAAATGAGTCCATCATTCTCTTGAGGTGAATTGGGGCATATGACACTGCACACATTCTTATTTTTCCCAAAATACAGACATGATTGAGAAAGCTTATTAGTAGGACTGACAAAATAGCCTTAAGGATAGAAAATGACAGATGAAGAAGAACTTGGACTAAGTATTGGATGTAAAGCTGAGAGATGCTCAATACTTACTGTGACTATAAAATGTTTTTTTTTTTTTCTCATACTTTCCTTCTGCATCCCTACCCAGAAGAAAGAACAATGTCAATACTCTTTATGTGAGTGATATTTCAATAGTTCTTAATCACAGAATCATAGAATAGTTTGGGTTGGAAGGGACCTCATAAAGTTCCAACCCCCCTGCCAACACCTCCCACTAGATCAGGCTGCCATCATCCAGCCTGGCCTTGAACATCTCCAGAGAGGGGGCATCCACAACCTCTCTGGGCAACCTGTTCCAGTGTTTCACCACCCTCACTGTAAAGAATTTCTTTCTTATGTCAAATCTAAATCTACCCCCTTCCAATTTACATCCATTGTTTCTAGTCCTCCCATCCGATATTATGTTAAAAATTCCTTCCCCTGCCTTTCTGTAGGACCCCCTCAGGTACTGAGAAGTTCCTCTGAGGTCCCCTCTGAGCCTTCTCTTCTCCAGGCTGAACAACCCCAACTCCTTCAAGTCACTAGCTACATCAGTGTACAGAGAAGGGCAGTCTCTCTTTTGCTTTCCCTGTCTTCCACATCCTCTGCTGATAATCATGTCTTGCCTTAAGTCTGACATTCCTAGAAAAACTCTTCATCTCACACACTTTTGAGCTAGTCCTGCAAATATTTCTCCAGCACTGTTTAATTTCTATATTCTATGAACCTAAATGAGAACAAAGGAGAGTTGGATCACACTTGTGGAATCCGAGCCCCTCAAACTCTGACAGAATTTTCTGAGCTTCTTTTTGCAATGGTCTCAAATGGTTTATGAGCTAACAGCTGCTTGCTCCCCTTGTCAGCCACATTTATCAGTCTGCAGCTGCACATCTTTGGCTTTAGATTCACTGTATTGCCCAGCAGGGAGAAGTCACACACCTGACTTCTTCAGCAATATTTAATGAAACTGAAACTGAATCTTCTTCAGTTGTTGTCGTTTTTACAGCAGTTACATTTTCTGGCTTAGTGGTCCAGTGGTAATGAACAGGGAGTCACAATGAAAACCTACATGTCTCAGGCCTATTATTTCAAATTACCTTAGATTTGCTGTGGAGCAGTGGAAGCACAATATGGAATTCATCAGCTGTAATGAAATCCTCTCAATTTAGGTATCTAAATGAATAAGACTCAGTGGGTTTCTTCTGCAAGCAATGGAGACTCACAAGCACCTGTGGGGAAATTTATTTCCTAATAAAATATGTACACAGTGGGTCCTAAAAGCTCTTCTGTCCATTAGCCAAGGGAGCCCACTACAATGGGCTCACACTTAGACATCTGACTTTTAAAAATCTAAATTTCCTCTTGATGACTCTGATAGCTTCATGTGATCACAGGAATTTGTAAAAATGTCAGACTTTTGTGCTTCTATTTGTTCACTGCCCTCCTTTGATAAAAATTAACTAAAAATGTCGCTAAGATTCAACATTATGGCTGTCACTATTCCCCCTTCTTTAATAACAAGAAAATCCTCATGGTGTAGGTCAATTTCAGATGTTTTCTGTGTGCAAAATCCAGCATTATTAATCTGCCAAATTACTTGTTGATAGCAAAATAAACCAAACCAAGGAAACTCAGGAAGAACTGTTCCATTGAAAGAGGTCCAAACATATGGAATAAATAATCAAGAGGAAGGCTGAAGCTCTGTTTTGAGCACAAAAGGGGTCAAATCATAGAGTAGGAAGGCAGAAAAATGAGATTAAGGTAAAACAAAAAAGCAGATATACTGGGAAAAACAATTTTTCCTTTTGTAAATTTCATGTTTTTAATAGGAAAAAAAACTTACTACAGAGATGGTCTGTATTACTCCCACATCATTTGAAATTCAGTTTCCAAAAATGTCACCTTGTTCTGTGTCCTCTTATGTAGCATAAAGTGCAAGCACTGTTTTCTTGCATGCTCACATGCATTCTTGCTGTCAAGAATGGTCTACCTCATTAGCCATCACCATGGAAAAGTGTATGTATGGAAGTGGCTGTAGACATGAATAGCATCACATTCTGCTGGTGGCTGCTGAGAAAAAGGCTGTGAGAAAAGGCTGCTGGTAGCTCACTCACAGTATGTCCACATTAGCAAGCCATTTGGACCCAAAAGAATTCATTAATTTGGGCTGAGGCAAATGTATTTTTACTCAGTGGAAAAAAAATAAATCTCTGTGTCAGTGTCATCTGAACTGAGTAATTTTTTAAGGATTGGAAAACATTTATCACAGACTAGAACATCTGTTTAGGTTGATTAAGAAGGAATCTATCTGAATGTACCTGAACAGGTTTGGAAAGGGAATTAACATGAAGGATCCACATGCTACTGCTTCAGATCAAAATATGGATAGAGATAAAGTCTTCATTGCCTGAAGTTCACTTTCCAAAGTTTCTGATTTGCTCTGCCTTATCAGACACTGCTCTAGTATGGAAGTTGCTTTGTAAACACTTACTTTTCATAACATCATTAAAGGAAGGGAGCAGAAAACATTTGGAGAGCTTGAGTTATCGTATAAAAGAGTCCCACTTTTGGGTTGAGCTGTCCTCTTGTTCTTCTCAGACTGTTTACTGGCAAAGGGACCAGTCTCAGAGCTCAGAAAAGGCTGTCATAAATTCATATGGAATTTCTTCTGGGGGATCCAAGTAAAAGGACACCCCAATTCCCCTCCCCTGTCTATTTTCATCACATAAATGAGAAGGCAATACATTCCATTACGATTGAACAGAGTAAATATGTAGAGTTTACAGCCACTAGGAAAACAGATGAAATAACAAGACCTTAAAGTAAATGTATATTAAAGTAATTATATAAATAAATATATAATAAAGTTATATAATAGGATTTCCCCTGTGATAAAATTGCTTCAAACTATTTCTTAGTTTCACAGATTTTCCTTTAACTTCTTCTAAATCACTGACAATTTACCTTTTAACTTCTTGGAAGACATACTCAGGCAGACCACTCCATAACTCTTCTAGGCAGTTTAGCAAATACCTTGAAGGAATGACTGGAGATCCCAGTTCTGTGCTCTTGGCTCCATTGCCTCACTCAAGCAGTGCAACAACACATCTATTCTTGAGTTTGCAGTCATGCCCTAGGAGAGTGAAGTCTGGCAACAGGAAAGAGATCTCCTGCTGTGTTTACAGCCTCAAAGAGTTTCAGTGAAGTGCAGATACCAATTCCAGGCAGTTATGGGCAAGAGATCAAAGCTCCTGTAGTGTCCTGTGGAGAAAGAGGACATGGCTCCACTTTTGTTGCATGCAGATTTAATGTGGGTGGTGCCTGTGCAGAAATAATAGAGCCTGGAGAAGTCCATCACACAATTTCCTCTGTGACCTTCCTTCTCTGCCTTCTGTGAAGGGGAGACCCCAAAACAGATCTTTGCTGTGTTGGAACATGTTCATGTTCAAAGGTTGTGAATGAACTGAACACCAGGGAATATCAGAGCCTTTTGAAGAGTCTCATTTCCTTAGCAGAGGGACTTTAGAATGCAGGAGGTTATTCCTTAGCAAAGACTGTATAACATGAAAGGAGACTCGGGGTTCTGATCTTTTTCATACAAAGTCCTAAAAATAATCAAGTAATTGAGAGTAAAGGCAGGTCCACCAGTCTATAAACACCAGCCTATAAAGCTTTTAAGAAGCCAAATACTGCTTTATAAAACAACAAACACACCTCTGCCCCCCAAACCAACTGGTTCCATAAAACAGGATTTTACTTTTTTTTGCAATCCAGTCTTATTTTGTAGAATCTCCACTTATTTGTGAAAACGGTTTGTATTTTAATGGTCCTGAAGTGTATATCAAAATTCATCTCTATGATTGAGCATGTGCATATACTCCTGACTGCAACTCTTCAAGATTTTAAAGTTCAGAGCAGTGTTGATACTATACACATACTATGTTTGTACATTAAAGAAAATCAAACACAACTGATAAAAAATGTGTCTAACTATATGTAAGGAGACACCATATGTTCTCCTCTTCCTTTACAAAATGTAAAATTAATTTCCCTCACAAAATATGAAATCTGAGCAGCAGATTTAGAGCACTAGTTTGCTTTAAGGTGACTAAATAGTTAAATTTGTTCTTTCTTGCCCCTGCCTGGGTGACTGCTTGGTGTTTGCTGGCACAACACATGGTGCTCCACCAGATGCTTGTCTGTCAGATATATTTTCATATGTAAAGTTATATTTTCCTTGCTCCCAGACTGCAAAGAAGTAGTTTTTGTGTCTTTCTTCTCTCTACACATAAAGGGTTAAGTGGCACTGCTCACACCATGTCTGTCTCAGTGGCAGGGCAAGACCTTATGCAGCAGGGATCTCATAGGAAGGTGAATGCTCCTGCTAATGAGGTGAAGCTGATGGCTATAATGCAGTGGAACAGCTGCAGCAGGCTCTTTCCCAGCTCCCAGTCACACTGAGATCAGATTCAGCAAATATAGCAGCTCTGCTTTCTTCACACTCTGTGATTATGATTCATTTGCAAGTGATGAAACCTTCTTGTAACAAGAGCTTTAAGTCTGTGAGGCATTGAGGAAGGGGATTTTGGTGCTTAGCTCTGAGGATTTTCTCCCTTCTGCCCCCTTAATATTTTCCTTGACTGACAAGGTTAGTTTCCCTTATTGTAGGTTATTTCCCTTATAGCCTCCTTAACTTGCTGGTAGAATTGGGTGATGTGAGGGAAGAGGTGTCTTAATTTCAAGCTTTTACTACAGTACAAACACACCAGCTTGCCATGTTATAAATGCAGACAATATGTAAAACACAGATAGAGAAGACTTGTGAAGTTTCTCTTTCATTATTTCCAGTAATGGCCCAGGATAGACTTCAAGGCAGGTATACATATGTGTTGTTCTGCCTGTGAAATTCTCAAATTGCTTCCCCCGACACTAAAAATTCAACATAAAATGCCCAGCAAGTTCACCAGTTGGCTCTGTCCCCGTTGTTCAAACACTTAGATTGTTCCCTGGGTTCCCAGAGGTGAGAAGTCCATGAAGCACATATTGCACCAGCATGTGGTGAGGGATTCTGAACTGGTTTGGATAGCCAAGCAACAGCAAATTGAACATTATTCCCACATAGATGCTGAGATTTTGGAGGGAAGTGGGCTGGCTTTTAGTCTTAGGACTCTTGCACCCATTCAGAGCCCTGCTCAAAGAAAATAGTCAGTCCCCTACCTGTTTACCTATCCCTACCTATTTAATTGTTTTTAGTTCATATGGTTATTACATCTGTTTTGGATCTAAGAATTTAACATAGGAAGCCCTTTTTCCTAAATAAAAACAAAAAAGGAATGAGACTTGGCAAGTAGCACACACAAGTTTGGAAATGTTGGGATAAAAATTCATATTATAAACTAAATTATTCCTCCTGATTGCAAATTATTATTCATTTTTAAAACTGTGTGATCAGAAAAAGGTTACAGAGCAAGCAGAGCACAAAGCTTCCAGAAAAGAAATGGACATTTTCTTTACACTGTGTGAACATCAGATTAAACCAGGACATGGGAACCTACCCTGCCAAAACATTGCCTCATCTGGACAGCTGAATTCTGGCAACCTCTACCACTTGCTAATTTGACATTGAAAACTGAACACTCTTTCTATATAATTTCTAAATGCATTGGTGTATAAAATACATTGACTGCATGACTCCATGTGCTTTGTGAATTAGCAGGGAGGACAATTTTCCCTTAAAGTTACAAGACAAAACAATGTGGTTGTAGTGATGTTAAAACCACAGGCAGCACACATCCAACTTCCTGTGGCATGGTTTTGTCAATTGCTGGGCTCAGTAGCATTTCTAAATGTAACAACAGAGTTCAAAAAAATATTGTTAGGAATTTTAGAGGGAGGTAATAAATTATAACTAATATTCTCAGCAAAGTACTGAAGCTTGAAGGAATAAAAGCTGTGGAGCCAAACAGAACCTTATGCTTTTTGAAAAAAGCAATTTCACAAGCACAAACTCTATTAGTATCTTTGTATGTCATCAGGATGTGTTTTAGTTGTTGTATTAGATTTTAGTTTTAGTTTTAGTTGTTGTATTAGATTAGATTCAGTTGGCCATTCTATATGCACAGCCAATATGCACTCACAGTATGTACTGTCAAGTCCATAAAGACTGAAAACAGTACTTGAATTTATTCCTATGTGGTGTTTCTTAGTATAATTTTTTCCTCTACAGTATTCCTTCTGCTAGAAACTGACTTTCAAAGAGGGGACAAGAGTGCATTGACATTATCTCCTTTGCAACTTCACAAAGAATGAGGAAGGTGCAGTAACAGCAGAGGGAATAACTCTCCTTACATGTTGGCAACTAAGGTGTAAGTTGTCACACAGATAAAACTTTGCACAATTTAAGATGACACATAAAGGAGACACAAGCTGTCAAGACTTCTCCTGAGAGAAAAAGCAGCTGAAACTCTTGTACCCCAGCTGCCAAGGTTCAGGACTAGAGGAGGACTAAGAAAATGTGGATGACATACTGCTGTTTAATGCATCTGAAAGCTGTAATTGGGGATATCCCTAGTAACCAGATCTTCTGATATTTTCTCTGTTGCTTTGTGCCAGCTGACAGGGACATAAGAGAAAAGATTGGGACCTTCATCTGAAAATACCAATTTTGATTTTTTCTTACCTTACACTTCATCTTCCCCTCCCATGAGTAATTAAATGACAGCAAAGTCATTTTAGCAGCAGTTTGAGATTCATGTCTCATGAGGTGCATGGGCAGCACTCAAAATTCTCACGGGAAGAATCAACCAAAGCAGAAACTGGGTAAACATGTTAAATCTTAAACAATATACAGCTTCCTCTTGTGTATCTGCTTTTTTTTTATAGGTTGTTGAATAAAGCCACCATCACATGCTTTCAAAAGAACAAAAAACGGTTCCCATAGCTTCTAGGATGAGTAGAAAGAATGTAAAGATAATTCTGATTGCTGAAATCCTGCTCTCACAGAGCTCCTTAAGGGCAAATAGAGCAATGCCAGTCTATGGTGTTTAACAAAGCTTTTTAAAGTTATTTAGATGGAATTTATATAGTCAGAAACAGATAGATGATAAGCAACATCTCAACCTGTAGCTAAGTATAAAACAGTCATATTTTGCCTGTGTAACCCTGGTTTTGTTGACAATCTGCTTGCACAGAGAAAGACCTCTCAGTCAAACCCAGTGCCTCACTGACCTCTGGAGCTGCACAGAAGACCTGCCTATCTGCAGAAGCACAGACAGCCTTGAGCAACCCATTTGAGCTCCAATGGGTAGCAGAGAGGAAAGGAACATGGTCAGAAGGACTAATTTCTGCTGCTGCAGTCATATCCGAAATACTGACTGGTGAAATCATCACTTGCAGTCAGGCCAAGAGCCATAACTGTCAGATTTTCACTTTATTTTAACATCTAGCTGCTAAACAGCTACTCCAGATTAGCTTTATATTAAAAGAAAACACCATCTAATAAATGGCAAAAGAAATTTAGGATTTCTTGGAGTTGGGGAAGACAAGACTTCATTACTGTTGGGATTCTGGGACGTTTTAATGCATCATCATAGCTACATTTTTGCTCCTTGTTTTCCATGTTTAAATTTAGCAACATCATAATTCTGTTGATGCAGGGGTACTTGCTATGCCTTCCTTTTGTCCTGGCTGAGCTAGTGCAGAGATTCATTTCTCACTAATACCTGAGCAGGCACAATTAACAGCTGATGCAGAATTACCCTGCCTGATCTCTGCTGGCACTGAATAGCTACACCTCATAATTCTGGACCTGGCTCTGTTACACTGTTGTTAACCCAAGCTCATATTAATTTCAAGGTGTTCTTGCTACATTGGGAAGATCTTTCATCTAATTTTGACAATTCTTGGACCTTCCTTTTCCATAAATTTCAGTCCTGGCTTCCACTTCCAGGATAGATGATAACTGACACCTGGTAACTTGCCCTTTGGATAACATTTTCTGCAAATGGATGTTCATAAACCCTTAAACTCTTCAATGAAGCTCCCTGCAGGCAATTTTATGGTGTGAAGCAAATGCAGGACAGCTACCTATATCTTCAGTACTGATTTGATATTGCTAATTTAGCAAGCAATGAGCAAACCATTGCCAAAAAAAGTCAAGGCTGCTACATTGCTTCAAGACAATGGCCTGTTTTCCATCTTTGTCATTGCAGATTACAGCCTATGAGAGCACTAGTGATGTGTGGGTGTACACATAGGACAGGCAATATGATTTAGCTGCTGTTAAAAGGACCTCATTCCTACTTCTTTTACAAATTACCTACTTCCACCTTCCAGTGCAGAGGTACAAATATTACCAGAAATCAATGTCATTTCATGAGAACTAATGATTTCTCACAGAATTCCTGCCAATTTCACAGATGACTTTGTACAGGTATGGTTGCAGATTTATTGGAGAAGAGAAAAGGGGAATGGAGAGAGGAGTGGACAGAGAGAGAACAGATGATTTGAAACCTTTTGCCGACTTTACCCATTATTAGCATTCCCACATTTTTGCTTTTTTCCAAGGGCACAAAAAGGCTAACACATTAAAACTTTTTAGTCTTCTAATCTCATGTAAACTAAGAGACTCACAGCAACAGATAAATCTCTCCTAATTGTCTCTAATAAGTAAAATAATATGAGAAACAAACTCTGCTGGAGACATTACAGTAATTTTCATTTCTTCATTTCTGCCTGCTTCCCTATGATGGCAATTTCTTACCTGCTCTTCATTTGTACTGATTACTTCCTTTTCAAATTAGAGCTATATGCTTACTGGCTGCATGACAGTTAGGGCTCTGAAAAAGCTGCAAAAAAATCCTTCTAGGTTTGCTTTTGTGGTATTGTGTGTTGGTTTGCAACAGCAAAGGCAGTGGAAAGAGGCTTTTCCTTGGAAGCACTGTGAACTCTACAGAGCCCTTCTTAGGAAGCCTGGTAACTACAGCTCTAGGCTCTGCACAGGCAGACAAAGAAAGCTCTGCACAAAGCATTCAGAAGACCATAGTTAAAAATCTTATATATATACATGTGTCAATGTATGTAAAAAGAACTCATTGTATGCCCCATGCATTTTTAACCCGTATATCTCAACTCCACTATCTCCTTCATCAAGAGGAGTGTGACCA
>VZTY01031841.1:282770-409235 GCA_013400935.1 Turnix velox | reverse complement strand
TCTGTCCTTTGCCTCAGTATCTAATAGCAAGACCAGTTGTTCTCTGGGTACCAAGCCCCTTTAACTGGATGTCAGGGAGCCATATGAAGTCTGAATAATCCAAGAAGCAATCATTAGCAATGTGTTACACCACTTAGAAACACATTAGTCTATGGGGGCAGATGGGATCCACCTAAGTGTACTGAAGGAGCTGGCAGAATGTTCACCAGGCCACTTTCCATCATTTATCAGTAGTCCTGGCTAGCCAGGGAGTTCCCTGTCAGACGGAGGTTAGTAAATGTGATGTCCATCTGAAAGAAGAGCTAGAAGAAGGATCTAGAGAACTAAAGGCCTGTTAACTTTCACTGTCACTGAAATCAGACTATGGAGCAGATCTTCTTGTCTCCCATCACGCAGCACTTAGAGGACAATCAGGTCCAGTCAGCATGGGTCTGTGAAAGGCAGGTCCTGCTTGACTAAATTGATATCCTTCTATGATGAAGTGACGCACTGGGTGGATGAGGGAGAGGCTGTGGATGTTGCTTATCCAGACTTTAGTGAAGACTTTGACAACATTTTCCACAGCACTGGCTGCCCGTGGTTTGCATAGGCATACACTTCGCTATGTAAAAAGGCTGTCTGGTTGGCCTGGCCCAAAGACTTGGGGCGAAAGGAGCTAAATCCAGTTGGTAGCTGGACATGAGTGGTGTTCTCCAGAACTCAGTGTTGGAGCATGTTATCTTTAATATCTTTATAAATGGCCTGGACAAAGGGTTTAAGTGTGTAGACAATTCTAACTTGTGTGGAAGTATTGATCTTCTTGAGGGTAGGATGGCTCTATGTAGGGTTCTGGATGTGCTGGATTCATGGGCTGAGCCCAATGGCATGATGTTCAACACGGCCCGAGTTTTGAGTTCTTGTCCTGATTTGAGGTAAAATAGAGCAAATTTTCTAGTTTGTAACTTCACTTTTCAGCCAGGCTTATTCTGTCTGACTGAACTCTGAAATTAACAGCACATTGTTCAGAAACTGTTCACGCTCAGATGGAAAAGACCTGATTATACCAAGGAATGGTATGCAAGAGGCTCTTATTTTCATTTATCACTGTGGTGATCAAGGTCAGAAAATTTGTCATTTGCCCCTCCAGGGACTGGAAGCATAAAGGCGTGGAGTCCTGCCTACAAGGAGGAGCAGACAGGGCAGGGGACCCAAAATTGACCAACAGGATTATTCCATTCCATCTACCCCATGCTCAGTATAAAAGCTGAGGGATCAAAGGGTCAGCTCTCTTTTTCTTTGATGGCTGATGTCTGCCTGTCCATCTGCCTTAGATCCCAGTCCAAGTTCTCCTGTCTCCAGATCCAGCATCCAGCTTCTGTCCATCTCTGACCCCAGTATTGGACTTTCCCTGTGTCTGCTGGGGACATGATCATCATCCTGAGTGCTTGATAGAGTTTTGTGTATATTTTTCCTTTCAATTCTATTTATTATTTTAGTATTTATTAAAGTAGTTTAGAATTTTTCTAAACTCATAAATTAATTTATTCCTTCCTCTTTTTGTTTGGGAGGGGGAGGGCATCTGTCATTCAGAGCAGCCTTTTGAGCCTAATCTAGGAAAGTTCTGCGCTTGAGTCACAATAACCCCACACAGCACTGCAGGTTCTGGGAAGAGTGACTGGAGAGCTAGTTGCTTGGCAGAAAAGGAAGGGCATCATAATATACAGATCAATTCCAAAGAAATGTTATGAAGAGATAGATGTGATTAATGCGGAGTACAAGGAAAGTATGATGAAAACATCATATTTAGATTGCATCTGGGTATCTTTTATACCTGAAGTTGCTGACGGCCACATAGATTTTATGTTTTCTCTGACATCTTTTCTCACCTCTCATATGTTCTGAAGTACTAAAAACCGGGAAAGCTTAAAAACTGCAAGTATGGTTATATTCAGTGCCCAAACTATCAAATTACCCCAAACTTAGGACAGTCCAGCATACTGCCAGAAACTGTGTTCCACATATGCTGACTTGTTCCTGTGCATTATTTTATAAAAAATTATGTTGCACACCCAAACCACCCTAATTCCAGTTCCCAGAACTGATGGCTGGAGTTGTTTCATCATTTTAGGCAGTTTCATTTTATAGAAGAGCAATCTGTTGAAACAGATTGACAGAGCAGTGACTGAGCTCTGAAGTGATCATAGGAGTGAAGGAGTCATAAAGTTTAGCAGCTGTTTAGATGATGTTCAGAAGATGTTAGCAGATGTTTAGCAGTTTCTTGCAGAATAGGCTGTTTGATTGTAAGGAAATAGTAGCTAAATCTTCTTCCAGAGTTAATCATTACTTTAAGAGGCAATCCTATCAACCAGAGAGGAAGTATTAATTTTATATAAATTAATATTTTAATGTCTTCATTTTCAGAAGTGTTTTAGAAGATAGATCTGTAAGGATGTGAACTATTTTTGCACACCCTTATCTTGGTGTTAATAATAATTTTGCTTACTAAATTTAAAACCTCTTTTAATAGAAAAATTATTTTGGTTGTGTGCATCTGTGGTTTTTTTTCCTCAAGTGTTAGTGATTATTTACACAGTGGAAGATGCAAGTAGAATATGACAGTGTCAGAGTGAATCATGCTGTGCCTGCATAATCTCTACCCTTTCTCCTTAAATATAACAGCAAGGGAACAGTAACTTTGACATTTCTGGAGAGTGTAGCTACTAACTGAGGTTATAAAAAAAATGTGAAATGCTCTTTGATAAGCATAATCTTTGTCTTGAATTCTAGACAGCTTTTTGAAGGAAAGTATGAGTGCTTGGAAGACCTTACGGTATTTTTCTCCTCTTCCATTTCTCCATCCATGCAGCATATAATCTGTCATCCCCCAATCTCGGCAATTACTAGGGAAGTATCTTTACTGTATTTTAGAGGATGTTCCTAGCCACATTGATGTAACATGGGGCAGAAGACAGTTCTCTTCCAGCATCACTTCACTGGACAAGTTTACTAGGGTCCTGAGCTGCCTTGAGTGTATTTTTTTGCCTATGTTTCCTCTTCTTGGGGCAGGTGTCTTCCACACATGCTTCATATTGAAGCTCTTCTATTTCATTTTTCCAGTTATCCTCTGGTAAGTTCCTTTCCATGTCCTAACCTATATGGCAATAGCAAGACAGACAATGTTCTATTCTGGCATATGTACTAAGCTTATACACATCTTACTCTTTGCTTAAAAGTGACTCTACAAGGAGTAGCTGGATCCAATCACATTTGTGATGTCTCTTCATCTGCTTGAATGATCCCATATCACCAGTACTGCTCTGAAGTCACTGAAGATACACCACACTTCATAGCAGTTCAGTTTAAGCTGAGCAAAACTGATTTAAAAAGAGAAGGGCCCTCAAGTATTGTAGAAGTAATACTTCACTATCTTCTCACCTTGCAAATTAACTTGGTACTACATCTAGAATGATTTAAAAATGAAAAATAGTTTCAAGTACTACAAGGCATGCTGTCACAACAAAAATTTTACAAATGTATAAAGCAATGTTTTGAGCTGTTAAATTTTTCATGCATTCACATTGTCATAGATGGAGAACAGAGAAGGTGAGGTTGAGGTCATGGCAGATTTGTCAAGGTTTTTTAAGTTCACTGAAAAAATAGTTTGTATTACAAGTCTAAGTCTTGTTAATCATTCATTAATTGTTCTCAGAAAGGAAAAGGACATTGGTAAATACTGATGCTGCAAATGGCAGTATCCTGATTAAGTATGAATATGCACAGTAGTGAATCTGCTGAGCAGTACCAGGCAACAGATATTTTGAGTCTGCTGCTACTTGCATGAAGTAGAAAGAAAATAGCTCAAGGAGGGCAGGTGCATTTGAAGAAGAGGGGAGAACGGTGAACAGGTTAGATGAACTCGTATTACCAAATGGCAAAATAGATTTTCAAGTTCATGTAAGACATGCTCATAATATGGAGTAAAACATCTATGTCATATAAATAAATGCAGTTTAGTAGATGTGATTTTAGGATAATAATTTTTCTCTAACATGAGAAATCAACTTGAACCATCTAAAATATGTGGTCACTCAATCGAGGATGGCAGAGGTGTAAGCCTTTTGTGGGATCTTTTTTGTTGTTAAAAACATTACTATATTTTAATATTTGTGGATTTGTGAGTGATTCTAGAATTTTTATTGATAAACAGGAATCAAATACCATTTAATTATCTAATAAGGTGGAACTTACAGTATCTTTAGCATTTTTGGTCACTGCTTCTCCTGTAATGAAGCATCTGTTTTTATATTGTTCCTAAGGTATTTTTGTGTGCATGCGGATTTTCTTTCCAGTAGGCCACTTGTATGAAATAATTTACATCTTCTTTTGCTCACTTTTGCTTTATTTGGCTTCCAAACTGTTTAATAATGGCTATCACTTGTACAGAACAAATAAAACCTGCTGTGCGAGAAGGAGCTCTTACTTTATGGAATTTATTGTTTCATCAGTACTGCATTTATAGCTTTTTACTTTGTCTCTGTCTTTTCTAGCTATTAATTTTATTTAAAATCAGTTAGATATATAGACAAGTGGTCATGCATTCAATATGTGTAAAATAAAGTCCTTTATGCAGAAGTACAGTCTTTTATCTCTGTTCTCTGATGCTTAGCACATCATCAGTACCATTTGAGGCTTTTCATGCTGTGTCAAAAGCTCTACCACATGCTATTAATTTTATTTAGCATCTGCTGTCAAGGGCAGTTGGTTACACAGTCTTGAAAATATATCAAAAGCTCACTCAGAAAGAAAAACTATGCCTATGGGAGTTGGGGGAAGACTCTATGCCCTCCCTGCCCACAGAGATCCTGGCCTCTCCAGCCATGCCTGGCATCCCCTGGCCAACTATATCCTGGGCTGCATCAGTAGGGCAGGTGATTCTGCCCCTTTGCTCTGCTCTTGTGAAACCCCACCTGGAGTAAAGTGCCAGGCTCCGGTGTCCTCAGCACAGAGGAAAGGCCACGAGGATGAACAGGGTCTGGAGCACCATTCCTATGAGGACAGGCTGAGATAGTTGGTGCTGTTTACCCTGGAGGAGAGAAGGCTGCAGGGAGACCTCATAGCAGCCTCCCAATACCTGAAGGGGGCCTACAGGAAGCTGGGGAGGGTCTGTTTGTCTGAGCATGTAGCAATATGATGAAGAGCAATGGTTTTAAACTAGAGCAGGGCAGGTTTAGATGAGACATAAGGAAGTTCTTCACCATGAGGGTGGTGAGGCACTGGATCAGGTTGCCCAGAGAGGTGCTGGAGACCCCATCCCTGGAGATACACAGACGGGCTTGAGCAACCTGATCTAGTGCTGGATGGCCCTGCTCATTGCAGGGTGGTTGGACTAGGTGACTTTTGAAGGTCCCTTCTAAATCTGTGATTCTTTAATCTGCTGGTACACTTTAAGCGCTTCCAAAACTTCTTTATCTTACAGGTGTCTGGAATGTGTTCCATGGTACAGTAGATAGTTTCAACTAAAATGATGAAATGTTTTTCACTGTTATGTGTTCATAACTCACTTCTCCACATGCAGTCATGTTAGTGTGTGCAGAAATGAGGCGAATGGAAACATTACTCTCTGATTTAGACATTAATAAATTTAGTGTGGTGAGGAATTAATGTCCAATGAGAAAAAAATAGAAACATAAAATGAAGCAAAAGATACATGAAAGCATCTTCATAATAGTCTAATATTCTTTTTGAACAATTGCTTGTTATGAGCTGTGGGATAGACTTTGTTTCCAATTCTGTATTGAATTTATCTTGACATCTGTCTATTTACCAATTTTGGCACCTAATATATAGGGAAAAACTGCCTGAGTATGTAGATATGTATGTACCTATTTTCTCCCTTCCTTTGGCAGAAAGAACTGAAAGGCAGCGCTTCTGGCGTTGTCCCAGTGCAACAGAGATGATTCATGTTTTGCCAACCGCTGACTTGTGAAATGATGTGGCAGAAAGGATGCTGCTTGTCATTTAACGTTAGTTTAGACTGTAGATACTACAATGAACTTCTGTTCAAGTGTGGCTTAACCTTGAGAAGTAACTTCCAAAAGAAGGTCAAGAAGTGCTCCCTGCTCACTGCTTCAGCAACTCCTTAACTAAGCCAGCTGTTCTCCAGAGTTCTCCATCCTTTCAGGGCAAATCATGCCAAAACAGCAGCAAAAACCCTTTGGTCTTCTACTGCATGCATGCTTTGCTTTTCTCTGTCAAGAAGTAGCTTGACTGAAGTGCCTAAATGATACAACCTTCTGGGTCATAAAAATTTACATCAAACTTGGAGTAATGCTGCTATAAACATAAAGTGACACACCACATAGCTAACACGTTCACACAGAAGGATTCTCTAATGTAATGACTGAATATGACCTTGCTTTAAGGCAAGCTGTGAGTGGTGAAAAATAGTATGTGGTTCTTGATACATGGCTTGCATTAGAGGAGCATGACATTAGTTTGTCAGCAGCTTATCTTGCAACAATCTAAAATTTCATGTTTTGCTTTATAAGACAATTAAAAACTGGAGGAAGGAATTCTAGATGCTTACAAAAGGAAAACAGCAAAAGTAATATGCTGTAAATATAATACTAGAACGTATGATGTCAAACAAATCAGTGTAGATGAGTTATTTATATAATAATTTATAGTAAAAAAATATAGTAAAAATATATAGTAGTAATAGCACTAAACTCAGAATAGTAATACAAACTTATTGGTGCATGTATGTGGTGCATGTTATGCTTATTTTGTCTGGCATAGACTTCCTTTTCTATTAGTTCACACAGGCCCCTAAAGATGATTTGTATATTTGCTGTATGGCCATATGTATGTGTTGCTATATACACACAATACATATTTGCAGAAAGGTGTCAGTTCTGCTTATCTCCTCACAAAGGCACAATTTGAAGAGGGGACTGTTGGGTATCTGAGTCAGAGGATGCTGCTGTACTCAAAACTTTCTTTTACATAAATGATGTACTGATATGCTTGTCCATGTTTTGGTTAACTTAAACATTGTATGCGAATCAATCTATATAAATAACTCCTATATATTTAAAAGGAAACAATTATGTTGATTTATTTACCAAATGAAATACAGATGAAATTTCAGTCACTTCATACTTGTCTTACATTAAGCACTGCTTGAGAGCGAATGGAAATTTCAAATATTAAAAAGTACCACAGTACTTCATAATACAAAGTTAATTTAAATGGCCACTAGCAAAAGTCACATCCATAGACAAGTTAAGACACAATTATTTTTTTCCCCAAACAAAGATTAACTGCTACCCCATTAATTTCTTGTCAAGCTTGCTTAAGAGGTTTTTTTTAGATTTTATTCCTTTGGAATGAGTAAGTTAATACCAAAACAAAATGGGGTGTTGTGCCTAAGTGATAAATGTTAAGTTAATATGTAAGACAGTAGTGTTTTACCATAGAAGCAATAAATAGTCACAGATTTGCTCAAATATAGTAGATCCTTAATAACTTTCTTCTTTTTTTTTCCTTTCTACACCCTAAATTTTTGTCTAGTGTGTACTTATATCTGAATTCTATGACGTGAATCCTAATTTGTTATCTTTGACATTAAGGAACAAAGTGTATGAAATGAACACAAAGCATTTTCAACTTTTTTTTTTAGTATAATTGCAGAATAATAAATCTTAACTATGAGACAAAAGTGAGCGTTAGTTCCTATTTTAGCAAATATTTAAATTCAGATTTAATTTGAAACTTTATAGAAAATGTGAAATCTTTTGGTAAATTTCAGTTTCCCTTCACAACTTATCCCCATGTTTAATGTTTTTCTAGAATAGACCTACATTTCCAGTTAGGCAGACTCAGCCCACTTCCACTTCTCTCCTAAAAAGCCTAATGCAAAAATTGACTTATTTATCACTACAAAGTGCCTTTTATATATTTATAAATACTTAATTTGTTCTTCCTTTTTATTTTTTTTCTCAGTTGAGCATTTCTCATTCACTGCAGCTCCTATAACTCAACTTGAAAATTTCCTGAACTGAAAGTGTGGTGACCTGTTCATTAGCTTATTTAAAAAAAAAAAACAACAAACCAAACCAAACCCAACACATGTAATACATTCCAGAAATCCCTTTTAGGGGTCTATGTGTTCAGTTTCATTTGATTCACATCAATGAAGCATCTCATTTTTCTTATATTGTTTGCTTGATAGCCACTTTTTCTGTAGAGACTTCTCCAGCTCTATATTCTGAGATAGGCAAAGCTGCTCTTTGCTCAGTTTATTTTATGTAGTATAGGATTTCTGAATTATAATGTAAAACATTAAATTCTTAGTTTATGGTTTTATCTTTTGTAAAAACAATGTGAGGAAAAATAACAATTGACCTTTTCCAAATTCACTTTTGTTGTATTCTATAAAGCATACACTGTGGAGTTTTTATGTCCTCATGCAGCTTTAAGATGATTGCTTTCTCTGAGAGACACAAAGTTGAGCCTATTTAAAGGGCAAAAATACTTCTGTGTGCAAGATTAAACTTCACATGCCATCCCTTCTCTTTGCACAGCTGTTTTGTAATGCTTTTTCTGGCCCCAGCTATTACCATAAACTTTTTAATCTCCTTTGTCTGCTGTAAATCAGCTTTTTGCATTGATTATTTCTTCTTGATTGAAAAATGGGCAATTATAATCACTCTTTGTAACAAATGTACAACACAAGTATTGATTTCTAAACCAGAAGCTATTACTGGTTGTACATGAAGAGGGCTTGGCAAATATATGCAACTGTGCATGAAAAGCTTGGGCTCACTCAGCAGCACAAGCTGATAAATTCTTTGTTGACTGTGTTCATCCTGCAGTCGTCTTGGGTTCAAATGTTCTTAGTGAAACTTACTTATTTCTCCATGAAAAAAACACATCCCACAAAATATATGGATATTATTCTGCAAATACAGCATCAGATGGTACCACTGATAATATAATTTGTGTTACTTCGGTGCAAATGTAATTCACAGAGTTAACAGCTCTGTTTCTATTTTTTTTCACCTTTGAACTCTGTACAGGATGATTGCAGGTGTCAGCTGTGACTTAAATCCTGGATTTACTTTTGTCCTGTCCCTCAGGGTGTGTTGTAATGGGATATTCTAATGTGTTACCTGCAGAGATCACAGTGCTCATGGAAACGAGAGACTAGGAAGGAACCCTTACAATTGTTTAATTCAGCAGTATGCATACTTGATGTAGTTATTTGGCCTGCGTTAAGATGAAATCATGATCTGTTGAAATCCCCTAGAAAGCTCATTTCAGATTACCAAGTGCAAGACTGTATTTTGCAAACCTAAGACTATTCTCTATGCCTCGCTTTTCTCTTTCCAGCCTTTGTACTCCAGGGTCCCAGTTCCCTACAGTTTTCATTCTCTTCACCCATCGCCTCTCATGCGATTCTGAGGAGGAAGGCAGTGACATTATCCCATGCCTGTGTCAATTATGCCAATCAGCCAGAATTCCTTTAGAGATCTGTAAAGACTCTGGCTGTAGAGGGCAGAAGTTGAATATAACACATAGAAGAAATGACAGATGAAAATACAATATTCCTTAAAATGCCTTTAAGTGCTGCAATGCCTAAAAGTACAGGTCTGTAAGCACTCCAGTAGAAATTAAGTAAGTGCTGTAAATCAGCCTGCAACAGCCATGTGCTCAGTGCAGCTGTAGATTTTAAAGAAGATGCAGAGTGTGAGCAGCTAATGGTTCGTCCTCAGAAATTCTTTCTGGAGAAGTAATGCTAGTGCCAAGTGTGGGATCAGCTCTTTTTGTGATACCAAACCTGTGAGTGCAGCATGTGTTTAGACAGTACTTTAATAATGGATTTACTTAACACAGATAAACACTGGATTCCTAGTTGTCTTGCTAAACCAGCAAGTATTTACTCTATTAATGATTCATGAGTATGTTTCAAATGACCTGTAGAATTTGTGATTCATATATTAAATATCTCAGGAACTAGCCAGACGTGTTCCAGGAGTAGTTACTAATCATGCTCATAATTGTGGTGCCAATTGTCAAGCCAGGATGTAGACCATACTGTACCATGTGCTGCACAAATGGTTATAGGTAAGTACTTTGTACTCTATGGTACTTATAATCTAAATGCAGACATAGGATGAGAGGACTGTCTTAAAACTGGCTTAGAAGTGGTTTTGAGGCAATGCATATCTGGAAGTACTTTAGGAGTGGTAAATACCAGTCAGAGCTTCAGAACTATCCATTGCCTGGTTCCTTTGGTTATAATCTTTTTACCTTTATGTTACACTTTTATTTCACTTTATGTGTTCATATGGGTTTACATTGCTAGGCAAATTCTGTAGTTTTATGTAATCTCTCCTGTGTCTGTTACCTGTTTATTCAGGTGATGTATGCTGGGAGATAGTAGAATGACTCCCTTTCTTAATTACATATTTCTATTGACAAGTCATCCTAAGGATGACCATTAAAAGTTTTTACAGATCACTTTTAATTTATTCTTTCCCACCCAGTTGTATCTAAATCACAAATGATACTTGGAAGTGTACATGAATGGTACATGGTAGTGTGAAAAATAGAATGTGAGGTAGCAGTTTTAAACCAGAAGAGGGGAGATTTAGATTAAATATTAGGAAGAAGCCCTTTAGTGTGTGTGGGGGGGTGAGATAGAGGAACAGGTGGCCTTGGAGTTGTGGATGTCCCTTCCCCGGAGGTGTTCAAGGCCAGGTTAGATGGGGCTTCGAGCAACCTGGTCTAGCAGGAGGCATCCCTGCCCATGGCAGGAGAGTTGGAACCAGATGATCTGTTCTGTGTTTGGGTGGTCCTTTACAACCCAACCATTCTGTGTTTCCATGAATATATTCTTTTTCTCATGTAATTATTCCTATACTCACCAGATCAAATCAGTCCAGTGTCAGCATGTGTATTTAGCAGGATAGCTGTCATTTCTTACTACATCTTTTGAGAAATGACTCAGTTTGAATTATTAAAAGTTGGATTTTGAGATTTAATAACTGGTAAGAAAGAGATTTATGCCTGCTGTCTGCATTTTGCTCTGGTCGGTTGATTTATGTCAGTTCATAGAAAAGAGAAACCAAAGGTTAGTGCCTTTGCAGAGTGGTAGCATTTTCAATAGCCTAAGATTTTATGGAAGAACAGTGAGATCTGCTCGAAAAATGGGAGGTGAATTTCCATGAGCACCATCCACCGCTGAGACACCTTTGAAGTGCACTTTTACTCTCTAGTGTGCAAGAGGTCTCTCATCAGTCCCAGGTCTGAGCACTTCGAGCTACACTTACTCATTCAGATAATCTGTTATGACAACCTCATGTCCTTTTTTAAGAGTGCAGTTTCATAGATCCAGGAAGAGAATGTTGTTTTGGTTTGGATTCATATCAGGCAGCTACATTGAATCAGTGCTAGAGTGTATTTTCTATTATATATGAGCAAATGTTCAAAGTGAACTCTCTCAAGATACTGGCATCCTGAAGTATTTTCAGTGCTGTAGTATGTTCAGTGCTCTAGTCAATTGGTAGTAAAGCCTGCTCAAAATTTTGTTTACTCAGTTTGATCGTATCATCCACTTTAATTGTGATTAAATATCTTTAATGAGGAATGATCTGCAAAACCATAAAGTTAGATGGCAGGCATCTTTTGTTCATGGTCTCATAAGTATACATTAAAATAAGTTACTTGAGTCTTTTGGGAAAAAGTCCAAATCGTAATGTTTTGACAATTATGTCACCTCTGGTAGTCCTTATTCTACTCAGATGATGATAGTGGCCGTTAAAATGAGAGCACAGCATACATGAAAAGAAAATACTCTCTGCCATTAACTGTTTTGAATGCAGAACAGAGTAATAAAAATTATACTGAAATTCGGTGTGTTTTTAATTGCTGTGCAGTGCACAGCAATTGATAGCTAAAGTGCTAATTATTTTTAATGTAATTAAATTTAATTATCATAATTGCTACTCATATTTCCTGTCCTAATGGAGAGATGTTAAGTGCCTTATTCACAGAACTGTTATGTTTCCATCATATGGGGAAAAGGTGAATAGGGAATGTACTGCAGTTTTTGAGACAAACTGTTCTAGTGACAGCATCTTTTGAGGGCTGCAATTTGCAATAGGTGTCTATCACACTGTGAGAGTTGGCTTTCCAGAACTCTGTAGCTTTTCCATTCAGCTTGTGTGAATGGAAATCCAGAAACTGGCAGGAGACACCAGATATTCCCCTTTCTCATATTAAATTTTTTTCCAAGAAAGTTCTTCAGAAAAGATCAATTACATGTGATTGCAATTACAGCAGTGATTAAATACAAACCATGCTGATTTATTTGTAGCATTATCAAGGATTTTTGTTAAGTCAGTATCACAAAGGATGCAGTTAAGATATGCTGAAAAGTATTTCTGGCATTAAAGCATGTTTTATCCTGAAACCTACATGAGCAAGATTTGTATCAATGATACTTAGATTCCACATTGCAAATACGGTGTAAGGAAATTCAGTTTCTTTTCAACAAGCAGTAACTACTAGATATTTTAAAAGTAGTAGTTTTCCACATATAACAGGCTGAGTTATATTTGAAGAGGTATCACTAGATGATGTCTTCATGTAGATCTCTGTTCATGCCACTTCCCTGAATGAACTTTTCTCTTTCAGCCCTTAGTCATGGTTGGGAAAATGGTGACAATTGTACTGCATTCTGATCTGAAGAGTGGTTCTGTAAGTGAACTTGCTTTTCAGTTAAAAATCATTGCTTTTACCTCTTTCACTGGGGTGAGGCTTTTTTGAAGAACTCACTCAACAAACACTTTTATTCCCTTAAAGTGAATGAAAATGTATGTGATGCTTGCAACTTCATTTTTAGTCTGAACTTCCATTTCATTTAGTGGGAGAAATAACTGAAACAACACAGTAAAGAGAAAGCATTGTTTTAGTACAAAGTCAACACGTGTTTCAGCTAAATGTTATGTGCCACAAAGCAAAAGCCAAGAACTTTTATTCTGAAACTCCTGATTTTGCAAGGAGTACCTCAAAGCCATTTCCAGAATCCCAGTATTTTCTGGGTTGGTGGTTGCTACTCTGAGAGGCAGTGCTGTTGCAAAATAAAAGGTGAATGACAGCAAATTCGGCTTGGCTGAACATGTAATGATTTTTGCCCCATCAGCACTTGATTATTCAGATTCACAATTCAACTGAAGTATTTCTGAAAAGTTTATGTGACACTTACTGAGTTTATATTTACAGTAGCTGAGATATTATCTAGTTAGTTTCCTTTTTTTGCAATTTTGATATGTTTCCTGAAAGAATTTCAACAACCTTCAACAAAACTACAGTAAGATTTCTGACTCACCATTGTACTTCTCTGTATCCATTCATTAATGCGCTGAAGATAAAGTTCTATCATATGTGATTAACTTCTGTTTTTCATGCTCACATATATTTTTTCTTGTTTTCCTTTAGCTTTTGCTCTCTTGTACAGTATTTACAAATCATTATTATTCTACAGAGACTTCTTTTTCTATCATATTTCAATGCTGTGTCTTTTGTATCATATTCACTGCTTCTTATTACATATGGCCCTTCTCAAAAGGAAATTATGTTTTCAAAAACACTGTTAGCTGTACATCATGAAAAGTATAATGCACTTCAGTATTTTCTTACCCAAAATTGTAATAATTACTTTCATACAGTCAAAAAATCCAGTCAATATGAGCTCCTAATTTATCCTAAGTTTTTGTCCCCTCAGCACCTACTATACAATTTTTTTTTTCAACGCCTTCAATGAACTGAACCAACTAATTACCCCATCACACAAAACTGGGGTGAGATTTATATAATCTCTTCAGCCCTCACATTAACTAAGCTTTTATGAAGTGAAAAAATGTCAAAGAAGAGCAATCTGACTTTAAAACCAGAACACCAAATGCTGCGTAATTGAAGCACAGGCACTTTACAGTAAGGGAATTAGCCACAACCCATGTGGAAAGTGTTGTTTTGCATTTGATAGCTTGGAGATGATATGCGTAGCAGTGTGAGGCTGGATGTCTTTTCTGGGTTATAATTGTGTTTACAATATTTTAGTGCCATTCAAAACTGTTTGAACCGAATCTGTGTGCCATATCAAAATCTAATTATGTTTGTGTACATAATACATAACACTCAATAATAATTTATGTTCTTCGATGTAGGCACTATGAGATTATGCTTCTTTGTAAAGGAGTAATTGCTACTTATTGATACCTGTGGCTATAATTGCTCTTCATGGCTTTGTATTTATCTGTCATTGTGCTAGGAGTGTAATTCCAGAAGTCTTCAAACAGGGTAGTTTTAGGAAGCTCATTTTATTTTACTAGGATGCACTGTTCATAAGTAAAAACTAAAGGCAGACAGTATGCTTCTTGTCTTGTCTTGAGATTTTTAAAGAGGAAAGAAGTGAGGAAAAGGAAGAAGGTGCAAGTCAAAATAAGAACAGAATGTAATAGAAAAATGGGCGTGAATGAAAGAAAAAGGATCATTGTAAATACTGTCTTCTCAAGGAATGGGATTTGAAAATGGAAAGCACACAAAAAGTAGTATGCTAGGTGCAGATCTACTGTTGAGGATTTTAAGGTCTATTTCTTTAGATGTTATACCAATATTGTAAAGGTTGATACTTAATTTTTACCGCTGTCCTCATACTTAAAAATGGAAGGTACACAAGCTATCAGCTTTTGATTATAGCATTACAATGAATTTTCTCCCCAGTAAGTTGTGTAAACATAGGTATCAGATTATGTTTTGCTAAATATTTTCCTTGGCAAAGGTGAATGACAGCAACACCAGTCTTATATTGTTTTACTTTCAATTTCCAATATGCAGCCTTTGGTTAGGCAAAGAAAAAAGACAGGATTGTGTTTGAGTTTTCTGTCACAAAAGCAGACTCTTGAGAGTCACACTCCTGCTAATTTCCAATTGACCAAATGCATTCACTGATGTTTTTGTGAGATTTTTGAAGTACCTTTCCTTTTCAGCAGTGTCTGTTCCAGATGAAATTACTGGTAATTAAGTTAACACTTTTTTTGCCTGATTCTACTTGAAACATCATATCAGAATTTATTTTTTTCTTTTATCTATTTCTTGCCTATTTTCTAATATTCAAGCAGAAGCATCTGCACATTCATATACAACAATGACGTACAGTAACCTATAACTGTGGTGTAATCTCTTGTCTGGCTGATCTGATATAGCTTTCCTGTCTTTTATACCTCCATCACTGGGCTTCTAAGTACAGTGATATCTGCACCAAAATCTAGGAATTATAGGTCCTCACAAGAAAAATTGTTGATGGGACTTATATTTCAGCAGTTATGGATATTTCTTCTCATGAAACTTGGAGCATAGTATTCCTTGTAAGTGATATTTCAGCTGTGATACTGCTAAGCTGTTTCTGCCAAAGGAAAATGTCTAACAGAAAAGCGAAGAAAAATATTGGAATCTGAGGAGGGTTGATAATGGGTTTCTAAGCTCAACAAGTATAATTTTCTGGCCATTCAGTTTTTCTTGGAGATGAATGAGTCTCTTTGAGAGATCTTCACTGTTCTAAACAGGTGATTATGAAATGTTTTTGGGCTGGTATTGGGAAGATTTTTAATTTTTTAGTAAGAGCTAATCTCCATGCATGTTTTCCTGCAGAAGTACAAATCAAGTGTGCAAAGAGCAGCAGACCAGCTGGAAGAAGGCAGAATTTAGAAGGCAAGGCTGAAATATGCAGAGCAGTGCGGGTGCACTGAGTTAGTGCAGGACTCTTCTGAACATCAGCATCCTGTCCACCTCCCTTGATAGAGAGTAGGATGTTCTTTTCAACAAAGTCTGGTCTGTACTTTTCTAGCAGGTCAGGCAGGTCATTTGTGGCTGGGGATTGTGGAGCAGAAGAATGGCATGGCTGAACTACTGTGGAAGAGGAAAATGAGATGGCTGGTAACTGATTGATTTGTATACAGTACAGAGACGAACTATTTGTGTACTGATATATGTGCAGATTCATGAGATATATTAATGTATCTGTACTACAAAATAGTGTGTCCTCTTTTAGTTTTTACCTCAAGCTGTGCAGTAGTGTGAAGAATACCAGCACAAACTGGTATTATACCTGAAATAAGACAGTGTGTTACATGTTTTTAATGTTTCTTTTTCAGATTGTTGCAACATGCTGTTCATATTTCACTTTGTTTTAATTAAATTAGTTTCTCACTGAAATGAGAATTCTCCAAATTCTAATGAGCTCTCTCTAATCTACTGGGGTTTTTTTCAAGTGACAGATTTACCATTTGGTCAAAAACTCCCTAGTAGATAAAAAAACCAAAAACTAAGGTTTTATTAGAAGATTAGGCTTCACTAAGTCTCTGGGAATAATTAAGATCTAGTTGACCTATGAATATTTATAAATGTGTTAATTAAGGGATGTATGAGTGCTGTGTCACATACTCATTAACCCTACCAAATCCCAGATGTTCATTGCATCTATGTTGAGGACAACAATTCAACTGTATTATACAGGTTTAAGGAGGTCCTCCTAAGGTGATGTTTAAATCTGTGTATTACCAAAGTAAGGCTCAAGAAACACTCCATGCCAAAGGGATTCAGTGTTTCAGAAAAATAGCTGAAGAGGGGCTGTGATGCTGATTATTGCTTGAGGACACAAAGGACTTCTACATTCTTTCTATCTTTTGGGTTATCTTTCAGAATGTGGTCCTCATATCAGGATAGGGAGCAGTTTTGAGACCCACTCCCCAAGACCTACCAGTGCTGCATTACAGCTTTGTTATGCCAGATTCTAAACCCTTATCCCTGTTTAAGGGTTGTAGTGTTTTTGATTATGCAGTTTTCTCCTCTAGATGTGTGTACCACTTTCCTGACGAAGGGCATTTTGTTGAACAGTTGCAGGGAAAGAGGGGGGTTGAATAAAAAGAGAATGAAGGAAAGAAAAATTTGCCAGGGCATAACATTGCGTTATTTTTTTACATTAGTAGCTGGTTTAGGCTGATCTGGGAAGAGTTCAGTGACATGTTATCTGAATAGTAACAACTGTGTTATTGAAAAAAAAGATGGTAAAGTCTGTGTGCATCCTCTCTACTTCACAATTCATTCTGAAAGGAAATAGTATTAGGAAACAGCTTTTTTTTTCTGTTTTTTTTATGAATGTCATGACATTAATTTTAAGAGAAGTTTTTAACTCTAAAAGCCTGCCTCTTCGGACAGCAGTGGTCTAACCTCGAGCTATATGGAAATAATGGTATTCAGAGATAAAAAGCTCCATTAATCATATCAGCTTGCATATCACCAGTGGAAAACCCTTACTGTTTTCTGTGTATGCAAAATTTGGATTTACAGTAGTTTAAACAGCACATGGCTGACTTCTGAGTTGCCAGCATAAAAAAAAACAACACTGAATGTCACCCATCAAGAAGTGGGAATTTGGCTCCAGTGCAATGACAGCTGCGCTGATTCCAAAATGCCTCAGCAGCCCAGATGTTGTGGGTCAGGTTAGAGTGCCTGTCTCCCTGGCAGATGCTCAACAGGTCCTAGGAGGTGCTGCAGACTGCTTTCAGAAATAACTGCAAGTACTTGTGGCTGTCACAGACCAGCTGGGTAGGGCTGAAGAGAAAAGTGCATTTGTACATCAACCTCCTTCTGTTTTGCTGGGTTTATGTAGTGCTTGCATGGCTAACCAAGTGATGGAAAGTGACAGGAATCAAAAAGGGATGAGGCACATGCAGTGCAGCATTTCCTCTTCGTTTTCACAGACTCTCCAAGGAGGTAGGCCATAACCTGTTGTCCAGAGTCTTCCTGCAGAAGAAGGTGGAGCAGGAAAGCTGGGTGATCATGTGCCTTCTTCTGATGCTTTGCCCTTGGTGGAGCAAGGCATTGGGGGAGTGCTGCTTGATGCTGTAAAGACAAGACGGAAACCCTTTGAGTGAGGGTAGGTGGCCATTTGCCTTGAAAGAAACATAAAGAAGTGATTAGCGTTTCGTGTGTTTTTCTGTGAGAGACAACACAACCTTCCTATAAAGTATCAAAAATAATCAAATAATCTCCCCCCAGTATTTACTTAAATAACACATTTATCTATTTTTGAAATTATTTTCTTTAAACTTGGCATTCCAGAACTTGTGCCAAAGACCAGCATATCACACAACTCAGATTGAAAAGACCTACTTAAATTGAAGTTGCTTTGAAGTACCCTTTGTTTGGTGTTCTCTGACACTGTGTTTCCTGACAGGCATTACAAGAAAATTTAGTTCAATCTAAACTTGATGCAATGAAAACTTGCTTTGTCAAAAGAAAAAGATCTACTAGCACTTAAATTTGATTTTTATTGAAGTTAAGAATAGTTGGATCTCTTCTGCTTAATTAACCAAACATCGGCAACGTATGACTCTCCCTAGACTGGTGAAAAATAGGGAATTTCATAATCAGCTGTTTTGCTTAAAATGCATAAGCAATTTGAGAAATGTTTAAATGTCAGACTAATTATCCCACTGTGGTCATGCTCTCACAGGAGAACAGTTCTCTGCAATTCAAAAGACCAAGTTTTTATTTCCATACTAATGTTGCTTCGCATAACAACTGTATTGCAACAAGCATTATTATTAGAAATTCTAGGATCAGTATTCCAAAACCAGAAGTTTCTGGCACCTCTTTTGTTGTAGCCACCTATTCCTCCTCTCGTTTAATTTTCTAGCTTTTGTGTTTACTAGGGTTCGACTTTTAATCTGGTAAGTGTATTAGCGTTTGGCGTTTTTTAAGATATGTTTTCCTGACAGGGTGGGTATGATCTGAAAATATGTTGCTAAATAGTTCTGCATTTTTTGAAAAATAATCCTTCCCCTCCCCACTTTAGACAGAAAATAATTAATGAAAGCATTCTTAGCTGCAGAAAGTGGTATACATAATAATTTTAATTTTAATAATTCTGCTTGCATTTATGTTTCTTTTCAATATCATAGTGGACACTAATTTTTACTCTTCAGTAAATACACTGTAAATGCCATGATGCTTAGTTTTCTTCCAATGGAAGCAGTTGAAACTGGTTTCAGGAAAAGCACATAACAAAACCTTTATCACTTCTCTGATGATCTGGTAGAGAGTAAACATCTCAAACTGACAGAAGGAGACTTAATAAAATGCAAATTATCAGCTAACAGCACTACTGGCCACATAACTTTCTTCTTTTTTAAATTGGCTTTTTTTTGTTTCTGTCATGATCATTAGCACTAAGTGAATTTAAATGAAACAGCCTGCTTGGGAAAAGAAAAGTATTCATGTTCGTTTATTTTAAAGTTGACCACGTGACAGGATGACCGTGATTTTTATATAGTAATATCTTCAGAAAACTGTATAAAATTGTATCATAAATTAAAATTTAATGAGCTGTGCTGCTTGTTAGGATGTAACTAGTTTTTCACTTGCTTCAGTACGTGCATCTTCAGAGATTCAAGAGCCCTTCAGACTCAGAGCAGCATGGCTGTTTTCTTAGTCCTGGTCCTACAAAAATGCTGTATGATGGGTCCTTAAATTTAGATAATAAAATATATATTCTGCTGCTCGTTAAGCACATTTAAGTAAACTGACAGAATCTCAAGCAGGTAGATCCTTGAAGAGGCCAAAGTCTGCTTGTTAGTGAGCTTGTTGTGTGCCCTGTGGATCTTGAACTCTGCCGTGTCGTGATGACTGCAGCCAAGGCTGCCCTTGAGCATCACATTCCCCACCAGCCCCTCCTTATTGGTGAGAACAAGGTCTAATACAGCACCTCTCCTTGTTGACTCTGCTATCATTTGGAGAAGGAAGTTATCATTAATGTACTCCAGGAACCTGGATTGCTTATGTTCTGCTGTGTTGTCCCTCCAACAGATGCAGAAGTGATTGAAGTGAAAATGAGGCTGTTCCTGTCTAAAGAGGGCCTCTTATACTCTGTCTTCCTGGTCAGGTGGTCAGGACCCCCACTGTAACATCACCTATCCCTGCTCTCCCTTTAATCCTTACTCCTAAGTTCTCTGTCAGCTCCTCATCCATCCCCAGATTCTCTTCCCTCATCACTGACACAGTCATCTTCGTGATGATAATAATAGCTGAGCTTAAGGTGATTTTGTTTTGCAATTTGTTTTTAGCATGCCCTTATCATCTCAAGTTTTAAAATCTGATATAGGAAACTTTTGTTTCTTGATTCCTGAAATATTGTGTAGTTAACAGACTAAAAGGAAGATCAAGAGTTTTACCTGAAGATCATGTATGGTATGAAATGGAGTGTGCAGCACTTTTCAGGAGGTAGTCAGTGACCTGAAACTGAGATTGCTGATTGCTTACTTGTTGATATGTTAATGTGGAGTAATTATTCTAGTGAATTGAAGCTGAAAGTCAACATGTATATTCATTAATTCAGAGAAAGCTTCCTCACTGTTAATCTTGGTTGGGTTATCTATTTCCAGAACACCACTCTGCAGCCTTCCCAAAATAACAGATACATTTTTTGAAGAGTTTCTTAGAATAAACTTTATTCTGCTAACACTAACTTTAGGACTCCCAGCTAAAGGTGCTTTGCAAAAGTGATTTTTTTTTTAAAGCATTTTGCACTGGTGGTAAGGAAAATTGTATTGAATTTGTTTCTGTAAAAATTTGTTCTTATATTGAATTCAGTATAATGGACAAACAGAATAGGTTACAATATTTTGAAATTACTGTAAATATACAGTACATGCTTTCTTCTGTAATTCTCTGCATAGCATGAGTTATGCCACTAATGAAAAAACATTTTTTCCCACACTAATGTGCTCTGCCCTTATTTATGACAAGTTTTCATTCAGCTTCATTGTTAATGAGACATTATTAAGGAATCCAAAAACAAGGCTGTGTCTTTAGCTCAGATCTAATTTAAATGTGCCTGTGAGAAACTGGAACAAATGTTTTTCCTCATTAGAATTAAGCTATTTATATTGAAGGTGTACAGACTGAATTGTCATTTACACTTACTAATGAAATTGCACATTACCAATACATTTAATGTTCCCAGACAGTTTAGAAGCTAAAATATGAAAATGATGTCTGAAATTCAGTGTCTGTCTAAAAGGTTATCCTGATTCTCTTAAGTTTAGCTTAATATTATTTATCTGCATTAAACCAAGTCTGATGGTCAGAGTTGTTCTGTAATTTATTTTAGATGTACCATAGTTTTATGCTTGGGATTGTGAATTTCTTTTAAGCGGTAAATTTACTCTTCTTCAATCTGTTGTGGGTAATAGATTTTAATTTTTTTTTTAAATCTGTTGATGTGGTAAACAGTATCAGGTGGGTAGAAAGAGGGAGAGCACCCTCTGTCAGCACTACCCATCACCTTGCTAATGACATGAATTTCTCCTCTGACTGCAAGCTGAGCTGCACCTTAATTTAGTGAATAGAGAAATGAAACAACTACTATGATGAGCAAAGTCAATTTGGTTACTCACAGTTAGCATTTTGCCAGCCTAATGAATCTAGCAGTTCATTTCCAGCCTGGTTTTGAATGACCTACTCCCTGTCCTGCCCTCTGACTGTATGCAGTGGGTGTGCTGGTGGGGGCATGTCCCTCATCCTACTACTGGAAAGTGTGTGGAGCACTGGAAGTACCAGCTTTGCCTCTCTTTGCACTGTTTTCTGTTTTTGAAAAAAGAGATAAGCATTCTTAGTGACAACGTTTGAAAAGTAGAGCTTAAGGCTGTATTGGATTGTGCCACCTACTCATTTTGTGTCAACTAATAGCTTCCAAATGTGGTTGCAGCAGCTGTAATTCCTGAACTTTAACTCCTGCAGCCTTAAATCAAGCACCTGAACTACCTTGTATCTTCTGTCAAGAGTAAGAAAAGGGCTTTAAAAATAAGGGTAATTAATTTAACCTTAATTATAAATACAAACAAACACATGAAACTTGTTAAGAACACAACATTGGGTTTTTGCAGGACAGCATTTTCTTACAGGGTAGAAAATTTTTTTAATCTAACAAAAAAGGAATTTTCAGGAAATATACCCTTTTCTGTTAGATTTGCAGTAAATTAATCTCTTGGTGGCAGCTATATTAGACAAACATTTTATTGGTTATTAATTAGATGAAACTCATAGGATATTAAAACCTTCCCCCTTGAATATTCCTGCTTCCTGTTCCTGGCTATGTGCATGACAAAATTATTAGTCATTAAAAATTTTCGAAAGATTTTGTTTTATTCACACAAGTAACCATTTTTAACTTAGTGAGAAGCAAGTCCCTCAAGGGCAGGAATCACCAGCCTTCCTTTCCAAGTAGATGCAAAATGTTTCTTCCCTGCCTATATGCTGTTCTGAGGCAGATGAATCTTCCAATTTCCCAACCTTCAGACCTTAAGATGTAATTTGCTGGTCCACAAAGCTATTGGAAGGAAAGAAAAAGTTAACAACATGTCAGTTAAAATAAAAATTGAGCAGATGCTTCTTCTTTAACTAAGGGAGCAAAAGCAGTGATAAAGTCACTGTTTAGCTCAGTGTCTGCTTTAGCTGATTCATGGGGTGTTAATGGTCCACATCCTCTGAATCAACCTAAAGCAGATACTGAGCTGAACTGACTTCGTCACTGCTTGCATTTCCTTACTTAGAGATTCCTTAGCTACTGTTTTTAATGTTTAGGTGATGTGCTTAGGTACAGATATATTGTGAGATAATATTCTGTCTCACTTGTTGCATCAAGTTACTGACTTACAGATTCTTAATATTCAGGTCCTACATATCTGGGAAGAGTTTGATGTAGGCTATGGCCATTTTGCTGAATGTTACCTGTTTTATTCCTGGGAACAAGGAGTTATTGTGGAGCGGGGAGTAAGATTTCTGTATAATGTACTTCCTGGAGAAAAGGGTTTCATCCATTTCATGAATCTGACAGTTTGCTCATTAAAAACACAGATGGAGAGTATGCTTCACAGTTTTTGTGCTCATAAATCAAAACGCTGTTGTACCTTCTTCCTCTGTCTGTTACTTTTTAAATGGGAACTAAATGTCTCAGGAAGACATCTCTTAGGACAGCAGAGATTAGAAAATCTGGAGGTTTCTTTATTCAAGGAGCTGCTATTTGTGGGACCTGGTTTCCTCTCTGTCTCCTGGTTCACTTGCCTTTGGGATGGGACTTTACAGGGAGTGAAGTGGCCTGTTGCATATTAATGGCCACAGACCACTTCATTGCTCTGCAAACCTGTATGTTAGCCTATGTTTACTGCAACAGCTGTGTCACTACCAGATATTTTAAGATAGCTCAGTTTTGACTATAGCTGTATAAAAAAGTTTATCATGTGATTGAATTCCTTTGCAGATTCTCTTAGAGTTTATTTGATGTTCAGTAGGAATGCATGTGTTGGGGTAGGAGTAAATTTATAACTTTTCTCTTGTTGGTTCTGTTCTACAAATGCTGAAGTGATGATTTATTTCTTTCCAAAAAATAGCTGATTGCTGAGAAGAGCTCAAATTTGAAGTTGGGAAGGCAAGGAACAGATTGCATATCAAACAATATTTTCTCTGTCAGTGGAAAATAGTAACAGAAGGATTTTCAGTTGAAAATCATATGAGTAATGTAAGTAGTGTTTAAAATTGCCAGCTATTTAAAATGGAAAGAAAATTGCAAATGCAGCTGGCAATGCCCTCCCTGGCAACATTATTTCACTAAGAAAGCCCAAACAGGCAGATGGATAATGGTATATATCAGCTACCATACAGACTGCTTTTTCTTTTTGCTCTGCATCTCTGCTGCTAAATTTCAGAAAGCTTTCTCTTTTAGAAGCTAGTTCAATAATATTCAGCAAATGGGTCATCTAAATAGTTTATGCATTAACAAAAGGTTTAGCTTTGAAGTTCTTGAAATGGCAAATACCAACATAATATGATGCTTCCCTTTTCTCTTTTTTTTTTTTAGTGACTGATTTAGGGACTATTTTGCATCTGCTTCTACAACTAAAAGGAGTAGTAACTTTATATTTTACTAGGAAAATATCTTGAGTTGTTCTGTAGAATCTTCTTGAGCATGCCAGTGATAATCTAAAAGTCCATTTTTCCTGACTAGCTTTCTGAATTACAGCTGAAAATTTGACATCAGTACCATATACAAACTGATCCAAACAAAACACAACAGGATTTATACTGGAATAAGGATGTGCCTGTTACCATTCACAGAATTTTGACCTGTGTTTACAGACATCCAAAGTACCAGGTTCTTGCTGCAAATGTACAATCCTGGAGAACCTGTGGTTGCCATCAATGTAGTAGTACATTATATTTAAGTAAGAAAAACATACTGGGAGGATATAATTTATGTTCCTGAAGACTCTCCCTCAAAAGAAAGTCTGCTAGTCATATCTCATGGTGCTACAGTGTTAACTCCTGCTGTTAGGGTTTGTGGACTGCTTTACAGTTAAGTGCAATATAGTGCATGTGTGATAAATTTGGTGTCGCTTGTTATGAATCTGCCTTGCAGACATTAAAGTTCTTCTCAAAGCTGGATGAGATGCAGAGTCAACAACGATCCATATTAGCATGCCCAGCAAAATGGAAACAGAAGAATGCAGTATGCCAGCTTGAGTCAGTAATTAAAGCAGGAGGAGGCTGTTGCTGAGTAATTCCATGAGTTCAGGAATGACCCAGGCCATTCCTGTCAGCTGCTGCTGACACAGTGGCAGTCCACCACTCAGGCTGCAATGGCAAAACTACCAATATCCCAGTCACTTTGGTTAACCATGCTGCCGGTTACTTTAGAGATGCCATTAGTGACATGGCTGTGCAACATTTTTGTATCCTTGGGTGATATAATACTCTAGGCGAGGGAAGGATCTCATGTATGAAGTTACTGAGAGGGGAGAAGGGGAATATTATTGATTAAAAGACCGTAAGGGCTCTCAGTTTTCAGGGCTCCCAGCTTGTGATTCACAGTAACTTGAAAAATCAGGAATCAAATATTCTTTGTTCTCATTGATTTAATAGGACTGAGGTTCTGACTAAGACTGCCATCCCTCCAATTTCTGAAGCTGAAAAGACTTTCAGTTTCTGGGTGGTATGCCATGTACATGCAACTGAACCACGAATTATAAGAGTAGCAACCAAAAATCAAGGCAATCTATTAGGACTTCAGCTTTTAGCCTAATAAACAGTAAGTGCTATTGAAGTATCATATTTTATGCCAAGTAATGGTGACAGCAAGGAAGCAACACACCAAGTATGTTATCATCTACTGTCATAAATTGCCAGCTTGAAAGATGGGCACGCAATTTTGTGGCATCTGGGTCAATGTAATTTAAATTAGGCACTTAAAATATTTTTCCAGGAAATGAAATAAAATAGTTTTCCCTTATCTGACTGAAAATATGTTGTTTCCATATAGTACTGTGACATTTGCATAATAGGGCTTTATGTAATAAATCAGTCATATTTGCAGAAATTGGTATGTGTGTTAAAGTGATTAAGAGTAACCTCTTACAAATCTGCACACTCCACTTTTCAAAACCATTGTACATTAAAATATTTCCTACTAGTTTTGGTTTACTGGCTCAAGATATGTTAACAGAGGATGCTTTCGTGCAAGGATAGAAAATCAGCTTACATTCCTTTCCTCTCACTATTCCCCTCTACATTCAGTTTATTCCTATTGCTCACTGTATGGGCATAGTAACCCCTCAGTGCATGAGGATGTAAGCACAGCAAATTTACTTGGAATATATGTATATTCAGTGATGTGATGAAACACTCCTGAAATATCATTCTTCTCTGGTAATGTATCTATTTTTCAATTCTGTCCTATTTCTTAAATATAACTGACAAAAAATTACTGAAAGGGTTACTAATAGTATTTGGAAGAATTTATGGAAGAGCCCCCACGTGTGGAGACCTGGAAATGCAAATGCCTTCTAAAGCCAAGGATTGGACAGACGTCTCTCATGCATTCAGGTTTTGTCATCAAGTGACAACTACAATGAGCTTTGCAGCTCACCAAGCAAAGGTCTGTTGTTTTACAACCTTGCCAGATGAAAAAAATTATTTTCCTCTTTCTGTGACAGGTGTCTTCCCAGCATTGCAGTTTAAAATCATTGCAATCCTCCTTCATTCATTTGGTTGAGCAGGGTTCTGGCAGCAGTCACACATTTGTCCTTCGTTAACTACACAAGTATAAGCAGCAGCAAAGTGACACTCATCAGGTGGCTGAGAGTGGTCAGCGTAGCACACCTTAACTTGGGGCTGGAGTGATTTTTTACCCCTACTACAGAAATTCCAACCATTAGAAATCAACCTTTGATTTATGGAGAAGTGACATATACAAAAATAAACCAGAAAATTAATTCAATTTTATGTCTGCTTTTGAAACGCTTTTCTTATAACTGGATGAGATTGTGGGGGTTTTTTAGAAGATGCTCACATTTCCCATTGTCATTAGGGGCAGTTCAAGACTGGCTGTCATCAATCAAACCATTTTTTTTGTTGCAGGTAAAAGGAAAGTTGTTAGACTCAGAAAACCTTAAAATTCTAGCAGAGAGAAAAAGAGAGAGATCACCAGGAATGGGGGGTGATAGCAAGCTACCTATCCAATGTTTTGTAAATCACAGGTGGGGTTCTCTGGAAAGGCATAGCCTAAAAGCTTGCTGTCAACTGTATCCTTTTCATTTCTTTTTAGCAGGACTGTACGTGTAGATATTTTCCCAGTCTTTTACTGTTTCTTCTCATGAATCAAAATTTAGTACATAGAGGCTCCCTCTCCCTGGAGGATAGCCTGGGTCTGCTGCACCTTGGCAACTCAAGGTAAAACCAAACCAGCTCAAGAGCAGGCAGATGTCTGTGGGGGTGGCTTGCAGCAAGCTGCAGATCATTTGTACTACCTCTGGCTGAGGTCTCAGCTCTTCCCTATCGCAATAAGGGCTTCCCTATTAACTGTGGAGAAAAGTCCAGGTTAGAGAGGAGGCAACCCCTGCTCCAAATCACAGTATCTCCACGCATCCCTTAGCCTAATAAACAGCCCCGTTCCCAGTTTTTCTCCACTTGTCCTCCTATGATCCTCCCTCCCCACCACTACCAGTCCTGGTGCAGAAGATCCCATCCTCCTTCATTCATTGCTTCTCCAAAGATTCCAGAAACTCAAGGTGAGGACCAGGCAGGAGAGGATGTGGAATATTGTCCTTTAAAGAAAGCAGAGGAGCCCTGCCAGGTATGTGGGAGGAAGGAAAGGAGATAGCTCTCTCTGTCAACTCTTGTAGCACTTATATCCTTCTGACACCCTACCTCTCTGCTGAGAGAGCAGTATAGATAAGACTGTGGAAGACCAGTGTGACTGGATTTTCCACTGGAAAAGTGGAAAAAGGAAGAAAGAATCTGCAGACAGGAATCATAACTGAATGTTGAGGCAAAAATAAATTACACTATGAGCTAATTGTCTGTAAAAATTCATCCTTTAAATATTATGTAGTGTTTTGTTTAAACATGTATATGAGTTTTTTAATATGCTCATATAGCTAAAGGCAATAATCTTCAAAACAATAAAGGAAAAAGTAAATTATGTCTTTTTTCTCATAAGCTAAACTTCATCCCTGAGAGAGTTTTGCTATCAAAATTATAAATCATTGGTGCATTACTGTTACAAAATAAATGTGAGAGTCATAATTTCAAATATAACTCCTGAAGGAATTGGATGATCTTGGATTATTAAAATACTTTTATGTTCATAAAAAGAACAAGCAGAACAATCTGTTACAGTTTTGGTCAACTGATTTTTGAGGGCTTGCCTTTTTCTGTTTGTTTTAGCACTATCTCTAATGCTCACAATTTTGCATCCATGTTTTTTAATGAGTATATCATGTTCTCAATTGAATTCTGAGTATCTGTTTTCAGAAATAGCTTTTCAAAACTCTAGTGACTTACTGTTATATGCCTGGAGCAGAGGATTTGCCTGTGTGTGAAGCTTTCATTTAGATTCAGGATCCAATGTTTTTTTTCCAAGAACAGAAAGGTAATACTGTGATCAGTGAGTTGATGAATTGACAAACATCCTTTAGTGTTTAGAAACAGGTTGGTCTAAACCCATGACAGTCAGCACCCCAACAGCTTTCCAGCAAGAAGTGCATAAGGTTGTTAGCAGAGAATTAAGACTGTGACCTAATTTTTTATTTTACCCAACTCCAAGCTGTTGCTTTTGAAAAACTGCTGGCTGTCACACACTCTTGAAAGCCATGCTCTTAGTTTTAACGATCCTAGAAGCTAAGTTTCATTTGAAGAGGGGATAGCCACAACAACACAATATCTTATCAGTGTTGATAAATGTAACTCCAGAAGAAGTGATCCTCAAGCACTAAAAATGGCTGGCAGGCTTTTTTTTTCTGAGGCAGAGATAAGAGGCTTTTTTGGTGGGAAACTGAGATCAACTGTCTGTGCTTTCTGTCACCAGCCAGCATCCTGCTCCCCGATTCCATTGCAAGCTTTCATTAATGAGGCCTATGTGCCAGCAGCAAATAGAAAGAGCTGATCCTCAGTTCATGCACTGTTTAACTGAATTAGCTGATGTACTGCTCAGAAATGGTACATTTTCTTAATCATTCATAAATGCAATAGTCTGACTGGCAGCGCACGTTCTTAACACATTGGTTGTCAGCATTAACCAGTGTCAAATCCTCCACTCCTCAGCAGGATCCTAATGAAACTGGCCAAAGAAAAACTAGTATATCATCAGACTGAAGTAAATGGAAATTTTTAATGTTAACTGATACTTGCTGATGTTAATGTAGATTCAGCGCATTGCACCTCAATGAACTCTGGACAGGTTTCAGAATGTGATACAAATGACCACTGAAGTCTGATGTTCCCCCAGAGAGAAAAAGAGAGAGATCAAGATCTCTTCACTTCTCTCATGGAGACAGTTTGTAGACTCTTTTTCCCCTGTAGTATTGTAGACCAGTCTCCTCTCATTGCTGTTACTGGGGACTGAATGATGTTAAGTGGCCTTGAAAATCAACCTAATGACACAGTCTGACTTCAAAGAGCTATGTTTTTAAGCTGAATTTCTCTGTTTAACTAATTCAAATATAGAAAAATAAAATATTTTATATATAAAAGTTTATAGGTCCGTGTATTTATTGCAAAACTGAATTAATGAGTCTTTTCCTGCTGTCCATCAGGTACCAATATTAACTGAGTGCAGATTGATAATTTCTTTTTTAAATGCATGCACTTTCTTACACTACATGTATACCACACTACAGTGCTTTAACACATTTTAAATTTATAGATCGATTGCAACAAACGAATTATTGCAGGGATGAAAAATAATATATAATTATAAAAATATCTTTCTAGAGGATGAGAAAATCCATGTTGTATTTAAAATAGTTGTTTTTTTCTGTGATAGAGTTTCCATTTCCATTTAGGATATTATTTGTGAAAGCAGCAGGCTTGGATAAACAAGTTCTTACCTTGTGTTGTGAGATGACTGACTTTATGAAAATATTTGTAATATATTGTTCCTAGGTGTATGAATGTATATTTAGTGTTGTCCTAGAATAGTATTTCATGGTTCAGGTGTCAGGATGAATTCCTCTTGGATAGGTTTTGATCCAGCAGTATAATTGTGTGTGTATATTCAGATAATTGAGAATTGGAACAGGGATCTTTGGAAAGCAAGGTAACGCCTTTCTTGCTGATTAATCTGATTCAGTCAGGCCAGCAGGTGATTGTGCTGCCAAAGCAAAGTTATGGGGACTCTGCTGATATAAAAGAACACTTCTCAAAACTGTAAAATGCAACACATGAGTAATTTGATCACAAAAATCTGCTCAGGGAGTGAGAGATGAGGTCTAATGGCATAAAAGCCCAGTAATGAAGAACACTTTTGGTCAGTAACTTCTGCACTGTAACTTTCTCCCACTCCCTTCCATTTGGAGTGCTTTGTTAGGGGTGTTTTTAATACAAATTAGATGCAATTAATGGGTGTTAGGATAACTCCTCCATAATGGTTCATATGAGAGTATCACATCAAATGCTGAAGATGCTTACTGAATATTTCTTGGAATGCTAGCAATATATCTTAACTGAAGCATTGCAAGGGAGCATAGTGCCGATTTTTTTTTCTTTGTAGTTGCAAGAGGATGCTAAACAAGATAATCCAATAAAATTATAAATTTCTGTCTGCAGTAGCAGCCTGTGGTATTTACTGGTTGCCCTTTGCTGTCTGATGAATACCAGAGTGTGTCCTCATTCCACGCTCTGTGTTTAAAAGGTAAATGCTGAGGGATAGTGAAATAATTACAAAGAAAAGCACATGAACTTTTTTGGTTGATCGATTTCACTGCCACTTTTATATACTTATTGATAGTGAACTGCCAAAATTATCTTTACGCTCCTTTCTAGTAAGCTCTGTTGATGGAGTTGTCAGTGATGCTCGTGCTTGGCCAGGGAACTTGTCTCCACTGTGCAGAAGACTTACAACGTCCCTTCTGTTTGGAGCAAACTATTGCAGCAGATCAGCAGATTGAGAACTCTACTTAAAGACTTTGTTGTATCTAGAAAAGATACTATGTATTTCTCTAGTTATATAAAAGAAAGAAGGAAGAAATGTGCAAGCTCATATCCAGGGGGATTTTGAATTCAAAATAGCAGTTTGTGTTTTATGCTGGTAGGGCTGTCATGAGGATTTTCAAGATATTCTTGTGTTCCATCCAAGATGGTTTTTATAAAACCATCCAAAGCCATGTCAGAAACAAAGACAGGAGCATTTCTTTGGTGGTAAGGATCAACTGCAGTATGTGTCTGGCCAGCCACGACAGCCAAGAGAGGGCAGTGATCAGTGCTGTTGGCCAGTAGAGTGGACTGGGCTGGAGCATGGCAGGATAAACTAAAAAAATGGAGATAAAGGGTATTAGAGCAACCCCAGTTAATAGGAAGTGATTTGAGAGAAGAAATTACAGGAATCTTAAAACAAAGCTTAGGTTAAGGAGCATGAAAACTCTATGCAGCCTGGTCTGGAAAGAGAAGGATGGATGAAGAGCCTTGAAAAACTTTATGAAGTGCAGATACGGAGGAAGCCAAGAGGCACCCGGGAACTCAATGACAAAAGATGCTGTAGAGTTTCAGTTGTGAGGTAAGGGTCTTGAGAAGGGTCTGGGGAGTTAGTGTTGCCTGAAACTAGGCAACTTACAAACACATATGTTGCTGAAACTAGACATGATGTTTGATGTGTATGATATGATGGGGGGAGGATTTGTTAGGCAGATCAGGGAGTCTGTACAGTGGATCCCATGGGGAATATAAGAGGGATATCTGCAGTTAGGGAATTAGGATAATACCATCAATACCTCACCCTGACATCTTTTTAAAGATGATTAACAAAAAAAGAAGTAACAGAAATATCATAGCCTTACCTATCTCTGTTCTTTCTTTTGACACAAGGTTGGTATATTAGTCACACTTTCTCTTTTTGCAATGTTGTCTTTGTAACAGTACATGTGGAGGAGAGGAGAGCAAGTAATTTGGATTCCCTTGCTGATGCTTGTCAAGTTTTAACCACAAAATCAGTCAATGCTTCAGTTCCGTTTTCTTTTCAGGTCCTTATTTAAATCCTTAGTATGATTGCTTCCTTTTCTTCTGTGCAATCCCTCACAAAAATTAGTCTTCTCTTCACTGCACAGTGTTCCCTTCCTCTTTCCTGTAGTCTGTTCCAGGTGTCACTAATTGAGTCTTCACACACAAATACATCTATATGCATCTTGCTATTCAGTCTTCATCATCTTTATTTTTGGCATCTTTACTGTCATTTCCTTCATTATAGGTTCATCTTTCTTCCTGTAGATAGCCATCTTCTCTCTCATCTTTTTAAGATGTAGTTAGAACTTTCCTGCTTCATACAACTACAAACTTTACAATGTTTTTCAACTTGATTTCAGTTACCACTTTTTCTGTCACCATATGGCACTTAACAATCTGTATATCTATCCTTCTACCTCTCTTAAATTCCCTCTGCATCTACTCATATTTTATTACATATTTTGCAATAGCTATTATAAAAGTAGTAAGCAATTTTCTTCTTTTGGCCATTAAAGAAGAAAATTCAAACTTTGTCCACTATGCTCTACAGTGTGGTAAATTATGAAAGTGGGTATTGGTTGTAATTGAGTAGCATTTTTCTATTCCCTAAACCAGAAATGTTAACATAGTTTAATATGCCCTATATTGTCCAAAAATATACTGTAAGTATAGGGATTTTAGATCTTCCTCATTACAAGCTACTATGATTTGGCTTTTAAAAATAATATTAATTGTATTTTTTATTTAAAATATTCAAGATATTAAAAATATTTTTATTTAAAATAAACATTCCATGGATTCTTTGGTGGTTTTCATCCTTGATTCATTAAATTGTCAAAATAGTAACCTACTCTCTTTTACAGCTCACAAAGCAATACCTGAGAACTTCAAGATACCATTCTCAAGATGCAAAAAAGTAAACCCTCCTCCAAGCTGTCATGAACTAGATAACTTGAATCACAGTAACAGTGATAGCCTGGTTTCCACACTCCTATGCAAGTGTAGCTTGCCAATTTAAAAAATAAATTTAAAATCGGAAACCAAAACTCAATTTAGTGATTTAGTCTCAACTCGTAGGCAGAGCCAGAACTCTTAAGAGTTCTTACTCAGAACTCGTCAGCAGTCTTGCTTAAAAAGAACAGTAAGCCGTTCTGTATATACTTCAATGATAAAATAGGCATTTTCCATGTTATCAACTGTAATGAGTATATAAAAAAACTGAAGGCAACTGACTGAAGTATCTGTTGCTTTAGGATATTGAGCTATGTAAACTGTATTGATTAAAGTGGAAAACTGGAAGTAAAAATTAATTTATATGAAATTTCCATATGTGAATGGAAATTTTATATTAGTCTGTTTTTTGCGATATAGAAATAAAATTCATTTTACTTCAAGAATAATATAAATAGCTTTCAAGAGCTCTATTTATACTTACTTCTCATATTAGATTATGAAGCTGGATCCACTGGGGTAATACAGTCTTAACCTGCATATTGTACTTAATTTTATTTCCTTTTTTATCTAAGTTTTATTTAATTTTATTTAATACATAGCTGAAAAGTAATGTTTGTCATATTCTCATCATGTCTTTCATAAAATGGTGTCAATTCCAGTTGATGTTTTAATCCTGAACTTGAAATTGAATAGTTATGCCCATTTTCTGTATCAGTTAAGTCCTGAATTGCTCTTGCGTTGATTGTTAATATTTTCAAATCATTATTAAAATAAACTAATGTAGGTTTGTGTCTGTCATTTAGACTATGTTCTGACCTTTGTTTTGACTAAGGAAATTTTGACTCAATAATTGATGAAGTGACCCTAAGTTGTCCCTCTGATTTTTAATCATTTTCTTTTAGGACAAGGGAGTTGAAGGCAGTGCTCTTGCAACAAGACCATGAGGTTGATTCTGAGAATTATTTAGATCTGGCTCTACACTGAGCATTCTTCTACATATTTTTCCTTGATAATTTCACCTTTTTTTGCTTTCTGATAGGAAATTCATTATATATTGCAATGTTACAACTGACAGTTTTTCAGAATAAAGTTTGAACATTTCTTCCCAATAATTATGCTGGTTTTTGAAGACAAAATTGAATTCACAAATAAAAAAAATGTGTGACTAGGAAACCATCTGCATCTGTTAACTGCTGAACACTTAGATTCACTGAAAAAATTGATTGCTACATCAGGAAAATAGGAACTTTTTTTTCGCAAAGTATAATGCACTATAAGACAAAGTTGAGCAAATTGCATTCATTCTGCAATAATTTTTTTTTTTGCACTTTTATCATTTAGCACAACTGAAACCCACTACCGAGCATAGAGCCATACCACTATGGAGTCTGTAGATGCCTACCACAAGAATGTGAGCTCTTCTTTTATAGTGGTCCTTTCCCCAGTCATTGTGGCCATCCAATGTACAATATCCTTGTCAGACCATTTGAATTTAAAGTACTGTACAGACTACTGCTAAGTAGGATAAAACCACACATGTTTCACCTTCCTGAGCACATCTATTGAAAGCTTCTGGTTTATTTTTAAATCCTGCCACCTAGGAGACAAAGAATATGTCTTAGATGAGTAAAACCTTGATAATGTTAGTGGATTCATGCACGTGCTCTGTGATTGCCATTTTTCTTTTCTTTTAGCTTTTTTGTTTCTCACCTATATGAAGAGTTGATGGATTTGAACAGTTATTTCAATTCCCCTCTATTTGCCATCCTCCACCCTGTTGCTGAATGAACAAAAAGAAGGGTAGAATAAAAATTTATATAGTTTGTAATTATTCTGGTTCTCAAGGCGGCTTTCTTTTGAATTAACTCTGGTATCCCTGAAACTCCATTCTTCTGAAATAGAAATGGAACTCTAAAGATAGTTGGAAGTATGAACAAGTCAGCTGCCTGTGAAAGGGAAAACTTGAGTTTCATCACTAAGCAAATTCTTCTCTGGTTGCGTAAGCCTCAGCCAAAACAAACTAAGAACAAGGAAGTACCTATCTACTTCTTTCACTCTTCTAGGCAATCAGTCTTCTCGAGCAAATGAGAGAAACTCAAATATAATGTTGCCATAATTAAAGGCAATGAGAAATAATACGGAATATATTTCATAGTAAACATGTACTTCCTATGATATTACATCAGAATACTGAATAGATAAACCATGTTATAACACTGTGGTAAACCTAGCATTAGTTTTAGGTAGCACTTTTGAATTCCTGCAGATGTACCCATTATTCAGAAGGACTGTGGAAGTTTTCTAAAAGACAAAGTATTTTCTTAAGTATGAAATCAGCTATTCCATTAATTATCTGAAATATGCTGCAAAATATACCATTAGCTATAAAAAAAAAAAGTGTAAACAAGTTCTAGACTGTAGTCAATGGATCACAGGTTTTTATGAACATACAGCAAACTTTTTTTAACATTCTTTGAAGAAAAAGACAAATTGATTCACTTACTGTATAGAAAAACAATTTCATTACAGTATGTGTTGTCAAAAATACTATTGAGTTGTTTCTGATCAGGTTGTACAGAGCTGTTAAATTCAGGCTTTTCAGCAAAGTTTCCATGTCACTAAATAAATTTGCCTGGGCTCTTTATGGGTTTGACCGGTATTCTGGGATAGAACTTCAAATAGAACCAAATTTTACACTGAAATTTTCCCCTTCAGAAATTGCCAGAATACATGGTGTAATGTAGATAAACACTGATTAATTGTCCTTGATAATATAGGTATGAAAAATCCATGCATTAGTTTGCACAGAGTCTTCTAGTTTCTTTTTTTCATAAATATTCAGGATAAACACTTGCATTGTACCATTATAGTTCTTTGAGATTTTACATGTTACTGATGAATATTAAACATTAAAATGCTTGCAGTTCAAATTATGAAGTGTGCAGCCTCTGATTGAAGTACAGTTTATATAGCACTGGTGGTGGAAATACTGTAGTTGCAGAGGTTAGTGGTATACCAGGCTCTCCTTTTTTGCAGGCTTTATCAGCTTTCTTGCAAGTTTTTACTTTCTTCAGGTCTTTTCCGCCAGCCTGTCCTTTCAGATGGAGCTGGAAACTGAGAGTCAGAATCAAGGTCCAGTGCTGAATAGAAATGGGTGTTCAAGTCAGCTTGAAATGGGTATCAGCTGGGTGTTCAAGTACCATCAGGGTTCAACAATGTTCAGTTTTATTTTTCACAATCAAGATATTAAAGTTTACTTTGTGACATACCCATTAAAAATGTTAATTGTATATTCTTACATGTAGTATTTTCTCTGCAGATTTTCTCTCAGTTGTATCAATTTGCATTAGCCTAAAATCTGTACTGTCATATGAATTTCATCATGTCTTAAAAGAAAAAGCCTCTTGGTCAAAAATTAAGCAAGTGAAAATCCCGAACCTCATTTATAACCTACAGCGTAAGAATAACGTTTGGGTTATTTGGAAGATCTTGTAGTCATATTTTAAAACATTTTGCTGCTTTTTGTAATTTATATGAGTGAAGCATTCTGTATTAGTAGCTGCGTATTTGTTTTGTGTGGAAGATTTCTGAGGGTTTTTTCAGAGCTCTTCTGCTGCTCATGTTAAGCAGATTATATCCACTTCATTCATTACTCCATTTCTAGTTGCATAGCAAGGACTAAACTTTGCTGTTTTGCATGCAGGTTATAAATTTTCTGACTTAAAAGTGTTCACAGTTCCTCTTTGCTTCTACTGAAGTAGATGTGTGATGCCTATTTATCATTTGTTTGCTCTTCTGATGGGCAAGCAAACTGGAATACAGCTAAAATGCTTCAGCAGTCAGACACAATACAAGAAAAATAGCCATCAGCATTTTGAAGGATTAAATCCTTTGTAAAGAAAAATCAGATCCAGTACAGATTCCCATCATACCCTTTGAAGCTCTTTATTATAGCATATGAAATATAAAGTTAACAATGAGGACCAAAGTTCATCTGAAGAAGCAAAAATGTATTTTGGTCTTGCTTAACTTGACTTAACAGATCCCTTTTCCTGTGGTAGCAGGAAGTAATTTCAGTTGATCATCCACAAATGATCTTTTTTTTTTTTTTGCAAAGAAATGAATGCCCAAAAACACAGGGGTCAGCATCACATTTCAGGACCTGTGAAGGGTCTTCAGAAGAGATACAAATTTCTTGCCTTTCCCAAGGCTTCTAATGGGCAGTTTCACTCCTGATATTCCTCAGGGAAGATTCCCTTTTATCTGAACTGCAAACATACTAAACATACTAAACAACCCATAAAATCACATTTTAGTAGTTTTCTGGAAATCTGAAGTATTGTAATTGCAGTTCAGTGCCAGCCTATCCAGGTAGGTAAAAACATTTTTAGAAAGCTGCCCATTTTTTAATAACAGTCAGATGGAACAAAGAATAACTATTGAGGACTTCATCAAACTAAATGCTGGAGCTTTGAAATTGAGGAGCACATTATGCTCTTGGCACTGCAAGTCTCCTTAATAGACTTCAGTAAATTACTCTCATTCAGCCTCCAAAAGTCCTTGTGTGGTTCATGTTCACTGCTCCAGGCAGCTCATCACAGCATGCCAAAACCAAAATGCTTTCAGGACTTCAGCCTGTCTTTCTTGCTTGCCTTTCACCCAAATTTATGAACATTATGTAACATAATCTGGTTTTCTAAGCGGACATATCTATTCTTAGTAACCTATTAATGAGTAATATGTTTTATGTTATTTTAAGTTGTCGGGAAGTAGACAAAATGTATGGATCAGTCAAATGTGAAATCATTTTTTTTATTTTATATAAAGAAAAGAATAAGTAAGAGGAGTTATATTTAATCTCAAGCCATTCTGCAAGGAATTGGACTGAGGAAACTTTTCAAAAAAAGTCTGAAAGAATAAAAATCATCTTGAGTCACTTGCATTCTGAAAATCAATACTGTGGAGTTTAAGAGGGGGAAAGAGTTATTTCTGCTTTAAATGCTACAATTAGTGTTTCTTCAGGCTACAAGTGACTAATGAAAACATCATGATCTGAAAAATAACAAATACTTGTGAGTGTCTCTTAAGGAAAAAACAATGCATTTGTTTGCAGGAGGAAATCTCAGCCTTAAATTGATTCCATTTTTTCCAGTGGGTGACTGTTTAAGCTGTCATGCAAATGTACCACTGACTTTTATTATCTGTTTTTTGTGAGAAACTGAAATCTTTATTACACCTTTATTGTTTTTTAATATACCTGTGCATTTTAGTGAAAAACTGTCGTTAGCTTTAATATTTTACTTCAATGATTTTTATATTGCAGTGTCAGACTTTGCTTATCATCTGATTCACAGCATTTCATTCAGTAACAGAACTGAAGTTGCCATGCTGATTCAGGCAACATCCAGCTACTCCAGCTACCTTTCTGTAATAAAACCAATGTTAAAACACATCTTAACTAGGAAACTAGAGCAATCCAAATCACTGTTGTATAGATAAAATACATTAAAGATTGTTGATTTCAAAAAGCAAGCCTATTTGGGGAATCAAAGTTGATACAGCAAGTTTCTGTTGAAGTTTTAAGAACAGTTTTTGCCTGGAATAGTGTACTGAGTAGTGTTTCCAAACTGCTCAGTGGCTTGTCATATTCAGTTAATGTTGGTCTACAGCAAACAGGGTGTATTTGAGCAACAGCCAAATTACAGGGTCATGCATCCCTTGGAAAGGACTGCAATCTCTGAAAAAGTATGTAGAGTCTCTCAGGGAAGAAAGCCTGACTTTGGTAAGCTTGTGATGTGATTGTAATGAGGAATTTCTTAGATTCCAGGGTGGATCTAAGTACAGTATATAATTGCACATTTACCTGTAATTCACCCAATGCATAAAGTATTTGGTCTTTACACTTCTGACACACCCCACTATGTGTTTTGATGATTAATAGATGTAAATCCTTTATATATGTATGAACTTATTCTTTCCTTTAGTGTATTATGGACGGATGTAAAACCTTCCATGGCAATGGTTAACTGTGGTAAGTCACGTATGGGTTATAAGGTAGTTACATTTTAGGAGGCAATCAGTTACTTTGAATTAAGGATTCCTTAGCATCTGGAATTGAAATTGTCAAGTTGAAATCATTTATGAAAATTTTGTTGCTGTTTTTGCATTTGCACAGTACGTATCAATATGAAGTTACTGTGTATAAAAGGCAGGGACAAAAACCAGGAAATCTGTATTAATTAGGGAGATATTACGGAATTTCTGGGATGGAAAAATTTGGATCAGAGTTAGATCATCAAAAAGCATATCTGATTTTTAAAAATCAATTTGATGTGCATGTATATATCTTTCTGATAGCCTTCAGGAAGTAGTAATCTCGTAGTCAGATACTTAACATATAATCTTGTAGTCAGATATTTAACACAATCTTTAGAATCACCAGGAGGAGCTGAACTTTCTCTGAAATAAACAGGTTTGTATTTTTAATGGCTGCTGCTAGTGCTCAGGGTTTTCAAGGCTGATTATTACAGTGGCCTGTTATTTCTTCCCATTTCTGGTTTTGCCTCTGGGCAGCTGAGTGGACTATTTTCAATAAGCGTCTTATCTTTTGCAGCAAGCAAGTCCCATTATTGAGATAATTGCAAGATGTTTATGAAACACTTTGGAGGTGTTGTAGTTGAGACAACAAGGTCATTTGGCTAGTGCCACCTGCAAAAAGTAGACTGAAGCCAGTGGCCCCCAAGCTCAGAGGTGATCACAATGGCCAGGGCAGGTTTTCCAGGGTTTTGCAGCAAAAGACATGTTACAGGAAATTATTTTTCTTCATAATATTCTTTAGGAATACTTACAAACATGTTAAGATTTGACTGTTTACTAAATGAGTATGAATTAATATAGCATGCACTTGATAATTTTAATCAAGACTTGGATTCCAAGGATAATAAGAATTCAGAAAAACTCTTCTTAAAGCATTTTTAATGTAACTAGGATTCTCTGTATTTTAGAAAAAGCACGGATTGTGATGGTAAAATTCCAAGCTCTTCTAAAGAACCTACAGTAATACGAATGGTAATGAAAAATTGACACTTGCAAATGACTAAAAAAATAGGGTTTATTGTAGCTACAATATGATCACAGCTAGATTTTTAGATGAGTAAAAGTGATAAAATAGTTTATAAAAAAATTAAGATCTCTCAAACATTCTGTTGCATCCGAAACCCCTATACAGAAATAAAAATGTTCTATTTATAGTCTATATCTAACACCTTTTCATGTTCCCATACTCTTTTGTCTGGCAAAGCTAGCCCACAGGATATCTTAGGGGACTGAGGCAAAGCTAATATAAAATCAATTGAAGGACTCTCTTTGACTTCAATCGACTTCAGATCAGTCTGAGATACACTGTGTTATAAACCTCTTGCTTATAGCCCCAGTGGACTAATTTTGCAGAAGTTTTACAGCTGGAGAGAGGCTGTATATCTCCTGTATGCATCTGACTGTGGCTATTCCTGCTGCTGGATTGACTGTGGCAGATTTGGCTCTAGGGGATGTGCAGAGATTCCCAGTACAGCAAGTATCCCTGTGGCTTACTGAATTCTTTGAGTATCTGGAGATGTTGCAAGATTTAAATGGTTCAAATAGCTTGCAAAGGCCTGGTGGCATTTACCCATAACTTCCTGGGTATATGTTTGATGAATGTGTATATATGCATGTATGAATGACTCTTGTTTTGCCCATTACATTACTTGATAATCACAACACTTACTTAACGATTTCTTGGAGAGCTAGGATATTCTCCCCCTTAATATATACAAAAGAGACTAAAATTAATTCAGTGTGCTGTTAGGTTTGTGTAACTGGAAATATTATGTATACAGAGTGTTCTGGATACTTAGGTTTATTACTTTGGCAGTCACAGTTTGCTTGATGATATTTCAGAGAGTACGTAAAATAAATGAGAACTCTTCCATTTGTACTGGCTTTCTTATTGATGAGCATAACTTGTTAAAAATCTCTTTTCTGGATGACTCTGAAATTTGATTACATCTGAGAAGGAGAGAATATTTGCATCTATTTTATATGGGAATTTTTGATTGTTTTCAGGACACTGATTTTGTAATCTTGAGTTACATGCATTTTTATCATAATACAGGCTCCTATTAAAAGAGTATACAATAAGTGTATGTATTTTTAAAATTACATTTATATCAATATATCGGAGGAATTTAAAATTAAAAAATAAAGGTGTTTAGTTAATTGAAGTTTAACTTATGTCAGTAAAAAAATCACCATAAAGGTCATTATCTAGTCTTACAGGTATGTAGAAGACATGCTTAGAAATGAATTCTTGTTGGTCTCTGTCTCGACATTAATAGATAGCGGTTCTTGATGTAATTAGGAAGTTAAGCAGAATAAGTAATTCTTTTTTTCTTTTGCTATTAATTCACCAGTTTGTAGTGCTGTTGCTACTTTTAGTGTACTCCTTGATTACATACCTCCATGTATACTCTGGAGGAGGCAAATTCTAGGTGGAAGCAAAATTCAGGAGAGCAAAACAGCTATTTGTCTGTTTGCATTGCTGGTTTCACCAAGAACTGGTGTTACCTTCTGTCTCACCTCTATTCCCTCTTTCTCTCTCTCTCTTTCCCTCATCTTTCTAACTGAGAACAATGGGTGTTGCCCTTCTCTGGATAATATTCTGGTGAAATGAAAATAAGCAACACACTGCTTTCCACCAATTTGCTGACACAAAAATAGAAGGCTTTGGATTTGTGAGTTGCATTGTAATTTTTGTCCACGAGTAGGTGGAAATTCCTTATTCCCTCTCCTTCTCCACAGCTGATGTGGTTGTTTTAGCATTCTCTGCCACCATCATGCTCTTTCACCTGAGACCTTGCTGCAGTCCTCATCTTCCTTTGTTCCCAGATTTTATCCAATTCCAATGCCTGTCTCCCATCTCCAATTGCACTGATTGGCTTCAGGTTGATCTTCACACATTGTAAGCAGTTCTCCTCTTCTGACTCCCTTCATTGTTCCTTTTCCTACATCTAAATCCCATGTTCTTAGTTTCTGCATTCCTTTTCCGTTGAGTCCCAGCATTAGGTACTTTTTTGCAAAATTGCTATTCAGTCACATTCTCCTGCACTTCACTGACTTTTGCCCTTTGTCTATGCCCTTTGAATCCCATCTGTTTCCTCTGCCTCAGTGACTCCTTGGATCTGGGTCCTCCCACACCTACAGTAGGATTTTCCAACTCCTCCTTCTTGTTTCAAGTGTCTGTTATGAATGTAGCCAAGTGCAGCCAGTACAAAGAGGCTCTATATTCATTCTTGTACCCCTGGCCTTAATCGTGTTGGTATGATCCCTGGAGCTGATACCTGTGATGACTCATCCATAGGAACTGTGTAGTTCAACAAAATACAAGCTGCACTTTGTAGAGCCCTTATTCCTGTCCATCTGTGTCTGTCAAAAGCCATGGCCTGTCTTGTCAGCTGCATGCTCCAGTCCCGGCTTCCTAAGCATCTCTATTAGCAATTTGGCAACCACATGGGGAGGAAGATCAGCTCTGTCTTTTGCTGACACAAATTGAACCAGTCAAAACTTCTAGTTTGCTTTTACCTCTTTGTACTCATCCAGCTTACTGCATACTTGTATAATCAAATCTCCTGCAAGGGAGGAGACTGCTTAAAGGGGCCAAGTTGTGAGAGGAAAGAAAAGAAACCCACAAATTCACTTTGTAGCAGCAGTCTGCCTTGCATATCACATCTGCAAGCCTTTGGAATAGCTGCAAATGCCATCCATCTTCCTCATGGTTCTGCAACATTTATTCCTTCTAGAAAATCCAGAATTTGCCATTACTTTGTTTGTGCCATTGGGATCACTCATCAAAACAACCAACTTGCTTTCTTGAGCCAATTTTTTTCCTTTTCTGCTTTCCTTTTTCGGAAGGAATAAATTGGTTTCTCCTCAAATGGAGCAATCCTTTCTCTGTCCATTTCAGGTCCTCTGGGAAGAACAAAGCTGTTTTGTTCATGACATAACACCTCCTTAATTCTTTCTGTCTCCTCTCCAGTTTCTCAGTTATTTGTTTTTTCATAATCAAATAAGTCAGCAACAGGAGTTCATGCAGTTTCTCATTTTATGAACTTTTGGCCTCATTTATATTAGTTCAGTTCCTTTGGCATGGAGATGGTACTCAAAAGAAAACAAATGATGTTTTCCATAATTGCTTTCCACACACACACAGACACACACACACACAAAATGCTGAAGTATCTTAAGGGAAGGAATTTTATCTGTGTAATCAAATCCTGAAATTGAAGCCATGACACAGAAAAGAGACAGATAAGTAGGAATTAAATTAGAACTTATTCAGGGTAGATCATCCTTATCATCGTTCTGCACACCTCATTATGAACTATATATCTGAAAAATGCTTTTCAAACTACAATTTCTAACATTATAAAACACATTTTATCATCAGTTCCTCTTCTGGCTTCCATACAAGGATAAATGAAGCAACTAGTTCTGCCACCTTTGTCCCTTGGAAATGAGAAAAATTACAAACTTACTGATGAGTTGTAGGGTACTCTGCTGTACAATTTTCCAGCACTGAGCATCAAAGAACATAGGTTTACTTAAGTAGGTTTGCAAGGATGAACAAAGAAACTTAAGTCTGCCTGCTGAAAGAGTCATTGCTAGTACCTGTAATGCAGAAAACAAGCTATTTAAAAATATATATACATATATATATATATATATTTTGACAGGTTCAACGTCTGTAATATCCACACTAGTGTGGAATACTGCGATGCATGAAGTGGTCTACATTTGGATGAGTGCTCACTGGTCTCTCAATTCTGTATCACTGGAGCTGGAGGGGCCTAAGATGGCAGCCCAGAGCAGAGCCTGCAGGAATCAGTGTGTAGGAGGAAGAGGGCTCTACATGCACTATAACAGAGTTAGAAAATAAAGTACTGCTATCTCAGAAGTCAGGTGTGCTGTTTTCTTAGTTTAAGGAGAGACACATACAGAGACACTGCAGTAAATTATTCTGTCCTTTAAACCATAGACATGATCTAAAAGTCACTAATTACTTGGATGATGATTGCTACCTACATATATCTGATTCTATAGTAGCCATTTATCAGTGAGGTGCATTGATTGATGAGTTGGTCTTTGTAGTCTAACAGGGTGAGATTCATCATACCTGACTTTAGGTGGCTACATCTGTACTAAAGCTGAGACTTTATTTCTAGTCAGTGTGAAAGTAGGTGATTTTGTAGAAAGATCAGCATGTTGTAATTTAGATATTTGCCTTAAGAGGATATATTTATTATGGTAAGATGAAACACAGCTTGAAAGAGCTTTCCTTCCATGCCTAGAAAAAGTGTCTTTCCACACACAGTTCATGTCAACTGTAAATATATAAACATTTGCTTTTGTTCATAAAAATGCTACTGAGAGCATTCGCCACATCCTATAAAACATCTGCTTTGTATTTTGAGGCCAGTGATAAGAGAAATGGATGCATCTTGTGAGTGCTGTTTAGTTCTATAAAATAACTTAACTAGGATTGCCTTAATGTCTGGAGAAGGCAACATTTCTTGCCAGAATGGCCTACTTGGCCCTATAAAAACAAAAAAAAAAAAAAAAAAAAAAAAAGAAAAAGCGAGGCAGAAACAACTGCTGAATATAAGAAGCTTATGAAAGCTAGAAGCAAAAGCCTTGCAGGGACCAAACAGAGTGCTACCAAAAATAGCATCATCAGTATGTTTTCTAAAGATGGCCACATGAATATAGTGCAAGCTTTTATTGTGATGCACATGCTGATGTACAACTCTTTATTAAAGTATAATGACCATATGAAAAGGTATGTTTCTGTTGAATGAGCGAGTCACCATGCTGTATCCCCTGTACAGGATCAGTATCCCCTCTCCTGGAGTTTGGCTGTAATTCTAATGCAGAGGATAATACAACATAAAAGTCATCATTCCCCTTTTCAGTGTTGCTGTCTTTGAATTTCCCCTGCAGGATTATAATCCCCTATCTGTGTAGTTTTCTGGAGCTGACAAGGCGTGCTTCCAGCTGTCAGCCCTCACCAAAATGCTGTTCAAAGGTTCATTGTGCCAAGTACTGACAGTCACTGGTGATGGCAGCTGATGCCCACCCATGTTGCCAAAGGTCTATTGAAAGTAGCCTCTACACTGACAGAAAAGGATATTGTGCTTTTCCCAGTGCTGTCAAAGTGCTTCTGGCCATGATTCTTGTCTCCCAGTAGCTTTGCCTGACTTCAGATGTAACCACTGAGTAAGGTCTGAAATCCCCTAGTTCACATTTAGATGGTATGTGGATGACCCGAGTGGGTAGCACACACTTTGCAATGGCCACAACAGGTCTGAGAAGAACACACTTTCAGCAGCGTGCAGCCATCAAAGCAGTCTGTATTGTACACTGCTGCTGGTTTTTAAACAATGGAGGACTACAAATAGAATTAGACTTTCCTGCTGAAGTAGTGTTTAGAGAGGGAAAACGGCATGCTGTATAGAAGTAACGTCTGAAATACTTGAAATGTTTTGTCAGACTTGTGGAAACTGAAAGGTCGAAAGAGAGGAAATTGTAGTATCCAGTAAATTATTTAACTGTTCATACAGCTGGTAATCTCCTTAAAAAAAAAAAGATAAAAATTATGGAGTGATATGCGTCACTTATGTCTTTAGCCACAAAAGTGTTGTATGTTCACTGAATTTCAAAAATCTCTCTTAGCTTTTCTGTTTTCTGCTACTTCAGCTTAGTTGCAACAGATTTAAGTTCCTGAGCAGAGCAGACTGTTTTCTGTAGCTTGCTTTGTTTTCTAGTTCTTTTATAAGTACCAAAGTCATTAATGCTATGAGAAAACACTGGAAAAATTGCCAACATCAAAAGAAAACATTTTGTAAACATTAGGGTTAAATTTGTTCCTTCATGTATGCATTTTCAATTTGAAGTAAGTCCTGTCGTGATGAAATAGATACTCCAGGTTGGCAAGTAGCGCTTCCACATTCTTCTCTCTGAATAAGACATAACAAAGCTAAATAAAAACTCTCTAGTTTTAAATGTCATCATCAATTACTGCTTTATTATATGGCTATTTTATACTAGATTCTGGTATTTGTGTAGTCTCCTTTTAGTGACCCTCGCAGTTGTCTCCTAATAGAACTTCGGTATGTGTGAGTCATTGACATCAGGACACCTCTCCAGCCTTCTCTTACTAACAACAGAATCTTACTTTTTTTTTCTTATCCTCAGGTATCACGACTTAGCTTTCATAAGCCTATATTCAATTTAGTGGAAGTTGTTCTCAGCTTGGAAAAATAATACAAACAAAAAAAATATTAAATAACAAATACAAAGAAAAGGAAGATATTTAAGTTTATTTTTCTTTTGTTTCTTTTTCCCTATTAAGTTCCATCATTGCTATGTAATTTATATAGTGGGGTTTGTCTGCTATCTGCCTAATACTGTGATTTTTTTATTAAAGAGCTTGGACTGGGGAGATATTTTGGAAGAAGGAGATTTTCAGAGCTAGGATTTGCTACCTTTTCTTTCCTAAGGCAGATACTAACTAGTTTTTCAGTTGTATTTGTTTCTTTATAGCAGTCTTAAAACTGAATTAAGAGTACTTTAGTGCTGTAGTTGTTCCATTAAGCTACAATTTAAGAATGTTGGTGTACATTCCACAGTGATATTTAACAAGGCTAAATATAGCTAAATGTAACTTTGTTTTCATTTTATAGTATCCCTATTTAGTGGGTCTGTTTTAGTAGACCTATTTACTCAGTGTTACTCACTGCATAATGATAATGAAGTCTTCAAACTTAACATGGGATTGGTAGGACAATTCTTACTAATTGCAAGGGAAAGGTAAATTAAAGTACACAGACTTCCATTTTGCATGGCTGCTTATAGTACCCAAGGTGACTTAGTAAAGCTTACCTTTGGTGTTCTCTGAGGTATTGAATTTCGATTACTGACATCTCCATAACTTCTTCAGTTTGACTGTAGATAAGTTTGTTCTGTAGTAACTCCTAAGGCAGATATGCACTGTTCTTTCCACTGAGACATTCCAGATCCTCAGGCTCTGTTTCCACACAAAGCCCTACAGCTGTTTGTTCCTCCTCTGCAGTCTGACTATAGTTGAGATATAGTAGGAAGTTTAGACTCATATCCTTTTCTAAACGATTATCTTTGTCTTCAGTGTCCACAGTATAGCTTGTCTGTTATGTGTAAACTGCTTCTTCAAAAATCTGTGATATGTAATGTAAGGTCCTTGTATAAGATCCTAACAATTACAGCTACAAAGAATAGTTTGACATTGCTTTTCATTCTGAAGCAGAACAAAACTAACTATTGCCCAGCCATCCTGCTCTTCTCTAAACCATCAATTTATTATGTCAATACAAATACAATATATTTAAATTTCTTTTATGTTCATATACTCCAAATCAGCAGGTAATGTTCCTACTTTCTCCTTCCCAATTACATGACAATACAGGTAAATAAATCTGCCTCTGTGATAAGACTCTAACAAAAGAAATAGAAAAGGCAAAGAATGGCAGTCTGTAATAAACTTGTATACTTTATCAGCTTTAACACACTGTGCTGGACATGAGTCAGGACTTTTTCTCACTGGGATTAATGTAGTGAAGGAACTGTTCTCTCAGCAATAAATATTCATAAACCCATTTAATACTGATAGGGAACTATGTACACATACTCTTAGATAAGAAACATAAGGTATTTATAAGCAGAGAAGTTACTACGACCCAAAGGCATGCAGAGGAAATGAAAAATCCTATCAACTGCATTGATCCGAAGGGAAAATTGCTAAGACTTCCTCATACATCTGTAATTTCAAGAGTGCCTTTTGAGTATCAAAAAGTGGCAGCAAAGATACTGAAATACTGTTATCAACAGATTTACTGGAAATGGCAACAATTATCCTGTGTTAGTTTTGTACTGCCAGTGATTCTGAATCTTTCATGGAGAAGAAATCCTTTCTGTCACACGCATTTCTTGCTCTTATGGTTTAGGATTTCACCATGAATATTTAGCAACTATCTACTGTCATGAAATAGAGGAGATTATTTTAGTTCAATCTGGGATGTGACCAAAAACCTGCCTTTGCTGCTGCACATTTCCTGTTTTTATCAACAAAAAGGAACATAGTATTTAATCATGCCTCTTGAAATTCATAACTGTAAGCTCAGTGCCAGTTGAATGACAACTGGAAGGAAGGCTGGAGTTACTAGGTCTGCCTGTAGAAAAAGTGGTCAAGACCACCATTTGCTTTCTCAGAATCAAGACTTAAACCTGTAGATTTTAGTGAACTATAAATAACTTTTACTCCTACTTCCCACTGAAAGATGTATATGGATTTATTTTGCAGACAACAGGCCATAATATTTCTTTTGTAAAGATTTACAGTGTGAAAATCTTCAAACATGAAGACAAAAAGCATCTTAGTGTAGTAATAAAGCTGTGCTGACATAAACTACTTGCTTTGGGATTATCTGAAAAACCTACTTGGTGCCACTTTGGAAGGCATGAGTACCTAGTTTCTTGGGACAAAATCTAGCCTTTATATTATCACATTGCTATTTTAACAACCCCATGTGGTAATATACGTTTATAAGCTAGTGAGAAACCTTTAGGGGCATAAAAACTCAATTTTCCAAGATCAAAGATCCCTTTTTTTCCCCTTGGGAGAGAAAAGCATAAGGCTGTTTCCTCCATTATTAACATTTTGCCTCAGGGCAAGTGGCAACATAATCCCTATCATTTTTACCTCCTGCTGCTCCACTGGGAAATGACAATGCAGCCGCGTGTGTTTGTGGCTCTTCTCTTCATTTGTGGTTCCTGCTGTGCCCATGCTATGACAGGGCAGCAGCAGGTAGCATAAATAAAGGAGAAACCTGGCAGAAAACTATAGACAGTTTCTGAGATTTGGAGTTTGACAGTGGTTTGGAGCCTCGTCATCTCCAGGCTAGCTTTCATCAGAAAAGAACGGATTTTTTGTCTGCTTTCAGAGCAGTGAGGATAAAGTCCCCCACATCCAGCAGGAAGCAAAAACAAAACCAAAGTTTTCACAGCTCCTGAGTACATAGTTAGTATCATAATTAAGTGGTGTTTGTGAGTGTGTTTTCCACTGCTATCGACCTTTAAAAACGGATTAAAATGAAAACCTAATTCACAGTGAGTGAGTAGGGGAGGAAGGACTTCCTTGTTACCCTTGGGAATTAAATAGGATTCTTCTGCTTGCTACCCACAGAAAGGCTTTAGAAAAGCTGCAAAACATTAATAGAATGATAAAAATAAAACATAGGTTCTTTTTAAAGATACACACTAAATCTGGAGTTTCATGACAGGATTCTAATAGAAAATATTTATTATAGTCCTAAAAATTATAACATAATTTAAATTAATATATCTTACTTTGATTTTGTCTTTTATACTTAGCTGATTTTCTAAGTTAAAGTATCTCCTGTCTTGTAAAGTAAGAGGCTTTGAACTTCTTTCTAACCAGAAATAAAATATTTCCATGCGTACGATTAACATTGTATTTACATACAAGATTTCGCTTTCTTATGAAAAATGTGGGTTAAGTATTTATATTTTTTCTGAGAGTTTTCATTGGCAACAATTTGTAACAAACATTTTGTAACAAATAACAGTTGAACGTACTGATAAAAATTTTAAATGCCTTCTTGAAGTATAGCAGTATAAATAGGAGTAGGTAGGGGAATATCAGTGGTTAATGTGTATATATTTTCTTGATGGGATACAGAACTTACGACAATGCCTTTGTCTTTGGATGGTACCTTGGTTAACTGTGCTTTGCCAATGGAAATTACTTGACTGAAAATTTCAAGTAATCAGTACAGAATTGACTAGAAAAAGTGGAGCCACCGAACTTAGACCTGAACATGTTCTACTAAAGAAAAAAAAATGTTGAAACTTGAAATGCGTCTACATGAATCCAAAAGGTATTGAGTTCTTCAGTTACTCTGCTACATTGGTAAGGGAAAGCTGGACAAATCACTTAGAGGAGAATTGATGTGACAACTGTTGCTCTCATAAAATATGGCCACAAGTAATTAAAGTGAAGAAGGAAGCTGTTGCGGTCTCTTGAATCAGCATGAAAATTAAGAAAATTAGGTAATAAAATACTTTATGCTTTGCATTCTACAGAATATTGCTCAGATTCCATGAACGGAGAAGTAGTCGCTTAAATGTAGAGCATAAACAGACTGTTGATATTCTGTGTGATTAGACAAAGGAAGTCAAGCATGGTAAATCATGCATTCTTTATCTGAACATACAGAGTAGAAAATTCACAGATTTAATAAGGGGATTTCTCTGGCCTCTTTTTTTGTAGAGTGAAACAAGTTATTAAGAAACCGTAGGTCTGAGATTAGACGTGACACATGGTATATTTCAAAGTGCTTATGAAAGCCATGAGTCAAGAAGTTCCTTTCTGAGCATGGAAATAGATGAGGTGATAAGCTGTGAGCTGCTTCTGTTGCCATGATAGGATGTGACCAAAGTATTTATACTCAAAATTGTCTTGAAAAACACAAGTTTTCAAGAAAACAAACAAGGTGCTAGAGAATAACTCTTTGCATATGATAATATGTGATTAGGAAGTGTAAGATACTTTTCTTAAGTGTAGCCCATACTATTTTTTGTGGGCATAAACAATCCATTAGAAGGCTCTTATGAACTCACAGCAAGAGTAACTTTATATGATAGAAAGGACAGACTTATTTTTCCCTTTCAGTACAAGTGGGAAATAAGTGAAAAACATGCAGCAGTGGTAAACCATTTACTAACACTGGGGAGTGTTAGTCAAATCAGGGAGTCATTTGGAAGTTAAATGTGGTAGGAAGTTTAGAATATCTTTATTACATAAAGATAAAAACTTTTTCTTAACTTTCAAGATCTGTACTTGAAGCTCCCACATGCATGAGCATCAGTGGGAATGAAGCATCATTCATAGTATTGGAAAATGGAGCTAGGGAGCCCTTAAACTGACTACATACAGACGAGCCCATCAAAATCAGAGGGAATGCACTCAAGAGTGTGAAGAGAACTGGGCAATTTTCAGTGAGGCAGCTGTCTGTCACCTTGGAAGGACATGGTGATCAATGGATATTTCTGATGACTAGAATAAAGGAAATGTCCCATTCAGCTTTAGTAGTTTTCAACAGAGATCATGATACGATAAGAGTTTTTGAGTCACAGAATTAAAGAGGGGGGTCAGCAGGTCTTCCACCTTAGACTTCTGGAAGGCTGACTTTGGCCTACTTAGGAGCCTGGTGGACAAAGTAATTTATGAAGCATTCGAGAAGGGCAAAGGAGTCCAGGAAGGTCAGACTTGATACTCTTGATCCCAAGTATCATTAAGAAGGAAATCTTAAAGGCACAGGAGTAGAAGCTGGAGTGGAAGAAGACCTGCCTGGCTGAACAGAGAGCTTTGGCTAGAACTCAAGAAAAAAAACAAAACAAAACTGTGGCCTTTGGAAGAAGAAATAAACAACTCAAGAAGACTATAAGAATGTCATTCAGGGAGAAAACTGGAAGGGCCAAAGCCCAACTAGAGCTTAATCTGGTAACTGGTATGAAAAACAATTTAAAATGTTTCTGTATATGTATTGGCAACAAAAGGAGGGCTAAGGAGAATTTCCATCCCTTATTGGATGCAGGGAGAGTGCAGTGACAAAGGATGAGGAGAAGACAGGTGCTTAATGCCTTCTTTGCCCTAGTCTTTAATAGCAAGACCGGCTGTTCTCCAGGTACCCAGTCTCTTGAGCTGCGTAAGAAGGACAGGGAGCAGAACGTAGCCTGAAGAACTCAAGGGGAAATAAATAGTGATGTACTATACCATTTACACACATGCAAGTCTATGGGGCCAGATGTGATCCACCAAGAGATACTAAGAGAGCTATCAGAACTGCTCACCAGGCTATATTCCATCATTTGTCTGCAGTCCTGGCTAGCTATGAAGGTCCAAGCTGACTGAAAGTTAGCAAATGTGACACCTGTCTACAAGAAGGGCAAAAAAGAAGATCTGGGTAACTGTGGGCCTGTCAGTCAGACCTCAGTGTTGGAGAGTTACGGAGTTGTGGCACCTGCAGGACAAACAGGTTGATCAGGCCCAGTCAGCACGTGTTCATGAAAGGTAAGTCCTGTTTGACTATCCCGATCTCTTTCTGTAACCTTCAGTGAGGGCAGGACAGATGTCTCCATCGATTCCTTTCAACTTAATTAATTTAGTGATTATATGAATTTAGCATATTTTCTGATGAGATTTTGTTCAGTTATTGACAGGTAATACTGACTTAAGCAATCTTTCTCAAACAAAGAAAATTAAAGTTTGTTACTGAAGTGGAATACTTAGACTCTTTATGGAAATGTTAAAGGACAGAGAGTTGGAGAGGCTTTTTTGTTCCCTTTGACCCCTTTGAAATAGTGTTATTTCAGGTAATGAGTTTCTGAAGAATTCAGTGCTAGAGAAGTTTTAACAGTTTTCAACCCTGGGGTTGTGGTGTCTCAGCTTAAGTTCTTCCTCTCCTCTGTCTGTATGTCTAAGCGGCTTTGAGAGCTGGAGCACACACATATGTGCTCCTATGCACTCCTTTTCAAAGAGTAGCAGAGCAACCACTCTTTCCTCTGGCCATATGTTCATACTTTTATTGCAGTTGATGTTTTTATTAGAAAACTATAACCTCCAGCAGCTGACTTTGAAAAACAAGGTGGATATAATTAACACTGCTTCCTGCTATGCTGAAAAAGAATTAGGAATGATCCCTGCTTTGTTTGTAGCATATCATAAGAAATCATATTGACTTAGTACTTGGGATTTTTAATTCTCATGAAGTTTTCAGTAAAAAAAGGTATACTTCACATACTTTTCTCAGTATATACAGATCTATTCTATTGTAGAAAACATGCATTGTGTGGTTCAGATATGTTAGTAAGAGTCATTATAATAATCACGTGTAGAGCATTTAAAAACAGATTCAAACAAGGTTATCTTGATGTTCTTTCAAGATCTGTTTCTCTAACAGCATTTGATACTATCAGATATTAGTGATGAGACTCAGTTGCCTGAACACAAGAGTTTAGTGCTGTTCTAAATATCCTAAGGTATTCTCTGTGGCCTTTATCGACTTCTCCAAAAGGTCACAGCTATCTCAAAAGTCCTGTGTTGCTTTTGCCAGCCTTACTCACACCTCTGCATTGGAGGACAGGTCTGCACTGGGGCAGTATTAAGCAGATTTATAACTTCAGGTATATCAGTTAGTATGACTGTACTTCTTTAATTAAGGCTGTGCAAGCAATTGTCCTGTCAAACAATGGGATTTTGCTTCTTCCCTGTGGCTTTTCCCAGTTGCTGATGCTGCAACACCTGCAAACGAAGGTATGTGGAGAAAGCCTTAGGGACACCCACTCAGTATAGTCCACTGGTCTTCATTCTCACAAGTTTTCATTTTTTAGGCTTGCTACTCCTTGCTTGCTTGCTTGCTTGATTACTAAGAGTGTATCAGACTCGTATTTAATTTCTGAGTCCCAGTCACTCAGCTGTAGCTAAACCCACCAAGGGGACTGCTTTGTGCCATTTAAGAAGTGGCACCTTCCTCAGTGTCACCTCTATTAGTGCCATTCCTACAGAATTCCTATTTTTAGATGCATATATATATATATGTGTGTGTGTGTGTGTTTCTGTATATATATATATGGTGCTGTATGCATTCATGAGTGTCAATCATTGAGAAAATGTTTAAGTACCAAGTGACTCAGGGCAAATAAAGCTGTACCTGGTTTTCTCTCAGAACTCTCATTACTGTCTTTATCACAATTGTGTACTAGCCTTTCTTTTGCATCTGTGTATTCACTTTTTATAATTTTGGTAATTTACTTCATCCAGTAAGAAATTTCTTCNGTGTATTCACTTTTTATGATTTTAGTTTTTTGTGGCAGAAAGTAATTTAGTGTTTGAGGTATAACTTCATCCAGTAAGACATTTCTTTTTTCTCTGTATCTCTTAATCACAATAAATATTTTTCTCCACTATTAGATGCAAAAATATGTTAGGAATCAAAACTACCAGTCTAAAAACTCTCTTGGCTATCCTTCCATAAAAAATGTCATTAATGTAATAAGCTTTTTCAAATGTTGCCTTATTTTTATTCTAAAGCCCTACTATTCCACCTGCACTAATTATATAACTTTACATTACTAAACAATCATAATATTTATTCTGCAAAATGGTTTTGTATCCTCAACATTCAGATGACTTCTCTGGGAAGCAATATTTTCACTCCACCAGCTAGGGCAGAATTCCAGGAAACTGTCGGTGTCTGCGAGAATCTGGAGAGCTGTAAGAGGAGTTTCTGCGTATCACAGAAAGACAGATTGTACAAGGGAACTTGTTTCTTAGAATGACCCATTACATATCCTTGCATAGAAGAGATCATTACAGTTTTCCTAGGCTGTCCATGTTGGAACTGATCTTTGTATACTGTTAGAGAAGAAAACCGCATTATCCCATCCATGTGGTTTTGGTTATACCCTTCTTTAGTCTCCCTTTCCATATCACCTTCACCTAAATCAGTAGCATTTCTTCAATAATTAAAAATCTCTAAATGGAAAGCCTTAAAAATACATTGGATTTTTTTGTGTGTGAGTCAAATTCTGGGCTAAAGAACAGATGATGGTGATTAAACTTCCGTAAGGGTGTGCCTATTTGCAAATTTTCATTCTAGATCAAATTTGCTACTTGTGACAGCACTTGAGAGTATGAAGTATCTACCTACTTTACTTTAAAAATTTTGTCATGCTGAAATTGGATGGAAATCAATTTTAAACTGTGTGTTGAAAATTAGGTATGTTCATCCAATATTTTCATGATAAGTAGGGAATAATTCAATTCAACAAAATCGTGTTTGAAATATAAGCCCATTAAAAACTTATTATTCTAATTGCATCAACTAATACAACAGAACTAGCCAAATTGATTGAAAAATATATTTATTGAAGTTTCTAATTTCTAATGGAAGAAAATTTGTGGGCCACTTCTACTGTAAGCTGTATATTGTACTTTAACATCTGAAGTTTTAATTCTTCATTATGCTTCAGGATTCATTTATAGACTTTTTTTCCTGATGCCAAAGAATAAAACAAGTACAGGAATCATCCCATGCTAACCATCTAGGATGATTCCAGGACTCAGTGTTCACACTAGGATGAAATGTTCCAAGACACAACTTTATTTGAGTCACCATTATTTGGAAGGTAATGCATCTCTTTCAAAATCAGTGGTTTGTTTGAAAGAATGTCTAGAAGTATTGGTCATGTCAATAACCTATCCTAAGGTTTAGTGTTCGAAGTGGGATAGATGTCAACGTAAGTATGTAGCTCCCACTATTTAATTTCACAGTTGCAGTGTTCACCTTCTTGTTGGTGGTCCTGGAGTACGCCAAGTTTGGAGGCAAATAAATAAAACACAATTTCTGTCTCACAAAATCACATCAGTGAATTTACTGAGTTTCTCATGTTCGTTCATTATGTGAGTGCCAATATGACATCTGAGTTGCAATGGCAGATTTGCAAAAGGCCCACTCTTGCACCAAGTTTATGTCATACCAGACCCCTTCAAAATAGCCAGAAAGAACAGCCCCTGCACATGCAGAACTTGAAATCTAAACCCCTGTGTCTAGTAAATATTTTAAAATTGGCATGACTTTCAGTTTTAATCATACTCAGGTTAAGATAGATTCACACACAAGAGGACAATATATTTTGAATTGAATTGGGACTTGGAAGGGAAGTTCACTTCAAGCCAAGGTGACAGCTAGAATGATTATGTCACACTTCCAACCTATAGGTGTTCCAATACAAAATAACAAGTAAATGGAGATAGAAAAATAGCAGCTAGCTTTTAAGCATTTCTTGAATGATTTCAAAATACTTTTAATTTTCAAAATACTTTATCAACCCTCTAATCACTGCTTATGCCTTTGAGTAAGCTCTATACTTTTGTGTTTATTTTTCCTTATTTTACTTGATCCATACAGATTTGCATGTATGTCCTGTGTGTCCATACAGAAAAAATGCTGTAATAAGAGCTGCACTTTCTATAGTTCTGGTTATCACTTTGTGAACTGTCTCTTGAGAATGGACTTATCAATCTCTCTTCCTTGCTGTGCTGTTGCATAGAGTAACTAAACACATTTATAGTTTGATAGAAAGAAGGATGTTTACATTTTTTGCTGCATACCATTCATAGCTTTGACCTTGAGTTGTCTCTGTTCAGACTGGAACTTCATGGCCAGTGAAAATGTGCAAGTATATGGATTTCCTCAAGGCTCACATTAATACTTATCTAGATTTCATGGGCTTTGTTGTTTTCCATTATTTCACATGTGATGTACCTTTGCAAACATATTAGGTTTTCCTTGAATTTGACTGCTCAGCTATGCTCGTGTTTTTAGTAATAGAGTGAACGTGCATGTGAAAAGTTTAAAGTTGAAACTTGCCTTCAAGGTGCTTATCTAAGTAGTAATTCTTTGTTGCTCTGTCTTTTCATCAAATAGTGTCCTTTTCAGTTGGTATGACAGGCAAATATTTTATTTCAAACTTGGCCACTCAAGAGCCTGCTCTTTGAATTCTGGCACTATCAACATGTTGTAGGCTGAGGACATATAAATCTTGTATATATCTTATACAGCTTATATATCAATAGCGTAGGTGCTGTACATTATATTGAGAGTATAAATATTTTATATAGTAACTATAGAAGTAGTCCAGAACTAATAATTAGGCCATGAGTAAAGCAAACAACTTTTTCTGGGTGGAAGTTGTCTAGGGTTTATTTCAATAGACATTTTTTTCTTCACTTTTTATACCTTCTAGTTTAATTTTTTTAAAGATAAAATTCTTGCCAATATCCCAACTCTTTGTGCATCTCCATGGGTCCTCATTGTTCCAATGGAAAAAAAACTTCAGTGGAGACTGCTGAGAATTCACAAAACCCATTTGAACAGAAACTTGCATTTCCAATCTAGTGTATTAGGACTCTTATCAGTAATTTACAAAACACAAAAACTCGGTGTTTATGTGCACCTATTTATGTGTAAATGCCTCTGCTTATGTGGATAGAATGGTGTCTTGTTTGGAATGTTCTTTTCAGCTATTGCGATTACAAGGTTTTGGAAGACAGTTTGAGCAGTCAAAGCCTGGCATTGTCAAGGCTTCTGTTCTTCTTTTCTGAAGGAAGCCCATGATAAAGCCAGAGTCAATCATGTGTTGCTAGTTTTTCCTCCATTTCTCATTCTGTTTTATCAAGTTCTGTTAATGTCACTCTACTCTTGCTCTTACATGTTGATTCAACTTGCAGTGCTAATCTAAAAGTGCTATGGCAGGTTAAATTGATGATCACTAATCTTATAGCTAATTTTTTTTAAGGAAACTTTTCCGAATGGGAGACAACTTCTTTCAACAATATATATGGCATTTTCTCATATACATTGCTTATTTACACTTATTTACACTTTATGCAGGAAATACAGAACCTAAATTTGATAGAGACAGAAACAAACGCAGAAATCTTTCAATTCCTTACACTGATGCAGTCCACTCACCTCTGAGCTTCTACAAGTTGTTATAATGCACCTCTGTACTCATTCTTCCAAATGGAACTCAAGTTGTTCACATCCCCACCACTTGGGATCCCCATCAATTCTTCAGGAAAGCTGGTGGGAAAATGGGCAGGTTCTCCCAAGAACTTTTTGTTTCCAGATCAACAGTTTTCTGCAACTAGCATTTTCCAGGAAAAAAAACATTTTGGTGGTAAATCGCTGATGTCTAGAGACATTTAGAGAATGCCACTAGCAGGAGAGGTTCCTCTATCAATCTGGCATTGTTACTACACTATTGAAGCTATGGCCTACAGAGTCACAAGCGCTCATTTATGTGATCTGAATTAACAAGAAAATGAGTGCATCGCAATGGATATAATGCTTCTGGTAGGGAAGGACACAGCAGAATCTGAGTGCCAGTGGTAAAGACTGGCATGTTTTGCCTGCAAAGTCTCTACCTGTGTGGAATTGTACTCTCTACATGGAGAACAAAAACTGGAAGCTGCACAGTGAGGACTGCTGTGGCATGGAGCTATCTCAGGGAGAAATTCATCCTTAGGTGGAACCCCAGGCTAATTTTCTTTGTAATAAGAACAGTATCTACTATTTTCTAAAGATAACTTGACTCTTTAAAGCAAATTAGAGCATGAAATATGGCAAAATTATTTTATTCACTAATATTAGACAAAGAGTTTGGATCTGTTGTTTAAAGATTATCCTTTTTTATTGTGAGAGCTTTTTTCTAACATTTGGAATGTTTGGAATGGAATGTTGGAATATTTTCCTATTTGGAATCATATTTTAAGCTACCTGCCATGTTGAAAATCTTTAATATTTTAAGTTATGTGTGATATTCTAATTTGACACTGTTTCCAGCTTAGTCAGGCAGCAGAGCTTATCAATATCCTGTCTCCTCAGCATTGTGAATTTGTTCACATTTGTGAACTCCAGGTTTTATCAAATTAACAAATCTGTAGCTCAAAGGATCAATAGATTTCATAGCAGCTGATTTAATCTCAGCAGAAATGGATTGCTGCCAAATTCCATGCTGCTGTTTAAACAGTTTCAGCCAGACATAGTTTACTCAAAAATTCAACTTAGGTGAAACCAGCGTTTTGTTTCAAAATTGCATATCAAAATGGTGGTTCTTTGTGTATGTGTGTGCATGGACACATATACACACACGCTCAAACTACCTTTTTCTTAAGAGACCCTAGGAAATAGAAATTGCTTTATGCAAGACACCATCTCAGTACCTTCTATGAGTCTTTTTCTCCAAAGCTGGCAGTGCTAATCATAAAAAAGAGAAAATATTAGAACCTTTTTCTTTTTATGTCTTGTTTGGTTTCCGCTCTGTATCTCTAAGCATTTGGTACTGCTTTCTACTTTCTCAGTTCTTCAGTTTATACATACAATTACCCATAATTTTCATTTTGTTTCATTGTGAAAGATAATAGCTAAGTACGTAGTAGGCATTTCCCAATCCTTACGACACATCGTTAGACACTAATATACTATAATAATGATCTTGATAATTGCTTTCATAGTACACCTTCAACCTGGATAATACTTTTTCATATTTTTCCATACAAATTAAATCTCCTTATAGTATTACATAATTAAAATTCTGCTATAAATGTTGAATGGCAAACATGTAAAGTACCATATGTAGAACTTTGATTGGAATGGGCATTAAAAGCACTAGAAATTACACTATTTGATGAGGCCTGTCTTTGGAGAAACGCATAGGACAAATGTTCATCACATTTTGAACATTTAAGATAAAGAAGTGGACTATCTCACTTTGTCCAAAGTCAGAAGTTTCCTGCTTATTTGTTTGTTGTTTTGTTTCTTTGTTTTTATGTTAGTGTATTGTTTACAGTGTGTTTAAAATGTCATAGGTTATATACTTTTTTTATCCTCTGGGAAAATATTTCACAGTTGAATAGATAATGCTGTCTGAATTTTTTTTTCTTATCGTCTGGACTACACTTTTTCCTTTGTGTTCCTTTTTCTTTATTCATCTCTGTTCTGTTACCGCCCTAACCTAAGACCCACCTTATCCTCACTAATTACTTCTTTTGTGTTCTTATATGCTCTACATATTTGTATGCCTATTTTCCTTCTCTGGAGCTGCTTAGCCAGGCTACTCATATTTAGCTGTTTTAATCTTTCTTAGTTTCTGCAACACAGTATGTTTTCATTACTGTTTTGGGGTTTTTTCCTTAATGCCGACTGCTTAAGCTCTTTCTGGGAAAGGGATTCTCAGAAATGCAGATACTACTTCAGACAAAGTATCATGGGAACTGTCCATCCAATTTCCTTGCTCAAGGTTGTAGTTGTCCAATGATCCTATCAAAATGTTTGGTTATAAGCTGAAGCTTATTTTTCTGTGATTTCNCAATTTCCTTGCTCAAGGTTGTAGCTGTCCAATGATCCTTTCAAAATGTTTGGTTTGATTCATTATTTGATTCAGTGTTACTATTTTTTACTACTTAGAGCATTCATCTCCTGTAGAATATTTGGTTTTCTTAGGTTCATTGTTGCTTTGCTTATATGCATTAGGAATCTAGGTTGCTTTTCTTACATGCATTAGGCTGGACTGCCCTACTCAATTGGGCATAATGAAGTGCTCACCAGAATGGCTTGACTTTTACTAAAACTTGGAGAGAAAGATTTTGTGGCATCATGCAGACAAAGGACTAAAAACATCAGTATATGTAATTGAGAAAAGGAGAGCAGAGAACTTAAAAATGCTTGGAAATCTACAAGCTAGTCTTTTTCATGAATATGAAATTTATATGTAGCGTGTTTAGAAGAAGTAAATTTTGTCCATTACTCTAAAACATGGTAGAATTTTTTAGAACAGTTATTTTTGTCTGGCTGAAATTACATTTGACAGTTAAGATCCATATTGCAAATGATACTTAGAAGCCTGAGAATTTTCATTTTCAAGATTTTTTTTTTTTTAAACAATTAACAATGTGATAAGGTAACTGGTCGGTGAAGGAGCTGAAAAAGCAGATTAAGAGTGTGTTGTGGTAGTCCTTACCAGGTATGATAGGATAAATTAAGTCCTTTTATCTTGCACGGCATACATATAGAGGTCTTCTAGCAATCTGAAGGAGAATCCTTTCTAGACATACAGCACACTGTCAGAGATACCACTAAGATCTCCACTTCTTTATGAATTTAGACTCACTTCTAATCTCTCTTCATGAAAATGTGCTGAAAAACAAAGAGCCTGTTCTGTTTCCCTCCATAACTTTTTTGAACAAGATGTCATGGTAACACAATACCTGAGGCTAGGCTTGATCCTGGTCATTGATAATTTTAAAAGTCATGACTCAATTTATACCTACACTACCCATCTCTTTTCAGCTACCATTTTCCCTTGACAAAAGCTTGTGCTTTTCTGGCTCTAGACCTTATCAAGAAGTTTGGTTTATTTTTTTTCAAATGGGAGATATCTTGACCTTATTAATTCCTAGTGCTATTGGGAATGCAGGGTTATTACTCATCTGGAGAAAGCTGAATGCCCATATGTACAGGTTTACGATGATGACGGTAATTGGAAACACCATAATTTCAGAAGAGATCTGGCTTAGTCACACTTCTATTACAGTTTTTCATAGAAAGAACTCAAATGTGTTTTAATCTATTAACATTTCCAGAATATATTCTTACCGCTTTCACCAAGAATTTGGTGGATTAAGTAGGTTTGGTCTTTTTCCATGCTTTGACAAGTAACTGCTGGCTGGCTTGCAGCTCTGTGGAAAACATGTGGAGCTGTAATGAATCTGCTTTCAGTCTTCAGTTCCCTCTGAGTAGCTGGACCTTAGAATGCAGACCTTGTAATCGATCAGTGCCCTAGGTTAGGCCCAAAAGACCCCTCTGAATGACAGATGCCCCCCCTCCTCTCTCAGAAAAAGAGAAGAAGAAATAAAGAGATTTACAAGTTTAGAGAAATACACAACCAGAATTTAAGAGTGAGGGATGCTCATGGTGTCAATGTGCATATGAACAACACATCCTAAGGTACTTCATGTTTCCTTCCTTGATTCACTCCCTTGATTCTGGAAAGAATTAGAGCATGGGGTGCTTCCGCCACCTCATTGTTCAAATTGTCATTATTAGGACCTAGCAATTCTCTTCACTCACCCCAATCCATCACTATATTTCAGTGGGATGGTGAGTGGCAGGCAATAAAATGTCTCCTGGAATATAAATCGGCTTCTAATTTGTTTTTCTCTAAGCCATTATTTCTTGTGCGATGGTCTTCTCCCAGGTGTTTTAGGCCTGTCAGTCAGCTGTTTCAGGCACTTGTTTTCCTTTTCCATGTATCTCTGGACCTGGCAGTAACAAAGTGAAAAAGCCTATCAGCTGTAATGCCATGTTAAACTCAAGTAAAATGCAAAGCTTGTCACAAACAAAATCTAAAACACAAACTACATTACCAGAAGGGCAAAGTTTTGTGCACCAGGGTCTAGTTCAGTTCCCTGGATGCTGATGAAACAGTGCTTTGAGCTTCCTGATCACTGGTGGAAAATTAACTGCAGTGACACATTGGCTGTGCATTCTTGACACATAGTATTTTGGGACAGTGAAAGAACTTCTGTGCCTTAGTGCTGCCTTTGTCTGCCTTACAGATATTTACTTCATAGGTATGCTTTCTGTGCTACTTTTGCTAGAAGTTATATTAACTATTTGCTCAGATCCTAGAGGCTGACAGAACAAACTCACTGGCTTTATTGCTTTCCGCATGATCAGCTTGTCCAAGAGGGATTGGTTAGTTTTGCTTCATTTGTGAGCAGGTGTCCAAACAAACTTTCTCATGAGGGCACTTAGCCACCAATGCCTGTGCACTGAATTCAGCTGTAGAGAATTTTTTGATACTATGGGCTAAAGAGTTATCAAATGGGGATGGACAAAAGTGGAATGTAGTGCTTAAAAAATAAATACGTTTGCAAAATTAGATTATATTTTTTAATTATAAATAAAAATAAAAGAAATACACGTGTATTTGCATACATTGTAGAAAAATTAAATAGGCTAGTTGGTAATTTACCATAGGTAGTTTAGGTTCACTCCTTACTTAGCAGTGTATAGTTTATGTTCTATATTAGTACTTACATCAGGTGTCCAGGTCTTTGCCTGTACTGACAGACTCCAAATCGTTTCATTCTGCTGTTTGCATTACCCGTTGCTACAGAAGGCTCAATCAACTGGACCCTCCTCTCTGACCACAAATATTTAATCATAGGATGCGTCTTCTGCAAGTTCACAATAAAGTCACAATAATTTACTAGATAAGTGGAAACAGTTTAAACTCTGTGAAATTAGATTTCACAGTGGTTGCACAACTAAGAATTAGGATTAGCTAAGCATTAGAAGTAGCCAAGGGTTAGGGATTATATGTAATTACCTATTTATTATTATATGTACTTATTATTTGTCTAATGCATCACCATCTGATCAGTCCTCCTCTGCAATTTGACAGCTGAGAATATTAACATAGGTATAAGTGTTCCTAGGAATTAACTACTACTAGTGAAATGCTGGCTGGCAGTTGCTAGGTGTTTGTTTCCAGTTAGATGTACTGACAAAACCTTTTCGTTCGATTTGTCCACACTATTCTGGGTAGAATCCACAGTCAGTTAAAAGCTGCATTTTTTCCCCTTTTTCATTTGAAGCCCAGGAGAAACCATTGGGTATTTGTTCTGGTCAGTTCAATTGCTGTTTGCTTTTTTTGAACTCATCATGGCAAAGAAGTAGAGAAAAAAGTAAGTCCAGATCCCATTAATTATTTTGCAGGGCTGAGATGAGTGAAAGGAAGACAGAATCCATGGCACATTGCATCAGAAGTAATGCTCAGTTTTTTATAGCATATTAAATTCTGGCCACTGCCCTACTGACATTGGACCTGATAGTACACTTGCCACATTTGTTCCACCACTAGGAGAATGCTATTATCTGCTAGCAATATCCATTTGATTCTTTGTTTCTGGTTAGTGCATAAAATGTCTGGCCAGTAGAGTGGGAATTCTGCAGTTTAACTAAAATCACTCACTTAAATAGTGATTCATTTGGTATTTGTTTTTTTATGTAGTATGTATATCATTAAATCTATTACTTAATAAAACAAAACCCAGCACTAAGCTATCAAAAAGTGAGTCCAAATAATAATTATGAAGCAGCATCCCATTCTTGTGGAATTCATAATTAGCTCCCCGTCATTGCTTTGAATGTGCTGGAATCATATTTTTTATTTAAACAATCTGCCAACTGCAGGCTGAACTGAAGTACATAACCATCCATTGCAACAGCTTGTCTGACTGACTGTACATAAATTGCAGTAATTCCAGCCGCTTTCTCACTCAAACACCTCAACCTTGCTACTGTATATTTTATGCAAAAGATGAGAGATGCGTGATGCAGTTAGTGGTCACTGAAATATTTCTATAGGCAAACAGCTCTGTCATGGAGATTGTCTTGAGGATTTCTATGCAGAGGATAACAAAAAAAAAGTATCTTTTCATCCTTATGAGGTTTAAGGGTAGCTTTAGAAATCCAGGCAAACTTGTAGACATAGACTTAAGGAACCATGAAGGGATTGCCCCTGTATATGCTGTGAATAGAGTTCCACCTTTTCAGCTATTTTTGAAAAGTCAAGTTACTTTTTGAATTCCAGCACTTTGCTGTTGGCTATGAGAATGGATAATCTAAGAATATTGGTGGTTCGTACCATTTGTCTCTGTACTGGCATGATGTCTCTCCAGCCTGCCTACCAGGCTCCTTGACAGTTGTTGAACAAGGTGGAAAAGACTATTTTTACATCTTTCACTGCTCTGAGGCATATTAACCAGCTAAATCACATTGTCCTGAATGAACAATGGTCTCATCTTCATGGCTACATCTCAAAGCAAACTCAGAAAGTTCTCTCTTTGCTTGAAAGGGTGAGTTATGACTACTGCTTGTTAGGCCTCGGGGACAATATGTCTGTCTTTCCCCAATGTCCTGATGTGTCCATGCACCTGATGAACATCAGGATTAAGGATAGGAAGTAGTTGCAGCCATAATGCAGTATCAGCACATGCTGAAACTCCAGTTTTTGACAGCACCACAGCAGTGGTAACTAATAGGGACTTCTAAAAGCTCTTGCTGAAATCTTTACTTTCTGAATTGAGAATTGGAGCTAAAAGTTCTTCTTCAAATGGATTGCTAGTGGATTTGGTTTCTGAGTTATTTTATACTTCTTATGAAAACATGCATTTTGAGTTTTCAACCAACCCTTTGGAATACCTTTCAAAATACAGCTCCTGCTTCAACCTGTTGGGGCAGGATGCTGAAAGTGATGCCAGCAACCTAAGTGAGAGAGTACAAGAGGGAACATAAATGATGCTGAGGTGACTTACCTAGCATGACCATTATGAACTTTTGCTACTTACATTAATGTTTATGATTAATTTTTTCCTACCCTCTTGCTCAGCCCTTCAGTGGAAAGGCTTACGTTGCATTCTGGAAGCTGATATTGCTGTGTTTGATTATATTATAGGGAAAGGAAATTTTTCATCTACCCACACCTCTTGCCAATTAATATTAAGACTCTTATAGTTGATTTAGATTCCACAAACATTGTTAAGATTGTGTGTACTTCAGTTTAGCATTAGAGAGAGCAGTATGTAAAGAAGCAGCTCTAGTATTGCAGATGAAATGCTAAATAATTTAATAGGGATCATGAAAGAGATACTATAAGCACTGTGAAGCTTAATACTTTATATACCACTGAAAAGAGATTGCTTCCAGTTTTATATTTGAGCAATATTAAAACTTAGTAACTGGAAGACCTTGGACAAAGTCACATTGACTTCTCTAAGCTCAAGGTTTTGGTTGTAATTTTTTGAGGATGGGGACAGTGATTTTTATTTCCTTTGGAAAGGAAACCTTCCAAAAAACACTGCAGTGTGCATCCACTGTAGTTGAAAGTCAGAAGTAAGCTGTTCTGCTGCTTTTTCAGCAAACCTAGAAAACAGGTTTCTGGCAGAATTAATATGTATTTATAGTAATACGTACCTTTGTAATTGTGCTAAAATTTCTCAATCGGTACCAGAAGTTCTATTGAAGAGGAACATTTTTCACATCTACTAAGTTACTTGAGAATTGATGTTAAACGCATGGTTCATCTCTGTTAGATTCCTGGGAAATATCTTACTATGTTCAGTAGACATACTTAACTCTATACTTGTCATCAATCATGTGAAATATTCTAGACATGAGGATTGAAGCTATATCCCACATAACTAGGCTGGTGAAACACAAATTAGAACCCCTGTTCTGCTAAAGGGCACCTTCACGATTTCTGCTTTATTAAAATGAGTTGGGATTTGCATCACCAATAGACCTAGTTATTCTTGTCTTACAAGGTTAACAGGAAGAGCTGAGACAATATTCAGAGATTTCCCCTGGGTTACCAAGGCATTGGTTATATATTGAAATCCAAATGCAGCAGTGGTGGTGGGTTTCGAGAAGCTGGCTATGTTTGGTTATGAAATAAAAAAATACAAGGATCGTGATGTCAAGACTACTGGGCAATTTAAGTTTTAATCAGTGCTTTATGTGAACATAAAAATTTAAAGGTTTTTTTTTTAATGTAGTTTTTCTAACAAAGTAGTTTAGTATTGTTAGATTACCTGTCATTCACCAGAAGGATGTGATTGCAGTGATTATCTGAATTCAAGGCTTTATTTATGCATTGTATTTCTCCATTCTGTAGTCCCTATTCCTAGTCTAGAGAAAGAAACATGCAGTATATGCAGTGGGGATAGTCATAAATGTGTCCATACATATGAAAATATTCAGTAATTATTATATGTATGACAAGTGGTTCTATGTGTGTAGAACTGGGGAAAAAGAATGGAGAAGGAAAGACCGAATGGACTAATTACACAACTTTTTGTGTAGCTTCTATGGCAAAATTAGCTCTAACTAAGACCTGGTGAAACTAATTATGACTGAGGTCAGTAATGTGTGAATATACCTGCTCTTAAGCTAATCAGTAGCTGTAATTAAGATACCATTTTCTGAAAGATGGGTAGTAATACTTGATAACACTGGAATAAACACCTTTTGTATCAGTGGTGGTATGGCCAATGAAGTTTCTGAGAGAAGAATCTATCATTAAAGATACCTGGTTTTTATAAGCAGACACCACTTGTGTAGTAAATTAAAAAACGAAAAAAAACACAACCCAAATTAACCAACCATACAAAACAAAATCCAGAATCAAAACACAATGTACAGTTCTTTTAACATAAAATTTGATCTGTTTGTACTAGATATAGACAAAACCTGGACATTTAAATGGAAGGAGAAATTCCATAGTTTAATGTATGGACTGAAGTTGATGAGCAATATTGAAAGAATTCAATGTGAAAAATTAATGATCCAATTAACAATCAGTATTTGAATGCTGTGTATGCTGCTAACATGAAATGTGACTATATTCAGAAGTACCACATCCTATTACAATGAGTCTTACTATAATGATAAAATGAAATTAAATTACATAGTATTTTAGTACAGTAATGTAGAACTTACATAGATGTTTTTGAAATAATTTTAATGACCAAGAAGGTTATTTTCCTGTGACCTTAGAAGCACTCAGAGATAGTATGAACAAAAATAGTGTTTGGTTCATACAGAAGCACAAAAGCTTAGTTTTCAGTGCTACCATATGTGGTAAATCAGAGCTGAAACAGCTTGAGTCACTAATCATGTTTGGTGTGTTTGAAAATCAAGCTTGTGAGTTTTTATGCAGACATGTTGAAAAGGATTCTGTTTTAAAGTCTTAGTGTCTGATTTTATAACAGTTCAGCATTTTTTTGCATCAGAATTTGCACACACATACAATTACCTGCCTATTTCTGGCCATTGATATATTCCCCATGTTTTAAGTAATTTTACATGTGTGCACAAAGTTCTGACTTGTACATGCAGATAAATTTCACATACAAATCCATACTTGAACATGCAATCTTGGTGACCATAATTAAAAACTTAAGCATATTTTTAAGCCTCTGCTTCTACAACTTAGATGTTATAAATGATTTCTTCATCTGGGTTAGACTGCATTCTCATTGCTATAATTTTGTCATAATTATAGCAGTATAAAAAAGGCATAGAAAAAAAGAATTTCGTGACTTCAGCTGATCTATTATAGAAGCAATTGGTCATGTGAAAGTTGTGAACTCAAAAGCTGAGCACTGAGATCTTAAATCATTAAAAACTACAGTCTTATAATAAGGCCATAACAAGAAATGGTATCCTTGTAAATAGTGACTGCACAATTCTTCAGATTTTTATTGTTAATAACTGCCTGTAAGAATATTACATTCCTTCAAGGTATGCCTTCTCTAGAAAGCTGCTACAGTTCTGTAATAAAGTAATAAGTCATGTCAGGGAGAGCTTTAGTAGGCTTTCAGTGTACACCTTGAGTGTGTTCTGAGGCATGAAGCCAAGTGCCATTAATTACTTGAGAAGCGTGCTGCTAACTTACTATTCTTACACAGAAAATCAGTCTGACATGATGCCAGCCAACAAATGTCATTGCAATGACTAGCAGGCTGGAAGTTTTGGTACTCGTTAAAAGTTGAAACATTGTAGCTTCATAAAAAGTGCTTCTGAAGGAAGCATCTGCTAATTGAATAGAATAATTGCTGTTATGGGAATTAATTAACCCAGGAGAGCAGATTTATTTGTTACAGAAAGAGAAGAATGCATGTGCAGATTCAGATGGTCTGTTCTTGTGCACAGAATAGAGAAATCCATGTCAAAATACCTAACATACATACGGAGCTGAAAATAGAAAGGGTTCTCATACTATAGGGAGGATGACAGAATTCAGAAAGGGACAAGGGTAAGACAAAAATAACAGGGTTTAGTATCAGTAGAAGGGACAGAGAGGAAAAATCCCATGTATATGGTAGTATTTCATAAATTATATAATAAAATTGACAAACAGCTTTCTATATATAAATTGTTTTTACATATATTTGTAAGAAATAATTTAAAATTTTATATATGTGTCTGGCAGGAAGCACTTTGAATCTTTCTAATTGCAGGACATGTTTTTCTAGTATTTAGTCATTATAATCAGATCAAGAGATGATGATTTTAGAACTACTAACAACACTACTGGAGAGCTCTTTTTCAACATTCCAATAGACAAAAATTTTTTTTAAACCAACACTGCATTGATCACCCTCTAATACAGTACTGAGGAAAACCTAACAAAAAATAGATACTAGCAATGCAGCTTTGAATGAGGAGATTCATCTTTTGGCAATTCTTGTGACAATGGAAAGAAATAAAGAAGAAAAGAGGAGGGGACAGCTTAAATGGGCTTAACTGTTTATTAATGCTTGTGCTAGCAGCAGTATTGCAGAGCATTTGTCTGCCATGGGTTTGCATTCACTGTGATCGTGAAAGGTACACAAATGACTGTCTCCTTGTAGAAAAGTTGCTTTCACTGTTATCATAGAAAGACTGGTAATGTGCAAAAGGAATTAGCCACAAAATCACCTCATATTTGCAGGCCGTTTCTTCCTCTAAGGCATGTTTGCAGTGTCATCTGTTAAGGTAGGAGTCCTCAGCTGTACCTAAGCGTGTAAATGATTCTGTGAAAACTGAGTGACCTTGCAAGTTGGACACTGACTCCTCCTGAAATGATATGGATAAAATCCAGCAACCAGAGGTTCTTTCCACTATTTAAAATAAATAGTACTTTTTACTGCTGATTTTGATACTTTTTTTTGTAGTGCTTACTGGAGTGTTGAGAAACTTATCATGTTCTTGCCTTATCCCTGCCCCAGAATAAGCCGTTCCAGCTACTCTGGCCTAACCACTTTTTCAGCTTTTCTTTATAAAAAACAATTTGATATGCTGAACAGCTCCTGGCAATGTTAAATAAACTACTCCCTATGTGCTTTATGATATAGTGTTCTCAGTCTAACGGATTTTCTTAATTTCCATATTGCTTTAGTTTGAGGACTACAGCTGAAACACTTTCTGCCTTTCTGTAGTTAGGAAACCTACAGAGGAATCTGTCCTCTTCAAAAGCACAAGGAGAGATGTGTCACTGCAATAGTAGGAATAGACATTCTCCACTGGCATTATGGTGCTCAGATTCTTCACTTTGGCCTTGGCTTGTGCAACTGCATTGAGCTAAACATGTGTCATGGTTTAGGCTAGACTGGCCACTAAATTGTCTTTTAACATCGCAGAAAGAGAGACAAAATGAGAGAGAGATAATTATGCTGATGTTGGCAGCAGAATGACTTGTAGCAGCTGTTCTGAATGTTTACCTGGATATTCAAGTACTGTTTATATTACTCTGACACACCTGTGTGCTTTCCTGACTAGTGGCTGCTGAAGTATGATGCTTCTTTTTGTTTTTTTGTTATAGAGTTCTTAAATAAGCCAGGACAGCTGAGTATAGGCATATTCCTCCTACCCCAGAGATATCCTGCAGCAAAAAAGGCTGGCATGTTGGCTATTACAGTTGATTATCTGGTATTTCAGTTTTCAGGATTTGCATAGGTGCAGAAAACTCCTTGGTGCTGACATTGATCCAGGTCACTCAAATACCAGCGTTTTACTGAATAGGCTTGAAGGAATGAATCATAGAATGGTTTGAGTTGGAAGGGACCTTAATGGTCATCTAGTTCAAACCCCACTACCATAGGCAGGGACACCTCCCACTAGACCAGGTTGCTCAGTGTCTCATACAGCCACCTGGACTTAAACACCTGTAGAGAGGAGACATCCGCAACCTCCATGGGCAACCTGTTCCAGTGTCTCACCAACCTCACCATAAGGAATTTCTTTCTTATATCCAGCATAAATCTCCCTCTTCCAATTTGCATCCATTACTCCTAGTCCTGCTATCACATATCCTACAAATAGTCCTACCCCTGCTTTTCTGTAGATCCCCTTCAGGTATTCGTAAGTCACTATGAGGTCTCCCCTGAGCCTTCTCTTCTCCAGGCTGAGAATGAAGAAAGAGTTTTCTTAAAAATAATGTTTTACGATAATGGAACAAAGAACTAAAAGTAATAGAATACCTTATTATGGTAATTCTAAAAAATTGAGATTTTTTTATAGTTGCTGTCAATAGATTCTGGAGTTAATGAGTGATTTCTGCCATTTTGTCCAGCACTACATTGCCCTGAATTGGTCTCAGGGTTGCATTTCTCCTGCTCTTCTAGTTTAAGGTAATTACTGCAAGTAGTAGAGATTGCTGTTTGAAGATGCAATGATATTTTCCCTCCATTTTTTCCTGCAGACTTTCCTGATCCCAGAATTGTGTGCTAGTACAGTACAGGAAATTACTTCCCTTCTTTTTCACGTCTGACTTGTACCATGATTAACATTTCAATTGTGTGCCTTAATTAGCATGACTGATTTCTTTTGTTCACTATCTCCCTAAAACACAGTGCTGTTCCTTTAAAATTTATGCAGTGTAGAAAACAGTATTTAGATCATCTTTAAGAATTTATTAAGTCTGTCTAATTCTGGATTTTCTATGGGATGTGTCCATAAAATATCAACAGAAGTAAAGACTAAATTGGATGTGGAGCAGTGCATTTGAGTATTCATAGTTTTCACTTCAAAGAAATTACTAGATTTCAGGGATCCCCCCATCACAGAGTCTGCATCACAACACAGCAAAAAATAATTGCTTGCCTTTTCAGGGAAGTGTATCCTCAGGTCTGTGTCTCTCTTCTTCCAATACTAATAAATTATCTCAGTCCTACAGCCATTTTTTTCACTTGCCATTCCTTGAAACATCTAGACTTTTTGTTCTTCCTGGTTCCACAAATGTAACTGAAGTGTATTTTTATTCTGTGGCTCATAAAAGCTTACGCATTTTTGGTACTTTCCAAATCATTGAGACAGCTTCATGACAGTTTGCCACATAAGGACATTCCATTGTCAGTGTCTCTGACAGAAACTGCTAATAGACATCATCCAGCTGTGGAGACAAGGAGATAGATTCTGTCTTTACTAACCTTATCAATTAACAAGAAGCCTTTATGGGCACATACACATTGACAGTGTTTTTAGGCACATTGGCTTTCTTTGCATCATGCAACTCACCTCTGACTGGGAAAATCATAGAATATCCTCTTAGAACCTTTTCTAAGGCACATGTAGGACCTAGAGCACTAAAGGCAAGGCCTGTCTGATCAGCCTGGTAGTTTTCTATTACAGAGTACCTACATCAGTGGACAGAGAGAAAACTAGGGGTGTCTTTTGTCTAGACTTCTGCAAGGCCTTTGACAAGATCCCCCCCAACATCCTGCTATCAAAATTGGAGAGGTGAGGGTTTGATGGGCGGACTCTTCAAAGGATTAAGAATTGGTTGGATGGTCGTGTCTAGAGGGCAGCAGTCAATGTCTCTATGTCCATATGGAGATTAGTGACAACTGGTGTCCCTGGGGGCTCTACATTTAATCAGCACTGTTTAGTATTTACATCAGTGGCAATAGACTGTGAGATCAAGTGCACCCTCAATAAGTTTGTGGATGACACCAAGTTGTGATGCAGCTAACACACCTGAGAAACTGTTTAGAAACTGTATACCATTCAGAGAGTCCTGGACAAACTCAAGGAGTGGGCATGTGTGGGCATCAGTTTCAACAAGGCCAAGTGCAAGGTCCTGCATCTAGGTCCAGGCAACCTCGAGTATCAGCTCAGGTTGGGGGATGAAAAGAAGAGAGAGGAGCCCTGCCAAGATGGACTTGCTGGTACTGGTGGATGAAAGCCTGGACGTGAGACAAAAATGTTCTCTTGAATCCCAGAAGACCAGCTGTATCATGGCCTACATAAAAACAAGTGTGACCAACAGGCTGTGGGAGGTGATTTTGTCCCTCAGTTCCACACTGCTGAGAGGCCACCTGGAGTACTCCTTCCAGCTCTGGAGTACTCAGCACAGTAAAAAAATGGACAATTTTGAGCAGGTCCAGAGGAGAGTCACAAAGATTATCAGAGGGCTGAAGCACCTCTTCTCTGACAACTGGCTGAGAGAGTTGAAATTATTGAGTCTGGAGAAGAGAAGGCTCTGGGGAGACCTTACCAAGGTCTTTCAGTACTAAAGGGGGGCTTTCTGGTGACAAACATTCCAGCAGGGCCTGTTGAGGTAGGAAAAAGGATAATGATTTTAAACTTAAAGAGGATAGATTTAGAGTCGATATAAGGAATAAATTTTTTATAATAAGGACAATGAACCAACTGTAGCAGGTTGCCCAGTAAGGTGGGAGGTCAAGTCAAGTTGGTATAGGCTTGATCTAGTCAAAGACATTTCTCCTTATTGCAGGAGACATGGAGTAGATGGCCTGTGAAAGTCCCTACCAGCACAAACTGTTGTATGATTCTGTGGATCAGAAAACTCTGCCACTATGAATAGTTTTGATAATCATTCTTGAAAATTTTAAGAAAAAATCTGCAGTTCAATGTGATTTTTTAACACCTATTCCTTGTGATAATGTCAATAATGCAATACTGCAGTGAAATAAACCTCAAATGTGGAGTCTGCAATTTGACTTTTTGTGCGTTAATTTGGCTATAAGCATATGCTTAGCACAGCATTTGACACGTGTCACTCCATTCCCTAACAGTCTGTATAGCTCAAATACCACCAGTGTGGACATTTCAGACTTTCAGGGAATCTGGAAAACATTGCAATGGAGGATGTTTTTGCTATCCAAGTTCTCCTCCCAGAGGAGTTCAGGGTATTGTATGTATCTCTGTGCAGATAAAAATTGGAGTCTTCCCATCCTGTTCTTTACTTAGACAACCTTTTTATTGACTCAGATGCCAGAAATAAATGTTTCCTTCAAATCACTGACACATCTTCACTACTCAGAGGATAATCACTTATTTCTTCCAGAGATGTCATAAAAAGTACCTTTTATTTGGATTTTTAGTGAGTGTGGTTTTCATTTATTATTTGAGTTATACAGGCATACATAAAAGGATCTAACAAAATTAAACTGTACAGTTATCCCTGAGTCCCCCTTTAGAGGAATACCTGAGCTAAACATACATACAAAATAAATTGCAATAAGTTAAAATACAACAGCTTTCTAAAAAAAATAACTGTCTTGACTCATTAGTACAATTCATAAAATGTGTTTAAGGGGTAATTATAAAAGGTTGTAGACCCCCTATAAAGTAGTCCAGCATGTATTATTTTTATGGATATTATCTTCATCTGTAGCTTCAGTGCTTGATATTTCAATAAAATGAGCCTTGTTTCAGCTGTTTATAATTTTGCAAATTTTGTATTAATTCATGTTGAAAAAAAAAATTCAGCTATTTCTAAGAATTAAGTTAAAAACAAAGAGGTTGTTAACAATATGTTTATATACCTGGAGAAAAAAAATCTGTACATTAGGTGATAAATAAAATGGCTAGACAAACTGTGAAACTATCATTCTGCTTATGATTAACACAGAAGAGCGTGCCAGTTACATGTAGTTTTCCTACACTGTCATTTGTCTCCATCTTGCCTGTAAGTTAAAGGGAAGCCAGAATACAGACAGTTTTCTTTACAGATCTTTGAAAATCCTTCTGTTACTAGGCAGTGATAATCTCCAGCAGCACTACAAAAACCATCTTAAGTCGCTGAGTAATTATTACTCTGTATGTGTAAAGAAAAGTTTATTAAGTTAGCTTGTTTTTACACTGCAAAAGCCATTTGAGTCATACTGGTGGCAAATAAAGTGATTCTCTTTGTTGTTATGAGAGTCCTTTAGTTTCCATCTTGAAAGTCTTTGAGAAGTAGCTGACAGCTTCTTAAGAAGTGCAGAATACCTGTGCTGTGTAGTATAGATCCCAGCTCTTTAATGATCTATTGAATTCCATCTAGTATGAAAGGCAGTGATAAAGTTAACATAATTGACCATTCTTCTTGCCTTTGTGAATTTTTTGGAAAACCCGCAGATTATTTTAAAACATGGTGTGTGACCTGAATCGTTGCTTACATTATTCATTTGCAACTAGTGTTTTATACAGAGAAAAATTGCATTGATATGAACTCAAAATGCTGTTTGATATATACCAGTGATCTCTTTTGTAATTTTTTCAAGTCATTTTAATTAACAAACTCAATGGAATATGGGAATGATAGAAAATAAGTCACTGAGGGGAAAACGAATTATCACAAGGAGAAAGAACTACTAATTTCATTTACCTCTCTTCATTATGTAGTTCCTCTTTTTCTTTCTTCTACTGTGTTCCCCTCCAAAGTCAATCATGTGAGTAGTACTCTTGTCTATTCTCTACCTCAAAGAACAGAAAAATTAGAGAGCAGAAGATACTGGCAAGAGAAGAGACTGAGTGGAGCATACAAACACAGATACATTGAAGTGCATGCTAAAGCAAACAAAAATATAATCCATCAAATTTACTGCAAACAAAAAAAGGGAACTCGGCTATTGTTCACTGCAAGGATAGTCATTCTGTCATTAAGTTTCGTAGAGGTGTCTTTTCAACCCTTCTTACTATCAGTAGGAACTTCACCAAACTAGTGCCTTGGTTTCTTGATGCATTGATATCTTTCATTCTTACGGTTTCAACTAATCAGCATGTTCCATAACTTATGATCTATCATGGCTAGTCTTCCTCCAATTTGTGATGTCTCAGGTTTCTAGTAACTCCACCTGAATAGTGTCACTGTTGATTTAAACATGACACAATGTGAATCACCTCTTTTCTCACAGCTCATTCGTGACTCAAATAAAATAAGAGTCATGTGAAAATAAAAACATGAGATTACTTAATTAGATAGTACTCAGATTCAAACGTTGTTGTCATAGCTTCATTGTCTTAATTCTGTAATATCCTAATCCTGATTTTATTTTGATAATCAGCCCTTTATATTTTTTTGCCCTTTATATACAATGTGCATCTTTTGTTGCATTATTTTGTTCTTTCCTATATACTTCTAAAATATGAATTGGTTAAAGTAATATCATAGTTCCTTGTTTCAGCACAGTGGTAGAATAGAACAGACCTTATTGGGCTGACCTTTTTAGAGAGTGTTCAAATATCAGAGAGGTAAAAGCACCTCAAAATTTAAATAATTATATATATCGACAGAATATAATAAATATGAAAGATGTCAATCTAATAACACATTAGCAGGTTTCAGTAACCAATTTAAAGTGAAAAAGCATAGCAAAACATGTGTTTCAGATGGATGGAAACACCTCCTCCACAGCTCTACTGATGGTTGCCATTCATTGTAAATGACAACAGTCTTTGTAGTTTTAATTTGATGGATGAGCTCTCAGGAAGCTATAAAAATTTTCACGATAATTGTCTTCCTACACACAGGCTAACAAGTTTCAGAGATACCTAAAAGCAACTCTTAAGTTTGCTTTGGATTCCCCTTAACTTCAACAGACTTAATAACAATTGATTCAGATGTTGGGAAGCTGAAATGAAATTGAAATCAGTGTCTTTTGTTCACAATGACATACTCCCACAGAGGAGTAAAAATGCACTCTTTTTTAGAAAACAACAAGGTTTATGACCATTAAATTGAGCACCATGTTTGCATTTTGATTTTGTTGTCTGTATATCATACTCTTCTCCCTCAACTGGGGAAGTAATTAATGGCCGTAAGTCTCAAGCAGTAAAGACTCTTCTGTAAGAAGACCCTTAGCTACATTTTATAGTAATTGCACCATGATGTTATTCACTGAGCTGGACAATTCAAAAGGTCCTTAAATACACTATTTCATCCAGGGTGAGATGAAGCTTCTCTCCTCTCTGCCTGGACCTGCTGTGAGACCAAGTCCTTCAGCCCACTAGCCTGTGGACAGGTCAGCCTTCCCCNACCTGGACCTGCTGTGAGACCAAGTCCTGCAGCCCACTGGCCTTTCCATGGATTTGGAAAAATGTCTGGTTTCCCAGTGAAGTATGAAATACTCTGCACTCACTATACTGTATATATAGCTATAGGTTTAGGTTACTGGGGCACCAACAGGGCTGGCAGCTCTGTGTGTGGCAGAGGCTCCCCAGGGCTGGCCAGATAGGACCTAAGAATCTTGGGGTCACTAGGTGGTGAGCAGGCCTTGGCAGGGCCTGTAGGCAGGCTGGGCAGAGCTGTGCCCCAGCAGAGCCATAGTCCAGGTGGGCACCAAGCCCCTCAGCCAAAAGAGTTTCCATAGGCAGGAGTCAGCCTCACAACCAATCTGTCAGGGAACCTTTCCCCATGGAGCTGGTGTAACATGGCCACCCTCAGCTGCACTGCCTCTGAGGTGACCTCTGCCTCCACAGCCAAAGTCTCTTCAGGAGAATGTACTTTTGGCCCTTTGGGGTGGTAATGGCCACGTATATGCAAGGAACAGCAGCATCCCACACATACAAGTACATACATGCTCCTTATGAAGACAGGCTGAAGGAGTTGGGGTTGTTGAGCCTGGAGAAGAGAAGGCTCAGGGGGAACCTCATGGTAGAATACAGGATGACAGGACCAGGAGCAATGAAAGCAAATTGGAAGGGGGTAGATTTAGGCTGAATATAAGAAAGAAGTTCTTTACTGTGAGGCTGGAGGTGCTTAAGGCCAGGTTGGATGAGGCAGTGAGAACCCTGGTCTAGTGGGAGGTGACCCTGCCCATGGCAGGGAGGTTGGAACTAGATGATGTTTAAGGTTCTTTCCAACCCAAAACATTCTGTGATGTTCCACACAGGATAGATGGTATCCTGTGTGGAACAGCTAAACTCATGTCTCATTTTAGGCAGTAGTGTACAGAGCACCTCTGTGGTTTTTCCGGTCTGTTTTAGTATTGCTGTAAATAGCATCAACTGCTCTAAAATATTTTCCCACTGCTTGATAAATCCTTTTTCCTACTCTCCGCCCCAGCTGTAAGGCTAGCTAGCCATGAATCACTTTCTTTAAGAGTTCACCAGAGCTTTGCATAACATTAATTTCTCTTCTATGAATCTATGTATAATACAAACAAAACTAAATTACATATAATAAATGTTAAATAAAGAAATCTGTATTAATTACAAGGTTTCTGTAGTTTAAAAACCTCATAGTCAAATCCCCATAAAGCACTTGTAGATGTTTTTTCATTTATGGAACCAGTTGAATTATCAGTACATCTCTACTGATCTCTAGTATTTCATTGGAGAAAACTTTAGTGTCTTTGAATTGTTCTTTCAGATACCCTGCTAATTACTTAACCATTAAGACAATATATTATCTTCCCCCAGGGTTTACAAAAGTCAGATCTCATACAGTTCGTATAGTTAGTAACTCACAAAATCACTTCTGTAAGATAACACTGGGGGAAATAAGATGCCTCCCAGAGATTTGGAAGTTGGAAAAAAATAATCTGTGGTAATAAAGAGAACAAAGAAACAAACTTTAGATTATTTTGAGGAGTCACCACTAAAAGCTTTTTCAGGCAGAATTTTTTCATAGTTAAAATTTTAGTTTACATTTGCTTATGCTCAAATAATTTGTGAAAACGGTGGATGTAATTGAGTGAAGAAAATGACATGAGAAATGGTTTGAAAAATACATCAATCCATGCAAAATGAAGCTTTCTACATGTGTAAGGATCTCAACAAAATATTAACTTACTTAGATTATGCTTTTGCATAACAAAGATGGCTTTATTTCTCCTCCAAATACACAACTGTTCTGCAATTAAAAACTTTCCCTATCAGGCAGTTTGTACTCTGAGTTGATTTTGGGTGCCTGAACCACTACATGAGAATGAACAATAGAAATAATAGGAAGTTAGGTGAAATCTGAGGAATTTGCTTAGCAATAAGCATGTAAGTAAACATGCTGATTAATGTCTTCACAGAGTCATATCCTAATCCTTACTGTGGGTTGCATATTCAGGATTTCAGGATTCTAAAGCTGAATGCAACATCTAGTGCTTGTGTATATTTTGGTGCTACAACCAGAGTCACTCGTGCATTGGTACAATGTGCAGTCTGATAGCAGAACACAGCACAGCCCTGATTTTACAAAGTATTGTGCATAATACAGAAATTACAGTGGAATGTATATACCATTCAATCTTCCGTGCAAATCTCCTGTAGATTTTAATTAGAATTGCTGTGAGCTGCAATTCCAATTGAAATTGCTGTGTGCTGTTGACTTAGAGTGGTCTTAGGCAGCTTTAAGCTCCATGATGACACCTAAGCCTGAAGGTACAAAGAGATTCTTCTTCAGAGAGAAATTACTCTGAGATGATAGCAGTTGAGGCATTTCCTGAATGAGCTTTCAAAGACCAGGGTAGTAACTCCAATTCTTAAAAATTTTCTGTGGAAAAAATTTATTTCAGCCATTATTGTTATTAATTGTGCTGCTGAAACACAGTCATTTTTAGCAAAATCTAAGTTTAGATATGTAGAGTAGATGAAGTTCTGTATATCAGACTCATGCTGCATAGTCTCGATTTTGATCGAGTAATGGGTTTTTTTTTAGCCTTGAGTATTGGCAGTCAGCACTGAGTTATTGAGACCAGTGAGTTATTCCAAACTTGTGACTCTTTGAGAGCTTTCAGCTTCTGTTACTTAGTAATGTTTATGTAGAACTGGTTTGATTCAGTGATTATGGTTGTGTGATTCTAGATTTGGATGAGGAGTGGCTTATCAGTACTTTGTAAACTTATCCATAGAAAGGCTTCCCTGATGTTTCTCTCTGCATCAGAATTTATGGTACACTCTTGCCTTAATAGATAAATGTATTTGGATTTGCTTTAAATGAACTAAAACAATGCCCCCATCATTCATTCATTTATTCATTTTTCCTTCCCTTCCTCATCTTTTCCATGAGCATATATGTAGTTTCTTTGAACAGATATATCATATCAAAACCATAATATTCAGTGATCCATTACAGAATACATTTCAGAATAAAATATCTACTCTTTTCCATTGGAAAGAAATCTTCACCTTGAGTTTCAGTTTGGAATAGTGAATTGTTGGAAATTAAAATATTTCTCCTGTAAAAGGGTTCTGTGTTTCTTTTGATACAAAGTGGTTTGTCATTTGAGAGACTGGTGGGAAGAAGGAATGATTTCAGAACTGGCAGACATGATTCTTAGAAGTTATAATGATTTTAAAGAGCACTCGTTTTGCTTTGTGTGAAACTGTAACCTGCAATTGCCAACTGTTTAATCACAAACTTCTTTATATTGCACCAGGTGTATGAAAAGTAGCTATAAAAGCAACTATTTAATATTCACACTTAGATAAGTCAGCGCAGGTTTTGGGCATGAGAAAACTATAACACTATCTTCCCTGATTTTGCCTTAACTCCTCTCTCTCTTCCAGCAGTGCTGAGTCAGTGCCTACTGACATGTATCTACAGTGCTGCCTTCTTCTATGTACCAAACCTGCTGTCTTTCCAATCAGTAGAAAACTACCACTCCTTCTAATCACAATTGTATCAGAACAGTAACCTTCTTTCAAGGGAAGAACCCCTGCTGTTCCCACCCATCTTATCTCTAACACCAGAAATACTCCTTTTTATTTTCCACCAGAGACAGCAGGGTGGGATTCCTCCCTAATGTCTGTTCAGCAGTTAGAACAACACACTGGGAGGAGAACTGCTGAAATTGGTGGGTCAAAATTAAGCTCTTAAAATTACATGTGAAGAATTGACCCTGGGATACTGATAGGCAATCAACTATTACTTTTTTCCAGTCACATCTTCTCATTCCATTTGCATCAGCTACTAATGAAACTGCTTTTATAGCAAGCAAGTCTTTTGGAATCGGAAGCAAAAGAGTTCTGTGTATGTGTTATCTATGACTTAGTACATGTTAGTAACTCATGTTACTAGAAAAATGCAGGATTTTGGGTACGTTTTAAAGAACATCTCATTGTAATATTGTTATTTTGTCTTATTAAAGAAGGAAGTTTTGCTTAGTTTCTCTAGCAGTTTAAAGAAGGTAGTTTTGAATATTTCAAAATGAGAAAAAGCCACCTGGGTTTTGGAAATTATATTTATAACAATGGTTTCCATCATTCCGCTAGAGGGGTTGGAAGGAGTATGAGTCTAGAATACATTTACATGATTTGAGTTGGGGTTTTTTTCAGTTCTTCATTTCTGTTCTGGTTTTGGATTGGGAAACCAGAAGACAGTAACTGCTTTTACATGCTGGCATGTTTAAAAGTGGCTGTTGGCAGCAGAATTTTTTTAAAATATCCCTTTAAACATACATGATGATGAAATCTGAGGATAGTTTTAAAACAATATTTTGGAAGGCAAACTTGACAACTATTATATGATTCATTTGAATTAATTACTTCTGCTTTAAAGGCCAACTAAAGAACACATAAGATTGTGCTGTAGTTAAAAAGTGCAGGGCCCCCTGCTTCATGTAACTGGTGGCACAGTGAGATCTGACAATCACAGCTTCCTCCATCCTCAGAACAGCTGCTATCCAGATTATTTCCTGACACAATTAAGATTAGTCTCAAGCTTGGAATATTTTGTGCTTGAGGGTATCAGCGTCTCCTTCCTACATCTCTGAAGGTGGTTATAGCAGCACCTCCTAGCCTTCCAGGCCAATTGAGTAGAAAGGATGCATGTCAGAGACTTCTCAGGGGACTGTAAGCAAAGCGGATTCATCTAGAAATATGTCCGGATGTCATCCTTGTCTCATTAAGGTGTTACGATGGTGAACATATTAATCATTGCAAGTCTCCATTACTTAAACAAGGAGACCTTATAAATAGCTTTGACGATAAGAAATTGCCTCGCTCTTCCTTTTTTGGCAGATGGCACCAGCAGATAAAATGTAGATTGCGTTCGTTTGTTTGGTGATATTAGTGAAGCTGTCTAGATAGCAATTTCAAGCAGCAGTGAGGACTGTCTGTAAATTAGGAAGCTGTTTCTTTTAATGAATCCCCATCATGTACCAAGAACAGATTGTTTCTTTAAGTCCATCTACCAAAAATAAAATCTGTAAAGAAGTTTGTGATCAAAATAACATAGTTACCTTAAATTTAAAGGAAAGAAGGTGCATTATTGCTGCATGTAACAGACTTTACTTATGAACAAAACTTTCTTCTATTAATGCAACTTACTTTCTTGTTTTGCAGCTTGCAGGCCTGGATTCTATAAAGCGTTTGCTGGAAATGTAAAGTGTTCCAAATGTCCTCCACACAGCTTGACTTATGTAGAAGCAACTTCTGTCTGTCAGTGTGAGAAAGGTTACTTCAGAGCTGAGAAGGACCCGCCAACTATGGCATGTACCCGTAAGTCTGATCAGTACCCATATCAGCAGTTCTCTTGTGTATAATTTCTTTATTTTTTCTGGGATATTTAAAAAAAAAAGAGTTTGTACTTGTTAAGAATCACATTCGAGATAACCGAGAGATATTTTTAAAATCAAAATTTAAACATCATATTTCTATCTGGTCTAGTTACCTCTAAAAATACTCACACGCTTTTTAATTTTGTAGCTTTTTAACTTGTGAGAGATAGCATAAAGTGTATTATCATTACTATATGGAATACAATGTTGAGTTTTAACATTATTCTAAATATGTGAAAATATGCTAATACAAAACCTTGTCAAAAATAGAGTCACTTAAAAAGAAAAACTGGTACAACATACTCTTGTGTCTCCTCAGATTTAAATAAAAATTACAACAAACTTCATCTCAAAATAAGGCAGGAGAAATTAACTCTTTAAAAATGTCCAAAAAATCATAAATATAAAGGGAAAAACATATATCCATTAAGAAGGAGATAGAATTAAACTCTCTTGTATATCTCTTTTTTCAGTGGAGAGCTATTTCCTCTTATACAACTGTGGTACTGAAAATTCTTCAGAATTTGTGCAGTTTTAAAAAATAGGACATTATGTGATTTTTAACTCATCTACATTTGTCATTACAACAAAACTGATGCCAGACATTCTAGGGGAAGAAATCCCGACTGGGAAGAGATTTTTATTACTTGATCAATGTTCTTTTGTCTAGGAACATAAAGCATAAATTCTCTTTTCACTTAATGAAATATTTCTCATAGATTTTCATATGTGGTTCATTACTCACTGTGATTCATTTATTGATCATTAAGCAGCTACATCTGCTTAATCTCAAAACTGGGAACAAATACCAGTTAAATAATCTGTAGGTAAAGTACTATACTTACATATGAAATTCTATTATTTAATAAAAACTAATAAAATCTGTTGCAAATTTTCTGAGATCCCTAATTTTCTGTATAGCATTTTCTTAGGTCTTTTGGTGAATTATTTGATTCAAGTACATTTTTGTTACAGTTCTCTTATATTCTCTTAAAATTCAAAAAAACTATCATGTTAAATGCATGAAGCATTTTAACAGACAAAGAATACAAAAAGCTTAATGAGCACAAAGTACTGCTGCAATAACCATCAGTGTACAGTCATAAATTTGGTATCTCTATACTGTGTAAGGCAACATGAACATGATGTAAAAATAACTGTGCAGGCATGTCCTGCTTTAGGCCCAAAAGGCCCCCCCAAGTGACAAATGGCCCCCCCTTCTCTCTCAGAAGAGAGGAGAGGAAGGAATGAGGAGATTTGTGAGTTTAGAAGAATTCCAAACTACTTTAATAGACAATGAAATAATAGATACAATTAAAAGGAAAAGATAAAAAGGTATACAATGTATACAAAACCGTATCAAGCTCCCGGGATGATGATCACGTCCCCAGCAGACGCAGGGAGAGTCCCAGGCTGGGGCCAGTTCAGTCAGGAGCTGGATGCCGGATCAGGGTCAAAGGCAGAGTCTTTTCCTAGATGTTGTCCATCGAAGAAAGAACGAAGCAGGAAAAGAGAAGGCCTGACCCTTCGATCCCTCAGCTTTTGTACTGAGCATGGGGCAGATGGGATGGAATACTCTTGTTGGTCAATTTTGGGTCACCNCAGTCTGGGAGCGAACAGTGTCTGAACAATGTGCAGTTAATTTCAGAGTTTAGTCAGACAGAAGAGGCCTAGCTGAAAAGTGAAGTTACAAACTAGAAGATTTACCCTATTTTACCTCAAACCAGGAAATTGCACTAGCAGAATTGAACTACTTCCTGTGCTCATAGTGGTCTCTCCATATGGCCCCATACTGTGCAAGTTTTGAATACATCAGGTAGTTTGGAGATGGTTTACAAAGTCATAAGTACTCTATAGTCCTAATGCTGTTACACAGAGACAAAGACATTGCCCTTCCACTAAATGGGAGTGATAGTCTAAATTACTTTTCTCAGGTCCAAGGCGCTTAGCCGAAGGTGGAAAGGGTAAATCGCAGCCTCCAACTACATTTCAGAGAGATTCCCTAATTCAACACACACTGTCTGCTGTCCGCTCACTCTGGCAAGGAACATAGGCCTGTTTTTTACACAAAAGATGTGAAGGAATAAACAGTACTGTTCCAGACTTCTCACAGGAAAATGGTGATTACAAATAATTCCACTCAAACAAGTGCTCCAAGCACAGGCCGCTTAAAAGTTACCATGCAACTCACACCCATTCTAGATGGTCTTGACAGTTTCATGCTTAGAAGGATGGTTTTCACTCATACTTTTTGCAGATGTGATTCCATATTACTTATGTCTTTGATTTTTCATCTCCACAAGACAGCTCTTCTCTGAAAAATATATTCATGGCTTTATAGAGTCATAGAATCATAGAATAGTTGGGGGTGAAAGGGACTTTAAAGATCATCTAGTTCCAACCCCCCCTGCCATAGGCAGGGATATCTCTCACTGGGTCAGGTTGCTCAGTGCCTTGTCCAGACTGGCCTTAAACACCTCCAGAGAGGCCCTGTGTTTACAGGGCACAATTTTAAGACCTTCTACTCATTAGTATTTTTAAGATAGCATGGGAGTCCTGTATCTACAGGGCAGGTATCTACAATGACCCGCCACTTTCCCAAGAAAAACAGGGTGCTCAGAGCTGCTTTGTCAGGAAAATGGGAAAACTCACTCTCATACCTCCCCGTTTCTTCGAAGGATGTCAGCCAAAGCTGAGACACAAGGAGAGAAATGGACTCCATGCTATTCAATACAAGTCAGTAGAGCTACATTATTGAGCTGCTGCGTGGTTTTTATAGCAGCAAGCAGTTGTCTTCCATCCTAGGGCCTACTGACAATACATCCCTGTTATCTTACACAAATACCAGGTTTTCTTCTTGTTTCTGTTAGATCTTGTTCCTGCACAGTTTACTGTTCTCATGGCTTCATTCCAACAAATCCTATTGTATCTTTCTCCCAAGGTGAATCCTCACTTGCAGAGCCCAACGACTCTGCTCTCTGCATCCCAACAGAGACAGGGAAAAAATCAGCCACAAAAGAGGTACCCATGCCCCATCTGACCCCTACTTGGGAGAAATAAGAAATAACAAGACAATGAACCACATTCTAGTATCTGTCTTGCTCTAGATTCAGTGCCAGGATGTGCTGCCTCTCATTCAGCCTAGGCTGAAAGGCATCAGTATTCCATTGGCTGTAACAGCAGCTATATTCATCTTATACCTATGATGATGATTGCTTCACTAATTGCTGGCTCTGCAAATGACACTGAGATTCTTGACAGGCAGACAGCATTCCTAGCTTCTTGCACATTCTTCAGTAATGAAGAGTCAGCAGGCCAAATTGCTCCCTAAGTGATATCTTTAGCCCCACTGCTTCCGAATTATGCTCTCAATTATTAAAATTATGTTTCTGTCATAAATACAACCTCACTGGCTTTCGTGAGTCTGTGCAGATGTGGCTAATTTAAACTTAATAAACACAGATACAGATTTAGATTGTTCCTTCTAAGCTGTCATACTTTACCATAATAAAATGAGTTGAAAGATAGAAAAAAAAAAAAAACAGTTCAACTAAATAGAGGAAAAGACAATGCAGTAGGAAAACACTTTTTCTGCATTTCTACCTTTGTTGAGTTCTGCATTTTTTATAATAATTTGTTAATTTTTATCCTGTGAGATATGACAAGAAATTTGAATTATTTCTTGAGACAATTTGAATGAGAATTGCTCCTTATTCAAACACAGGATGGATAATAGATTGCCCTTCCAAATTTCTTTGTATTCAAATATTTTGAGCCAACAATATTCATACTTAATTTATTTTCTTCCACAAGTCCTGCAAAGCAATACGTAACATACGTTGATATTTTATTCTGTGTCTCTGGTCATTCCTCTATAGAGAAAGTTTCACCACTCCAGAAATTTTACTCAGAGTGGAAAACTTTCATATGTAGCATTATAGAAAATAAAGACCTTGATTTAAGAGACTAAGAACTTAAAAGTTTAGCTTCAGACATCCACTTTTTTCAAGATGAACTTCAAATCTATTTTCATTAATTCTGGGAAAGCTCATACTTATTCTTTTCCAAAATGGTACAGTTTCCATTTTTTGCTTCATATAACTACATTTTGTGAAAGAAGAGTCTTCGCTTTGCAGAAAAACGTAATAGAATTCTAGTTTTAGTAAGATGAAAGAAAATTACATTAAGATATGTTGTTAATCTCTTTCTCCTACCTTTTTTGCATTTGATTGACACTTGTTATCAATCTCTTGCTCCTATTCTTTCTCCTTATTGTATTTCTGTGCCATATATGATTACTTTATCAGTGATCTCTCTGCATACACAGTGAGCAACAAATAGCATCATATCTAATCCCCTGTCTGATTGCTCTGTGCATAAACTCTAACATATCCTACTGTAATGTAATTGGATAAATTGATCCATCTTTTCAAGGTGAAAAGCCAGCAGGCTTATATTGGGTGTCTGAGTGTGAATGCATCTCTTTTCACAGTACACTTAAACAATTTTTTAAACCCAACAAACTTAAGCTTATTCAGTAGAGTCACAAACTATATCCTCTATTTTTAAGAGTCAGTAATGTATTCCAGCAGCAAAATCCAGTTGCATGCATGCTTGAAGCCTTCAACTCTGCATCTCCTGTTGCTGTTGTTTTTATACATACACCTTTTTGCAATTTATCATTTTGCTCAGACTTCAACTATTGCTTTGCGGTCACTGGCTTCCATTATTCCTGCCTTCCTCACAGGATAAGAATAAGTGAGAAGGAAAAAAAAGTAAGACCACATTCTACACCAGTTGCCACTACTTACGTATGCTACATGTATGCATGTATATGAAAAAAGCAATTATGAACTCAAGAGACACAGCCATATGCTGATTCTGAGTATTCTCAGAAAATGCTTATTTTTTGCCCTTGCACTGTAAATCAAGTAGTCAAATAACATACATTTTGAAGAGTCCAGCAGTTGATAAAGGCATTCGCACTTAAAAAACAACAGTGTTTTCCAGTCATCACTCTGTAATGTTTCAAATACTGCATTGCCCTCACAAGACTTCTGCACCTTTAGATTTCCTCCTGTTTCCTTTCACGAAGGACAATATGCACTTTGCATTCACGGGAGAAGAAGATACACAGAGCAAGATGAGGCGCGTAAGGTACAAACTCAACTGTCTTTCTGTTGGAGTGAGCCCAATTCCCTGTAAGATAGCTATGTCTCTACTCCACAGAGAGCACAGTAATAATAAATAGAATCATAGAATGATTTGAATTGGAAGGGACCTTAAAGATCATCTAGTGCCAACCCCCCTGCCGTGTGCAGAGACACCTCCCACTAGACCAGATTACTCAGTGCCTCATCCAGCCTGGCCTTAAAAACCTCCAGGGAGGGGCATCCACAACCTATAATTTGTAAATGAAGCAAAAGACATTGCTAACACTCGAGGTGTGTTTTATCTAAGAGGCAGATAAACTGCATTTCTTTTTTAATGCTAATCCATATGACTGTGTTTTATTGTTTTGCATAAAATCTGAAGTCATGAATTTTTCTGTAGGGAAATGATCCGTAATGTTCACCGATATATTTGTTTTCCTTAAAGATCAATATAAGGAAATTCCTGAGAGCTTTGCACACAGATGCTTGCAGAGGGGCTATTGCTGCCAAGTTTTTGCAATGTGTCAAATAATCTTTGTATAATTTATAAATTATAACAAAGCAATCAGGCCACATTCATAAAAGCCCAGTGACACATAATTTGGCTGAATCTGAGGATTAGAATTAATTGTCTCTCTTTGTTCCAAGTTCTAAATCTTAGTAAATGATTCACTGCATGTCATTACAGCTTAATATTTGCATGAAATCACAGTTTTACTGGCATCATTTAAGAGCAATTAAAAAGCTATTTAATCGTCATGCAAATTGGCATGAGAGGCCTTGAGAATGAAGGGTGTCTGAGGTTTTTTTCAATATTTGCAAGCGGACAGTCATATAATTTCAGACATCCCTAACACAATTGATAATATTCTCCCTATTCACTGAAATGTGAATGTGCAATAATTCATGTTTTCTCTTACAGCTCAAGATTTAGTCCTAAATCATGAGTATAACAACCTTCATTTTCTAATATAAGTTAAAAATGAACTTTAGAAATAGTGTATTTCATGTATTGCATTGGTTCTTCTAGTAGTGGCATCTACATTGACAAAGCCAGACAAAACTCTCCCTTTTCTCCAATTAACATTAATTCCTGTTTTGGCCTGACAAAATTGAAGTAACATAGAAAAGCTGAGCCATGATAACCCACTGTCATAATATCTGTGGTCTGTGTTAGGTTAAATTTAAGCCAGTTTTAGAACATTGGCTCAAACTCTTTGAGCAATTACACACATGCTTAGTTTTAAGAGCATGAGTATTACCAATTGTTTCAAGGAGATTACTGATCCGCTTAAAGTTATGCACATATCTAAGTGTGATTAAGGCTCATCCTCCATATTCCTAATGCTCTTCTTTGGTTTTAACAGTGGGAATTTGTTAAGACCAGTTATTATTTAATTCTCACAGCATGTTTTTAGAGGACACATAATTATTTCCGACTTCTGCTCATAAATAATGAGAACTAAAGCTAAAGTAATGTTATCTATTTTTAGTTTACTTTGATCTCAGGACAGTTTTCCAGAGTAGCAAGAACCATCATCCTCACAGTAATTTTAATGGAAATTTGAGAGATTTGTAAATCCAAGACACTAAGATTTCAGGGGCTTTTGAACCACATCAGCATCTTCAAGACTCTATTTTGTCTGTTTTCCATGCCATTGGAAAATTATATATTGATACAATTAGGTTTTTTTTAAGATATTCCGTTTATAGGTACATATTTCAGTGTTACAGATGCTTCAGTATTAGATTTATTGCAAGGTCACAGTCAAAGACCAAGAAGGAAATATTCAAAATATTCTCTGTGACCATAAAAAATGCAATTTACAAAAATAATTTTCATCTGGCAGGCTCCAGAAATATTGATCTCCATTACAAATGAGCCACATACTATTCAGCTGAACGATTCCTTGATTCACTGAAAAATAAAAGGCCTTTGTTGTCAGGGGCTTTTGGGCCAGTAACTATGAACTCTGGTCAGACATACAAATAAATACTTAGACATTCAAAATATTTTGAACTTTCTTATACACAAGAAAAAAGTAAAGCAATGTAACACTTCCAAATATTTTAATTATCAAGCACTTGAAATCCAGCAGCTATGTCATCATTTACTTTAGAGCAAAAAAAAAAAAGTTTTAATGAAAACATAGTCATTTAGCGATTCAAATAAATGCTAGAAAGTGAAAGGCAACTCAAATGTTCAACTAAAATTCAAAGAAAACTTCAGCATTTATTAGTCCACATTATCCCTCTCACAGTGTAAAAACTTTTTTCCCTTTTCAAGCGTTCCAGCTTTCATACCCATTTCTGTGCCACATAAATAAACAAATAAAGTTACTTAAAAATTTTAAATTTTGATAAATAGTGAAATTTTTTCTGAAACTTTTCTTCATTAGTGGTAGTATTAATTCTTGCTTCTATATGTAGGCACAACTGTATATGCCTTTAGCACTACATACTTTATTAGTAAAATATAAGATAAAGTCATGGTTTTTGTTATTCAAGGTCATCTTCATAAATTAAGATCTTGAAAAAATGCATTTATTTCTGTTGTAGGTGCATATTTCAGAATGACTCATGGACTGTTTGCTTACTCACTATGTATTGATTAGTCAAATAAAGAGCTAAAAGTCTGAAAACCCAGTCAGCTTATCAGAGGTATAGAGATTGTGTATCTTAGGAAAACAAGAAGCAACAGAACTGAAATATTAGGAAAAAGCAGCATATTTTTAGATTTTTAAATTTTTTGGGGGGTGAGATTTGAGTTCCTGATTTATATAAGAAGTACTAGGAGGAGCTTTGACACCTTGTTTTCCTTCCTAATGCAAATTTCTTGCATTGACCATACTTTGGCCAGGAGGTCTTGCCCTTACCAGCTGTCAAACTGGAATTTACACAAGCATTGATCAGTATTTCTGTTTGTTTACTTAATTATCCTTTCATTGTTTTAAAATTTTTAGAAAAGTTGATATTTCAGTTGTCTGACTCTTGCTGTGCCACTCAACTTGTAGAGTGAAATACACTCTGTAAGAATTAGCAGATGTGCTTTACAAATGTTTTATATATAGTCTTTCAGTCTACTTGAGAGGCCCTCGAAGTTTGAATAGCAGCTTGGTAGGAATTTTTTACTTAAGTCTTGCTGACAGATTATATAAATAATGAGAAGCTGTTAAGCAAGCTGAAAGTTTTCAAAGTTCTGCTAACTATTGACTAAGCAGTCCATGTGCACTGTGATTTTATGTTGAGAACTGGGAATAAAATGATTCATCTGAAAGAAACATAGAAACCAACAGTTGGATTTATCACAGTCATCTTACACATATCAAAACCTGGAGTATAAGGCCTTGCATTTTGCCAAATCACTTTCTTACTTAATTTTTATGAGCATATTTGTGAAATGTATACATGCTTTTGAATACCATGTCTAAATGCTTGGTTGAAGTAAATCAAGTGGAAGTCAAAGATATAAAAAGAGAAAGTTATAAGATTATTCAGACTTTCTTTTATAATTTCTGCTTTCTTTCACCCCTTCACTAATTCCTATCTAAAAAATTATCAGGTCGCAAAAGTTTTGTATCATACTGTGGAAGCTGATGTATGAAGCCTCAGATGTCATAGTCATAGTCATCTAGGTTGGAAGTGACCTTTCAGATCATCTAGTCCAACCATCAGCCCAACTCTGACAAGCCTCATACCTGGACGGGGACTCGAACCCCTGACCCTCAGGTCGTTCTAACACAGTCAGCCATCATAAGAACTTAATACCTGTTGGATGTACCTTGACTATTGTGGGATCTATGGGAAATGGATTCATCTGTCAGTACACAGAGGGCTTCACCACCTGCTTGCCAGCTGAGAGTTTTCCTGCCTTCTGCTACTGTCTTCATATTCCTCTAGAATTATTTTTTCTCTGGCTTTGTGTCTATCCTTTTAGATCTTTAGCTTACAAGGTTGATGTCTTCAGTGTTACACTGATGCTGATGAAGTGCCAGGTGGGAAAGAAAAAACTTGTAAACTCTCTCCTGCCTAATAGTCTTGGCTTGTTGCCACCTAACTGTTAATAAACAGTAGTGAAGAAATCCCTGGGGATAAGCAGTAAAGGACACAAAAAAATATCTGGCACTGCAGAACTAACACAAACAGTTTAACCTCTTGTAGTTATTCCAAAACTGTTACTTATTTAAGTCTCATAAAACATCTGAGGTTGAAAGTGTCAGAAAAACCTACATTGCTTGACATAAAATGAAGAAATACCTATCGTGGTTTAAAGCTCTGCCCCAGTAGAGCCACAAAACCCCAGTATCCCACAAAAGCAAGAGATTTTAGTTCAAATTTATGTTACCAGGTCTAAGTTCAACATGCCTAAGTAGTTTTTGTGTTACTTTAAATAACTTTGGAATTAATTTTAATTTGTTTGAATTATTCAGCATTTTGCAGTGTCACCTATTTATTATTATTGCTTAACTTTCAAGGATTACAAGTATTTAGGTAATTTTTTTCCGTTAAATTCGTTACTGAAACATAACTTGCTTAGATTTTATTTTCAAATAATTGCCTCAAGACATATATTTTTTCCATTATTTGTGGGTTTTTTTCTCCAAAGTAGACAACTGTCTGTTAACAGGCTTCCCCTTCTTTCTCTGTAGGGCCACCTTCTGCTCCAAGAAATGTGATTTTTAACATTAATGAAACAGCTCTCATGCTGGAATGGAGCCCCCCAAGTGATACCGGAGGAAGGAAAGATCTCACATACAGTGTCATCTGTAAGAAATGTGGATCGGACACCAGCCAGTGTGAGATTTGTGGTGGAGGTATTCGCTTCATCCCCAGGCACACGGGTCTCATCAACTCCTCTGTGACAGTGCTTGACTTTGTGTCACATGTGAACTACACCTTTGAAATAGAAGCCACGAATGGGGTCTCAGAGCTGAGTTTCTCTCCCAAGCAATTCACAGCTATCACAGTTACCACAGACCAAGATGGTAAGTCCCAGCATTTATTATGTCCTTTTCTATCTGTGTACTTGTTAGGACAATCATTTTGTTACTTGGAAGTCTAGGTCAGCAATGATTTTCAGGTCATTACACGTTTTTCAGTCCTTTTGTTGAGGACTTCCACTTTCTGCTGATGAAGCCATTAAATGTTTTTGGCAATTGTCGCTTGACTCGGGTACAAAGACATATCTACCTGTTTAAACTTGACTTTTACCTGAAACTAACTTTATGAGTGGTTCATCAGTACTGGAGACTTTGTCTGATGCTTTTCCAAGTCTTTTCTTGGAAAAGGATTTTAATTTTAAAAGAGTAAAACACTACAGGATCCTACTTCACTTTCACAATTTAATGTTGAAGTAAAAGTGTTCTTGCCTCCTTATCTATCCATGTTTCATAATACTAATACATCATGTTTCCCTATAAGTGATTTAAACATCTGTACAAGCCATTTCCTAAGGTGAGTTATCGTAATAGATGTTTTTGCTCCTATAATTGACCACTTTGCATTATTATTTTTGAACTTTTTCTTCCCAGATTTCAGCTTGGATTCATGTCCAAGGCTGACCTTTATGAGAAACACGGGAAACGTACAGAGATATCTATTTTTGTTTACTTCTGCAATTTTTTCCTCTGTTAGAAATACTGACTGTGCCAGGAAACAGCATCATAGGTTACCAACAAAGAAACCTATATAGCAGTGCTGTCTTCTGGCTTGTGTTACTTTAGATAAGAAGGTTATTTCAAAATTATCCCTTGCTGACATTTGTTCCAGAAACGATTTTCACCTACTGTGCAGTGCATTGCCACTGTAGCTGAGGTGCTTAATGTAGAACAGGAGCTGAACTGACGTAGCAGCAATTTTGAGTAGAAGACCTTTGATAAGAAAGTATTTGGTAAAATTTCTTATGATCAGAAGGATCCTGTTATGTTTGACATGTCTGAAGGCCCTGAGTTCTTTCACCAATCAGTCTAGCAAAAAATCTTCTTACCTGTGTATCTGGGACAAGTAGTTTTGTTGATGAGTAAGTAATGACTTGTTTGCCTTTGGGCATACAAAAATTAATAGCTTGCTGTGATGATGATGATAATGATGACAATGATGGCAGTACTAATAATATTAATGAAAATGGATTAGAAAAAGCGTGAAAACTACTCACTCACTGTTCATGTGATGATGTTAACAGAAGAGCTAATTATATAAGATACCTAATGATATATGCCTTGTACTGAGAATTGCCTCAGGCTCTTAAGCTGTTTATCATGCTGCGAACCTGCATCTCTCCCTTTTCCTTTCACATTAAAGGAAGGAAACAGTGACAGAAGTTACCTCTATGTGCACTTGTTTATAGATGTTTTGTTCTATGATACTAAATACAAGTCACTGAGCATGCAGAGGTGAAGGTCACCAGAGATATGCTTTGATTTTAAACTGGATAACAGCTTTTTGAACACAGGTTGTGATATGTATTTAAGTGGTGAGGTTTTAAAAAATAGATCTTTTACCGTTGACTGTTCTTGCTGTAAGGATATAGATTTTCACTGCAGTTTACTCAGAGTGGGAAAGACACCAATGTTTTGATAATTGTGGCACACTGACAGTAAACTCTAGAGAGCAGGCTGCTTGCATTCCCTATAATAATTATTACTGTACTAAAAATGCTGTTTGAAGGGCCTCAGAGAATTTAAGATTTCCAGAATATCTGTCAGTTTATCTGAATAAAAAAAGACAGCTTTGCAGAAGAAAACATTGTAATAAATGAAGTAGAAACATCTTTAAAACATAGGTATAAAAATAAAAATAATTTTTATACTTAAAAACTGTGCAGTTGTTTAAAATCATAAGCATGGTGAATGTACATTTAGAAGTAAAAGATAATGTGAAATATCAGAGAAAATTGATAGAGTTTTCATTGATGAAAATTCTTGAGAGGACAATAAATATTTTTTACAGGTTACTACTAGTCATAAAGTACAGAGAAAACTAGAGTATCTAACCTTGGAATAGGAAGCTGTAGAACTAAAGCTGTAGAACACTGCTGAAATTTTATTAATGTTTGTATATCACAGTGAAGTTCATGGAGAAACGGATTAGTGACCTTTTTCATTCTTATTGTTACCTATTAGTCGACAATATGTAGTTTTGCTTTTGCCATATTTATAAAAAAATGCTAAACAATCACTTTTGTATTGCATTTTTTTCTACCTTTGCCACCAAACATTAAACTCACTGTTGCAGTCTTTCCTTATGATCTTAATTGCATTGAAATGGACAGTACTTATTGTAGGATGTTGCAGGCTTGTGCATATAAAACAAAGATTCAAGATTACACAGACAACAAAAAATCAGATATATCTGAAAATATATATGGACTGCATTACTAGAAGTCCAAACTAACTAGTTTAAAGCTATTTTATTTGCATTTGATTGGTATCTAACAGGATAGATCTAGATCTATAATAAATTTTACCTGTATGACATATTTAATCCATGTTCATACTACCTTTCTTGATGTTATCTTTTCATACATGCTGTTTTGATGATTTAATGGTACACTCATTGCATGAAGCACTAGACACATTTATAAATATATACATTGTTTTCTTCTATTGTCATATCTTTATTGAGAGTATAGAACACTATCTTCTGCTGCTGTAAATCCTGACCATTCTGTTTGCTACAATGATGTACAGAAGCTGAGGTGCTAGCATTTTATTTGTTTGAGCATATTGGATTTACTTCCCCCTAGTGGCCCTTTCATTTTGAAGATTTATGGAAATTAACAGATTCTTCTCTAAAGATGCAAAACTATTTTTTTTTTCTTCAGATTTTTTTTTCTCTCTTTTTGGATAACATATTCTATTGGACTTTGCTGAAAATTGTAATGCAGTGAAGAGAACTGGTGGACATCTGTAGAAAGGGAGGGATTATATTCTTCTGCAGAGTAGAGGAAGTAGTCTGAGAGCATCAAAAAGAGAGAAAGAATATTTGCTGAGAGGAGAAGTAAACTAATTTAGAAGTGATTAAGGCTCATCTTTATGCACAGAGCTCTGCCACAACTAATACTAAAATCTTAACTGCCTTCTCATGCAATCACTAGCGTTAACAAGATTTAATACACTGGTCAGCTCTAACAATGACTAGCACACTGAAAGAAAGTAACACTTGGAAAAAGCTTTGCGAACTGCATCCCACAAACCTTCCTGAGGTCTGGTGACTAAAGCATTTCCAGACCTGATCAAATACTGAAAAAAACAATTGCCAATGCTGATGTGAGAAATTAATACATAATAGTGGTAATCATGGTATTTTAGTTATCTAATTTTAATTAATTAATTTTGCAATAATAAATTAATGCATTTGATATCCATGGTTTGGGTTTTTGCCCCCAGCTTTCAAAGGAAGTAAGTTTTTGGGGTTACATTGTCTGTCAGAAACCATGAAGAAATGAGACCACTTTGGCCAGCACAAATTCATTTACAAGAGAAAAAAATTTTGTAAACACTTTGTTCTCTCAACTGTAAAAGTGACCACTTAGATGCACCAAATTGTTGGTTGGGTCTACAAGTCTAGTCTTGCTTACTGTACTAGAGGCACCAGCTAATCAACCACTTAACCTCAGTGAAGAAAGAGTAAAAAGAATATATATAGTTCCTGTATGATCACAGCACATCTCTTGTCCAGGAGATGTGGTAAACAAGTATAGGATAGGGATGTGTTAGGAAGCATAGATCTCACAGTTGGAGAGATAAGGGAAGTGAGCTATATGTTCACTTCAGTGCAGATTTGTTTCAAGGTTATTTGAGATGTCAAAATCATCCCTGCTTTCACTTCAAATAACAGGACCAATGAACACAACAAGATTCTGCTCAGAAATGCACTTAAGCAAAGCTTCAAGGAAGAACACTAGCAGCTATTAAGTCCTTTCCCAAATCCCTGCTGAAGTAGTTTGTAAACTGAAAGGTAAAGCATGTTTTCCAAAAATGATTAACAGTGCAGTTGTGTAGATATGTGCCTGGATGCCTTTTCTTTGTGGGAACAAGAAAGTTTTATGCAGCAGAAAATATTCTGACAATGAAGTAATAGTACTCAATTTTAAATCATTGTGTGAAGAAACAGAGAAACATATATTGAATTTTAACTTATGTTTCCCTTGTGATTAATGGAAGCAAGAGCTACCTCACTATATAGCTTTCTTGGTGTGCCTTAGAGTCTACATAGCCTAAAGAAATAGGAAGTGCTTGATGTTTTTCATGCATAATTTAAGTAGTAAATAATGAATAATTAAGCAAAACCGAGCTTAAAACAATAGTTCCTATTTCCAAGTAATAGTCCACAGACACATTTTATCAGTGGGCATTCATATGTTCTATTCCAAGAATAGAGGGGAGTAAAGTCATGAGACGTAGCCTGAGTACAAGATTCTACAGACAAATTGTGGCCTGCTCCATTTCAATCCACCATTTCCATTACGTCACTGAGGAGCAGCACTCCACACCTTTTGTCTCAAGTTAAACAGCAGTGACCACACCTAAAATCAGAGTCCAGCCTTGGGGTGCTGTTCCATTCATGGGCTCTTTCCATGTGTGTTTTCTGCTTTGGTGGAATCTTCATGCTGGGGAAATACTCCATTGCATTCTGGAATTCAAATTCTCATTCTCTGCAGCTTCAGTTTGTGAGTGAGTTTATGGCAAATTCATTACTCCTAGTACAGGTGGCTCCTCAGTCATATTTTTAGCCCAGTGTGCATGACCTGTAGCGATGGCAACCTCCTTATCACTCCCTTAGAGCTATGGGGACTGAGGAATGTATGGACAGATTTTAGAGTCTCTTCCAGAAATAAACATTATCATATCACTATGAGTTACATGAAATAAAGCATTGTGGTAACAATATAGATGGTATAAGCTGTTAAGAGCCTCATCTGACTGTCAGAAAAACATCTTAGTGGCAGTACCAGGACAATTTTTCAGGATTAATCTTTCTGGCTGATGATAGTGTAGTTTCAGGGTCCCCATTCACTCATCCTAAATTGTTTCCCATAGTAGTGTTTGACTTTCATGCTAATACAAAGTCAGCTTAGTTTTTTCCCCTGAGTCTCACATATCTACAGATTTGGTTGTCCAAGGCCGTTAACTGTCTTTTACAGCAGTAGCTATATTGAAGTCTCTCTGGGCTTCAGCCCTTCTAATTTTCTCCTCACATACCTTCACAAAATCTTAGTATGTTTCCTTAGTGACCTGCCCCCTCTTCCATAGGTCATATACTTGCCTTTTCTTCATGACTCCCAGACAAAATCTTACATTAGCCAGGATGTTCTTCTTCTCCTCTGGCTCATCTTTTGGCCTATGGGGATGGCTGGCTCCTGCTACTTAAGGAGGGGAAGAAATTTCTCCTAATACTGAACATAAACCTCCTCTGGCGCACCTTGAGTCTCTTTGGTGCTGTTGGCAAACCTGATAAAGTTGAACTCAGCATAGAATTATAGAATTGGTTTTGTTGGGAGAAACCTTTAAGATCACCAAGCCCAGCCATTAACTTTGCAGTGCCAAGTTACCACCAAGTGTCCCTGAGCACTGCGTCTTTAAATATTTCAGGGATGGTCATTCAAACACTGTCTTGGGAAGCCTGTTCAAATACTAAACCTCCCTGGATGCAAATTGAGGCCAGTTCCCCTTGTCCTATCACCTCTTACTTGGGAAAGGAGAATGACTCCCACCTCATTACAGCCTCCTTTCAGATAGTTATAGAGAGAGGTGAAGTCTCACCTCAACCTCCTTTTCTCCAGACTAACCAACCTGACTCACTCAGCTGCTCCTCGTAAGACTTGCACTCAAGACCTTTGTTGCCCTTTTCTGGACACACTCAGAAGCAAACAGTACTTCAGGTGGGACCTCATCAGTATCAAGAACAGGGGGGTAATCACTTCTCTAGTCCTGCTCATCATACTGTTGTTGGTACAGCCCAGAATGCTGGTGGCCTTCTTGGCCCCCTGGGCCCACTGTAGGCTCATATTCAGTCAACAGTCAACCAACATCCCAGATCCTTTTCTTCCAGGCAGCTCTTTAGACATTCCTCCTGTAGTGCCTGTAGTGCTTCGTGGAATTGTTGTGATCCAAGTGCAGGGTCTGGCACTTGGCCTTGTTGAACCTCATATTCCTGGTTATTACCCACAAATACTCATCTACTGGTCATCTCTAAAAAGTTAAACTGCTTTCTCCTGATTTTGTTCTAAACATATGTCATATTATTACACAGTACTCATAGGAGGAAAGCAGCTTTTCAAACAATCTTGATTTATATCCTGAAGATTTTCTAAATACTTATATATTTTCTTTAACAATGCTTTTTTTCTGCTGGCAGATACTGATGTTAAGCTTTTTCTTTAATACCACAAAAGTCAATCTCATTCCATTCACTGTTGTTTCTTGGGCACCAGTGTTATCTATTAAGCTAGTCAGACTAGCTTTAAGATATGTTTTTCTAAGTTAAGCAATGAAAGGAGAACAAAATGAAAATCTGTTTTAAAGGAGAAGGGGAAAGAGGTTAATCAATACTGTATTTTCCCATAATATACTTGCCAGTGTGGTCTTTCAGCTTTCGTAAGGTTCATTCATTGAATAGCACACTTGTCAGTGACTTGTGTTTTTCGGCAAGTTTCTGATTTAAGTTGCTGCCACTAAAATACATGTCCAGTGCTGCACAATTGTGTAGTTATCAATTTCCACTTGTAAAAGAGATGTTTGTGGAAAAAAACTCAAAATAATGATTATGCGTAAATACAGAACTGAGATAAGGAGTATACTTTTTATTTTGTTTGTTTCTATCGCAGAGAGTAACTGTGAAGAGAATTCAGCACATGATTAAGCCCACTAAGAATGAGATGCTTTTTCACTAACTTTGGTGATTTGGAAAATGTCAAATAAGTTTTATTGGCGCTATCTGCACACCACTCAGCTAAGAGCTGTGTTAATCTGGCATGTTTCATTAGCTGAAACCTCTCACAATGACGATACATAGACAAATAATTATTGAATATTCTAGTCAGGGTAGAGTACGCAATATTTCAGTTAAAAATTAGTGACTTAGATAATTAGAAACTTCTGCCACAGATGTTAATTGACTTATTTAGGAAATTCCTGAGAGTTACATTAGGAACCTTCTTTTTTCAGTTTTCTAAACATTTCTGAAAGCTATTTAATTTTATTTTTTATAAACTGCAACCAAAACTCTGGTGTTCCCGGAATCCAACCAATGAAATAAGGACTTCTGTTGCTTTCTTGGCAAGAGCAGTGATTTTAGTCAAGGGTAGTAAAGGAAGACATTCATCACAGCTAGTCAATCTGAAACAAATTGTGTTTGTAGATGTCATGACCTTCACGCAAACCTTTAGGGAGCGTGTTCAAAATGAAGGACATGGTAAATTACAAACCAATTTTGCTGATGTTTGCTATGGGGTCTTTAAACCAATTATGTTGGTAGCAGGTTGCTCCGATTCATTTGCTTCTTAAAATGTAGTTTCTTCATTACACTCAGCAACCCTTCTCCTTCCACTTCTGTGACTATTCCATATGCATTTGCCTTAGGCTCATGGATTGGAAATAGTTTTCATTTATATACAACAATGGCATTAAGTTGTGCACATTGGAATAAGGTTGAGAGCACATTCAAAATTACAGTTTCCTAAGCTTCAGAAGTTTATTTTGCAATTCTGTTGGCTTAAAAGTAGTATTCCTTATAACATGCTTTTATCTTTTTCTGCTTGAGAAGTGAGAGGCATGCGTTTACTATTTTCATATCTATGTTACATATTTGAATATTTTCCCATTGTGGCCCAATCTATATTGGATCTCCAATGAATAAATAATAAAGATTGCTCCTCTGAAAATGTTATGCTAGCCAGGATAGGCATGTTTATTTAATAGTTAGTTTAGAAATGCATGTTGCCTTCAACAACCCCTGTCATAAAGGAGCCTTCATACATATTCTAGCCTGACTGCTAGTCTGACAGAGGTTGACAACCAGTGTCATATTGGTTGGTGTATTGGTCTTCAAGAAGCAAAAGAAAGAAAAAGGCAGTCTTCATCTGCTAAATCTTATTTCCATCTAGCATGCAATCTCTGATTTCCATAGTGAAGTAATTCAGTTAAACACAAATATTATCAGATGACTAGTCAATATACAGCAACAGGTTCTAAAGTGGACTTTTTCAATAGAAACATTTTAAATCTGTTTCAAACTTCTTTGATCCTCTGCATTGAGTGTGACTAATTCTGTGAGGAACTAACTGTTCTTGGTCACTGTCTCTAACTAAAGTCATGTGGAAAACAGCAAAAGACTACATCAGGTAAACGTGCTTGATTTTGCTGTTAGCATGCAGAATCATGGTAACCAAAAGGAGGAGGAGGGTGGGAGGGTGTTATCAGAACCATTCCCAAGGAAAACATAAACAAAAGGAAGAGGCCTGGAATTAAAAGATTTTCTAATACAAAAAAATTAACTTAAAAAAGAGTATCAATTTAAAAAAAATACTTTTATCAAATTAAACCAGTTTTTTCACCATATTTCTTTTGTGAAATAATATCATCATGTACACTGAACTACCCAGTGTTTAAAAACTGAAATTTCAGAGCAAATATTTACAAGAACTCTCTGACTGCAGAATTAGACCTAATGTCCCAAATCTGTTTTACTAGAAGTCTGTAAAAGTTATTCACTGTCTAAAAAGTAGGGGAATCCTGACCCAGACAGTGTTCCCTAGTCACTCCTGTTGTCTCCTCTGCTCTTGCTTACTTTCGCCTCCAGTTAAAGTACTTGGAGAATTCATCACAACTTTTCTGCTGAAGTTAATGGCAAACTATATAAATTGCTCCAGTGTTAATTACATCTCATTCTTCATTGAGTTAATCTATGTTTATGAGAATTTTCATTGTGCTTATTCTACCTGAAAGTGAAGTAATATTTTTAAACTCGCCTTTTTCATGTCATTTTAAATAATACATGCAGCAGATTCGAGATCATGTGCTTGATCTATAATTGTATTGAAGGGTTCAGAGATTAATGTGCATTATCTAAGTGACTCATAAATTCTAACTTGGTATGCATTGCAAACAGCTGATATATGATCCCTTAAGTTACCGACAAGTTGTTTGGCCAGTTTCCAGTACTGTATTTTCCAATTTTAAAATAAATGATCATTTTATTATATTAGCTTAAATCTGTCTGAATGGTTTATATATGCATAATATTAAACTCTAAGCTCCATTTTTCAAAATTAGTTTGTTCTCCTGAAATTATCAAACAATTCTTTTTATCCTGTAAATGAGAATCAATGAGGATTAAAAAAAAAAATTTACAGGATGGAGTAATGGGATTCAGGGAATTCAGTCTGTAGTTCAAGGATGGTGGGCTGTGGTCTATCAACAGTAGGTAAGAGACTGCCTTCTTCCCTCAACTGATACATTTTTCTTTCAATTAGTCATTAGACATGAGGTGAATTTTTGATATCCCATTGCCAGGTGTTCATAGATATGATTTATTCTAATAAAAATATTTTAGCTAATACTTAGCACCCCTCTCTGCCAATTTATAGCAAGTATTGATTCTAGTTCATAAATTGTGCAACTCTGCCTAGAATATAAAATCTTTGGAGAGAGAAAATAGGGAAAATTCTAATTCAAATGTGAGTTAAATATTGTTTATCTTTTAAAATCCTTGTTTGTGTTTGGAACTTTCTATGGTCAATGAAGCATGTATGGAAGCAAATACTTGTCCCATACATGTCCCATAGAGACACCTGCATCAAACACACTAGTAAGGCATTCCCTGATACTGCAATTCACATCACAGTCCAAAGGATGTATCAGTACAGTACTGCACAGATTTGTGGACATATTACAGGGTATCTTTATCTGTTTTCCAAATAATCTGACGTAACATGTACTTAGTTTTCTACACCCATAAATGTTTGGGTTTTGGGAAATAACTGATATGTAAAGATGGTCTGACATTTCTAGGTAAGCATCCGAGCACTGCAAGATTGGGTGGTGAACAGCTCCAAAAGGCAGTCAGTCTGCTGCATGAATAACCAGTTCAGGTCTTCCTTTTCTTCATGTATAGCAGTATTCTGAGTAAACTTTCCTTTTTTACATTCTCATAAACATAATAAATCTAAGCTCTTTTAAGCACTTTTTCATTTTAAGATGATGGTTATATTGTCAGACATCAGAAATATGTCTTTCTCATGTAGCTATAGAGAAAATAAGACTAGCATCTTCAAAAATAATTTGAGTGGGTGGAATATATGTCTATTTTTATGAGCAAGTCACTGTTATTCAGTCTTTGTGTTGATGGAGGGTTACAGTTAATTAAAATCTCAATCTGGAATTTCTTCTATAATTAAATACAATTTAAATGATTTAAAATGCATAATTTCTACTGTATGCAGTTTTATTTCTGTATGTGTATACACATATTATAAAAAACTGCCTTTCAATACAAGTTTAAATAGTATGAAAATAATGATTTGCCACTGATTCATTAGTCTAAAACTAAATACATGTTAAAGTGTTAATGTCTCTCCATTTGCTATAAGAAAATATTAGTTTCCTTTGTTGAAATAGATGAGTAATTTTGTACTGTTTTTTTTGCTTACCAGATTGATACATGTGTCTGTAAAATTACACTTTCATTGAAACTGTCCTCCAAATCAAAAAAGGTCCTAGTTGAGAAACACTCCATTCCTTACTCTCTGTATTGCTTCACATTTCAACTGTCATCCCACCTTTTTGTTTAGGTTTTTGCAGTGACAGGTTAACCTTTTAGTTACCTAAAATATGTACAATCTATTTTCTCAGTGGGCTATTTTGGATTAAGTAATGGTAGGATGAAGATTTAAAAGTTGTGAAAATTAAAGAGCTGAACCAGAAGAAGTTGGGATGCAGTTACCGACATGCAGTGTGGATGCTCCACCATGCGAAAGAATACTCACAGAGAGAAAAGAGAGTGTGTGCATGTTTTCTACTGGACTGGCAGGTTTTCCAGGCAACTTGGGTCTCATTAAGTAACTCCGTGAAAGGTAAGAACTGGGAGCTTCAGGTCATTGAGCACCTTTGAAAATACTGCCCTATCACTGAAATGCATAATGGAAACTGGCTTGTTCTACAAACCAAGCCATTAGTCCTTTCTTAATCAATAAAATTCACTGGAAGTGTAAAATTCATTTCAGACAGATGCTGGGTCAAATATTATCTTGTACACCAACAGAAGTGTGGAGTAACTGGGAAAGTAAATGACATAATCACAATGTGCTGTACAATTACTTCTCATCTCACCCAAAACTGTGAGCTTTACACTCTCAACTTTATTACTAAGTGGCCGTTCTTTTACCCAAAGCATTAAAAAAATCACCTTATAGATAGATATTTCTGCTTGTCTGTTGGGCTTGTTTAGATACCTTTACAATAATTAAGGATTCAAAGGGTTAATAAGAGTAAATGTTACTGCAGTATACATTTTTTATTTTAAAGCATTAAAAGATTCCATTATTCTCAATTAAAGCTGAAGCCCTTGTAAGAACTGCAGCATTTGCAATAGGAAAAAAGAATAGCACAGATCTGTTGGCAGTAATATTACAGATTTTAATGAAGAGACTGTTTTACTTTGAGTGACTTTCAAGGACATTTTAATGCAAAATAATGTAATAATTTATTTTAGAAATTATTTATATGTCGCTATAAAACGTGAAATATGAAAGTCGTGCACCCAAGTTGCTAGCAAAATTTTCACTTAAAAAAACAAAGTTCCAAATTAAATCAGTTAAATCATTGGAAAATTTTTCAAGGAACCTTAATTTAGAGTCATAATTTATATTTTATTATGCAGTCTAATGGTCTATATGTTTCTGGTCAAGTCTCCTTGTTAGCTTGCCAACGTTATTCCGCATCATCCTTATCTATCAGTGTGTCTTGTACCTTTATGCCTTGTTTATCTCAATTTCTCAAAGCTCAGACTTCCTGTGCCATTTACTCTATTGTGGGTTTTCTGCTGATTCATATGCTGCAGCATTTGATTGCTTTTACACACATTGCTTTGTAAATCTGTAAGCAAATGAAAATGTGTACCCATCTACTTAACTTTTTAAAGGGATATAAAAGAATTCCAATTATAATTAACTGCTAATGGTGAAATACTGGACCAAATAACCCAGATTATTCACCTTCAAAGATGTTTAGAAATACGACATTTATTTTCCTGATAGTAAATTTAATGGACTAGGTTCTTATTTACAAACTTCCTTAAGCTTTTCCTATGAACTTCTGTGAAATAATTCATCAGTTGTGTTTACAGAGAAAATACTAGCAGCAATCAAACAATCCAGGGACTGCCATTTGGGTATTAGTGCATGCATCTTTAGGTTGATCCACTCATCTTTACGCCTTTACTTGCTTTGCAGTATTTCCTGACAAAATAGCATCAATAGTGTACTTTTGTCCATCAAGTAGTGGCTTGCTGCTGCAATAAAAAGTTATTCTGGGTATTTAAGTGGGAAAATAACTGTTGGAAACATTAAATTCTTTCTGTCAGGCAGCTGGGATTTAACTGTAGCACATTCATTGATCTGAGTGGTTGAATTCTTAGCTGTACTTTATTTTCCCTTTGATTTTGAAATCCGCAAGTGCCAGTCATCGCTTTGAGAATGAAAGCCATTGGCATGGGAGTTTAAATTAGAAGTGATAAATTGAGATTGCTTGCGACCGCTACCTCAGACAAACACAAATGCCATAACTGTGGCTCTAAACATTGCTGCCCGCTCCATTTTAAATTAAGTGTGATGAATTAGGCACAAAGTTAATTGCTAGCCTGGAATAAAAACAATGATGCTGATTGGAAAAGGCATCATAAAGCATTTTTTGTTGCTTTGCAGAAATCCCATCTGACATATCAAAAAATAAAGAAACACTAATACAAATTAGTGTGATTGAAGAAGTGGGCATTTGCTTTGAGTGTGTAAATCTGTGACAGTAGCTGTGTGTATGTGAAGGTGACTTTCCTTTAAGAATGCATTTGCCGGCTTTAAAATGTAAGAGCACATTGAATGATGCATGAGACGTTTTTGTACCTAGGTTGTAGGTTGCTGGGAGTTAGGTACATATATCTCTATCACTACTGACTAGATATTAAAGTTACTGTCAGCTGGTTTAGTAGCAGTAAGTACCAGGCTGAACAACTGCTTTTTAAGAGTGTGACCTTAAAGTACAGGCAAAGTTGTAAATCTTGTATCTCCTTAACTAGTCTCTCATTTATTTTATTTTATATCCAGTATGCACAGATATAAAAATGGACACAATATTCAGAAGTTTGCTGGACACTTGTTTCCCATTCCTTAAGTTTCAGATTTAACCCTAGCTTCACTATCAGTGGGATAGTTTCACAACTAATTGGTTATTTGTTCTTTCTAGCAATGTATTTCTTACTCATTAATAGTTGAAAATGCCCTTCGTAGTATATAAATTGATGAAACATTTATCCATTGTCCTCAGGTGAAAAATGTATTTTTAAAAAAGCTACAAAATCTGAAGTCAATGCAAACAAGTTTAAAGACAATAAAGTTCCTAGACCAGGCATGAGTATTTGAAGTTGAATATCTGAGTTACTAATGAGTTCTCAGTGCAAGTGTGAATGTATAAAAAAGTGCTAAACTGAAGTCTCCATTTTCCTTGTTGCTACTAAGTAGCTTGCTTTGCACTCCCTTTTCTACATTTGCACTTTCCTTCTGATCTCATGGGTGGTTTCTTTTCCCACTACAAAGCTGGTGGTGTCATTTATGGATGCTGCTCTGGCTTGGGATGACTGGTAATACATATATTCATATAGACATACATCACCAGTTGTCATGTGAAGATTACTGTGTTACTCACTCCTAGAGGGCTTAGCCGCAAAGTTCAAAATTGCTCTGGCCCATCAGTGAGTGACATGAACACACAGCATACTTGCAGCATCATCTGGAGTTTTAAGCCTTGTACCAGTGTGCTGATTGTGAAGTGAACTAGTTGCTGTATGTTCTCAATCTGTCACTGTGCAAGCCCATTTTATTCTGGAGAGAGCTGTACAGTTTTAATCAAAATTTGTTACTGTGCTACATTGTTCTTCCAATATAGTTAATGGTTTTCCAATATTGCTACCATACGCATTTGTTCAAGTTACACTTTTTGTTGCAGAGCCTTGAGCTGAGACTTAAAATTTAGTAAAATATTAAAATAATTGTGTTAGTCTGGTATCATGCCCAGAGAGTAAGTCTTAATAATTTGGAAACCAGTTGCACAACTAAAACTTACGTTGAATCAGAATTTATTTTGCAAGATGCTAAACAGTAATGACAGAACAACTGATGCACCAGAACTGAATCCTTAGAAGAAATTGAGTACAAAAAGGAAAAACACCAGAGCCTTGTGTAAGGGCTACATAGAAATCTGTACTTCTGACTGGATTGTGGAAGGTCAGCTTTCTGCTGTTTAAACTCTGGTATCTTGTAATACCTGTCTACATATAGCAGGTACTGACTGAAGCCTCATGTTAGGGCTAGAACAGACCTTGAAATACAGAATTTGCAATCTTCTTGCAGTTTACTGAAGCTCATGTTACTAGCCAATGTTATTACATGTTTGCATTCTTTTCCATCTAGCAAGTATTTGGGATTTTCCATATTGAGACTGGTTGCTTTAGCAATAATATGAGATTTGATACTTTTTACAATTTCTCTGTTTGGAATAAGCCTGAATGGACTGGTAGCATGATCTGAAATTCTGTAGTCCTTTTGCAGCATCAGAAACCCCCATTTTGAAATATATTTTTTAAATATAATTATTAATGTTGCATGACTACAATTCTATAAAATCTGAGAAAACCCTTTTTTTTTTTTTTTTTTCCCCAGACAATTCTACTATAATTATGGTCAAGATTTGCTCAATAACTCATAATAATTTTGGGGAACAGTGGAGACTGTACTTTCATGGTTGGGTGTATTGGCTATGGGCAGATTTCTGCCTGAAGATCTACAATTATCTGAAACAGAGTCTAGTCAGTTAGTTTTATTGAATGGGCAGAAAATTTTGCATTAAGTATTAGAAAATATGCTGCAAGCTTACTTAGGTGAGTTGGCTAAGTACAGCCTGTCACTTGCCTGACAGAATTGTGGACCAGAGGTCCATGCTTTGATCTGCAGAGGAGCTACTGATGCAATTTATTAACATATGCAGGAGATTGACAATATGAAACCTCCTATCATGTACTTACCTGAGTTGTCAGTTAATTTATTTTAATTCTGCAAATGTTAGAGAGTGTGAAAAAGGCAGTTTGTAGTTAGTATATCTTGCAGTTCAAGAGTAAGTGTTTAGTTATTGCTTAAATGAATGGGTTTCAGGCATTTGACTGCTGCCATTATTGCTGCTCTTGATATGCATGAATAGCTCTATATAAGCCATTGTTTTTTAAAAGAAACACGTTTAGGATTAGATTACCCTTACATGTTCTGAAGCTATAATCAGTTCTGCTGTGGCTTTTCCAGTGCAGATTTGTGTGTAACCATTTTACAGGATGGGTTTTAGCAAAGATATTTAACTATACTGCATTCCTTCAGAAGGAAGACATCAGCTAGGTGATGTCAGCATCACAGCTGATTTTTTTTGCTGATAACTGAACTCTGATCTCAGTTATAAAAAAATGGCTATGCTTAATAAAATTAGTTCTGTTCACTTTATCTCTGGAAATATTAATTATCCTTTTACTGGCTCTTCAATAGTACAGACTTTTAATCTAAACTTGCTTCATTTAATAAGGCCTCTCTTTTTTCAAAAAGTTTTTTAAATTATTTTTTCTGATGTTCATGACTGAATATAGGAAAGCAATAAATTCAGACATCTATGAAGTCTTAATGTAGAGTAAGATCTACCTAATTTCAGCCTTTCACTTCTTAATCCCTATGTTTTTCTGAAAACACCTTTAAGTTTTCTTAAGGCAAAATTATTTGTAGCATGAGAAGGAGAACTGGTATAACTTAAGTTCTGAAATTCCCTGTTTGGCTCCCAAATAGTTTGTGGAGAACAAGTAAAAAGAGGGCAGATGACAGGCAGATAGCATGCTTTTGCAGAAGAGAAATTTTGTCTCTTTATAAAAGGCAACATTTCATCTTACTTAAAATTGTTGGTTTCCTTTGCTGAATACACAGACAGTGACAAAGCCAGAATAATTTAAGTACAGATTTTCACTCTTATCAGGCCTGCATTTTCTATGCATAAACAGACACAGAGTAAATATATAAGTATATATATATGCGTATACATATATTTATGCACAGAGAGAGAAAGGAATAGGTTAAAAATAAGTTTGACACATTTCAGCTCATTCTGCCTGCCATAACAGGCAACACTTGCCCAGTAACAGTTTTGCTCTTTGAGCTGTGTACCATTGCACAACTCCTTTCTGTACCTTGGCTATTTTATAAGAATAACTTGGAGTCATTTCTACAATTTGAAGAGTAAGCTGTTTTCCTTATTACATTGCAAGCTTGGAGCAGCAATATCAGCAAATAAGCAATAGCCCTGTTCTCCCCACACATTCCCACAGAGCTATAGCAAGACTGTAAGAGCAAGGATCTGAGCCTGAAGCTGTATGAAGTGTCCAGTCTCCAGTTTCAGCTGCAACTCTGTGGAGAGATTCCTGGTCAGCTTGCCCAGGAGTGGCTGTCGGTCCTTACTGCCAGACGATGGCAGTGACTTTTCTCTGCATTCTCAGAAGCAAATCCAATGCCACCTCTCACACATCTATCCCTAGGACAGAACAGCTTCTGGCATAGATGCCTGTCTAGCATTTGATGGATATGGATGAATCATGAAAGCTTTTACAAATTGAGTTTTGCTTTTCAATTACTGTTAAATCAGCATTGCTACCTACCTGATGTCATGCCTCAAAGTCATGCAGGTGACAGATCTGTCATGTCATGTTGGACCTCTGGGAAAATAGGAAGGGAGAAACCCTCTGCAGCACAGCCACTGTATTGGAAAGGGTTGTGTGTTGATCTGGAAGCCAGGATTTCTGCGTAACCTCTGACTTTTATCAGACAACGCCTCACATTGCTATGCTCTGGGCAGCAAATATTAGTTTACAATGAAGCCACCTGAGCAATTAAACATGTTAATTTCTGTGATATTTGGCATCTTGATTATAACCTTCATTCATCTGATACTAAACTGTGAATTTATATGCAAATGAACAAGGTTTGAGCTAACTTAATTAGGAATTGCATTAAATTCAGTTGAAATAAGTCACATGTAATATGAAAAAAAAAAGCATCCTGAACTTCTGCATTATATTTGGTATCCTTTCAGAGAACCATATTTAAAAGTGATTTATGTTAGACAGGGTACATTTTTCTCTCAGCCAGGATCTCAGTTTCTGCTCTCATACACATGTACTTTCTTGTGCTTGTCAGCAGTTGAAAAACAAGGTGAAGTCCCACAACCTAGGTCCTGGAAACAGTAAGTCCCCAGGGCAGAGCCAGTGCTTGAGAACATACTAATGCAAATGCAGAAGTCTTACATTTTTGCTGTACTGCAGATAAATGGAGTGCTTAATGAGGCAGAGCTGGTAATGCAGTCCCTTTCGCCACCACCAAATCCATGCCTTTGTTAAGTTCTGAAGCTTTCTGCATATGCAAGTCGTGTGTGAATATGCAAATTAAATTACTACAGCCAAAAGCTTAAAGCTAGGAAATTATCAGAGCCTGTTTTCTGTACTCTTGAAATATTCAGGAGTCACTTGATGGATGCCTCGAAGCTCTGGAAACAACACTGTGAAAATGGGTGCAACCAGGGAAAACAGTGAATGACATCTTTATATTTCTAAACAGAGCAGAATTAGCAATACCACAAATAGCAAAGAGCTAAATACACTTTGCTTTTTGTGTATGCTACTGAGAGAGGATTGTGATGGTTATAATAGTCTTGGCATTTTCAGATTGCTTTCCAGACCTCTAGGGTTTAGGTAAGTTGTGAGTAAGCTCTCTGGTTTGTGTTTTAATCGCAAAGCCCCCAGTAATCAGAATGCAGTACATTGTTACTTTTACTACTGCTGCTGCTAGTACTGGTACTACTGCTACATACTTCCCCTGATCTTCATCAACACTTTGGAGCTTGACTGTTAAAGGAAAAGAGAGGAATTATTAGTTGGGTTATACCTTTTTCCACCAGCTGTCAAAATTCCTAACCTTATTATTGAAGGAATTCTTCCATTTAGGTCAGGAATTCAGTTTGCTTTTCAAAATAACATTTGAATGAACATTTTTATTGCAGTTCCTAAACCATATTTTGGGAAAGTATTATACTGGTGTGTGTTTAGCTCTTTGGCTGAGCTAATTACTTGTGTCAGACTGTATTCTTTCAAAGAATTACTGGCTAGGTCACTTTAGAAAGAGACCTTTGCTTGCCTGTAAAACACAGTTTTGGTTTCTAGAACAGGTTTGCATCTTTGTATGTTCTGCATTAGTACTCACCAGCATTCATTTACTTTTCATTTGAAATTTTAATTACCTCACCAGTGACATCACAAAAATGCAATAATCCTGTGCAAATGACTGCCTTTCTAATTCTTGAAAATATTTAATGATGTTTACACAGCATGTCAAATATCTCCAAAGTGTAAAGTCTTATTTCTTGCTCCATGAAATGTAAGAGAAGCAGTATTTCCTGCTAGTTGTATTGTCTCATTTGCTGCGTATGGAATATAAACTTCTACAGAGGTTTACTAGTTTCTGAAAATGTATTATTTTCTGAAAATGTACTATATTATTTTCCATGTTAATTTACTTGCAGTAGTTCTCTTCTGAAGTCCTGGTTGTTGCTTTCATATATATAATATTAACTTCACTCATTAACAGGCAATTATTTGTTGTGTATAGCAAATATTTGAGTGTCATATTTTAGGTGAACACTTTTTAAACCTTTAATGACCTGTTCAGGCTATCCCAAATGCAATAATACTGAGTTAAGTACTTCTGTCTGTGACATGAGCATCCACACAAATATTGCATTCTAGAGCAGCATAAAGTTCCCAGTGAGAGGATGCCATATAACTGCTCTCCACTCAGCAGAGTGTTTGACTGATGCTGGAGTATTAAGAATGGTCACACTAATTTAGTCCTTTAGACTTTGTGTTCATGTCTTCCATGAGATATGTCACAGACTTGTTTACTTCTTAACTTAAATAATTTCAGAGATATTTGAAATCATTTGAAGCCATTCTTGTCCTAAGAGATGTCCTTTCTGCCTTCAATAGAATATAATATTAAAGCTTGGAGTCCAGTTATAAAGTTGTCTGATGAATTGAGTGCTTCTTGTAATTGAAGCACATATAAAATAATGTGAAGATAACGCACTTTTGTTGTAAATTAAAGTGGTTAGCTGTCAGGCTAATAAAGCCCTAAGCCTGTGCAGGCTTCATCACTTTCACTGAAGTGTATTTAATTAAGGTTCTATGTGCCTGGAGGCAAAAGCATTGAAGTTTGAGGGGTGGAATGGAGTGACTGGAGGCATGTACTTTTATTGGCATTTGCAACATAGCTAGTCAGAAATGCATCCTGAAATATGATTGATTCAGACAAATGTGCTGGTCAGGAAATTTTAGGTGCAAGCTTTCTGAATTACTTCTGTTTTTCCACAAAGAAATGAAGGGTACAATTGATTTTCTTTAAGCTTTGTGTGCTTACATATTCTTTTCTAAAGTTTGAAAACAGAGCTATTACAAATCCATGTGTTAAAATGAGAGCTCTGAGAAAGGCAGGGAGCTGTGGGCTGAGAAAGATAGCAAACTGTTAAACAGTTGAAACCATCTGAGGGAGTAATTATATGAAATAGGATATAGAAATAAGTAACATTTGAAGGTTTAACTATAAAAAATTGAATTAATTTTTAGAGGATGTAAGAGTTCAGATTACATCTCACAGTCCAATAGAGGCCTCCATAGAGAACCTTCAAAGTTTCTGTGTAAACTACCGTATTTTCATGGTTTTTCATGATTTCCCAGCTTATCACCAATTAAAGCTCCTGTGCAAGGATGTGTAACTAATTGATTTTTCATCTCACTAGCCATAATGAATATTGAAAAAATGATACTAATTGAGTATTTAAAAAGAAAAAATTCTAAAGCATAGGTTTAACTTAAGCATACATGTAGTAATCAAAGCTTTATTATTTCACCAAAATAAATCAGCTTTTGAACTTTCTAATTCACTGCCCTTCCTGCTGTTTGTCTTCCCTCCCTGGAGAAAACCACATAGACAAGATAATTAGGTGTTAAATGTGATTGAGGGTCCATTTAAAATTGCACTTTTTGTAAATGATGGGTCTAAGAGACTCTGTACACTGTAGCCAGTGATTTCTGTCAAATGCCAATAATAGGGACTCGTTACTGTCTGATAAATAAATTACTAAACATATTTACTGTTAAAAAACTAATGTGCCATTAGCCACAAACATGGCTGTGTTCATTGTTTACAAAGATTTTATGTCCTTCCCTAATAAGGGGTTCTCATTTTTAGCAATTCCGAAACCTTTCAGTGTCAGTCATTAACTAAGCAAAAGATACAAGATGATCGATTTATACTTTTTTTTTGTTTTCTTTTTAACATTATGGATTGATTCCCAAAGTTTTGGAAATGTTCTTAGAAATATGGGGGGGAGGACAGAAGCTGATAGCATACAGTGATACTGTATGGATTCAGTCACTGCTGGAATCAGAGGATTTTGCCCTTCTCTACAAGATGCGTCCCAGATTTTCTATTTTAGAATTTCCTGTGTAGTTGTGTCCCGCCTGTGCTGCAAAATGAGAGAACCTATCTTTCCTTCTGAAAATTTCTGAATTACAATGATGAGAGTGGTGTTAATATATTTATACTAATGACTATATTTTTTACCTTTTTTAAACTTAATGTGGAAATGCGCTATACCAGATCAAATGCTTTATCCCTTTAATCCAGTAGGGTTTTTTTTCTGACAGTTGCCAATACCAAAGAATAATGAGAAAAAATTCAAGGACTATTTGTCAGTTTCAAGATTATCATCTGAAGTGAAATGCACATTTCACAGTAGCTCATAGATTTTCTCACTTTCTGAACTACTTTTTATTTTTAGTTTTAGAACTTCTTGTTGTTTATATATCAACATTTAGTCTTTTTTAGTATTTAGTAAGCATTTACCATTATATACTGACAATTTAAGACGGATTGATTTGAATTGCTGATATTTCACATGGCCATGTAAAACTATTACAAGCATAATATTTTTAAATTACACTGAGGATTTAAACTGTCACAGGGATTAAAGCCTGTAATATACTGCAGGAATATTTAGGAAGAAAACATCAATCTGTTTCCAATGGCATTTGACAAATCTGTAGATAAGGCAGTATGATACTGCCACCCATAGTACCCTTGTTCCACAGGGTGGGTGGAATCCTTCCAGTCCTGCTTCTTATGAGTCTACAGTGATTTCTGAGGAGTTTAGATCCCTTTGGGAGCTATTTGAGATAATGTGGGCATGTAACTATCGTTAGGAAATACTATGAAGCTTCTACCACCACAGAACCAAAACTCTAGACTTTCCTTCTTCAAAGATAAATGTACTTTTTTTTTCTGCAAAAATCTGCACATTGTCCTCTATTATTTGCAGTACACTTTAAAATAAAAGTCATAACATTTATGATTCTCAGAGGCTTAGCAAGGAATTTGCTCACTGTCATAAAAATTGATAGTAAATTCTAGGCCTTGGAGACCGAAGATGTCTGTGATTTCCAGAGCTGGAGGGTTTGCTGAGAAGGTCTTCCTCGCTGTTTTGAACAGTTCAAGCCCAGAGGTTACAGAATGTCTGCAAATATAATTGAAACTGCTGTGGGATGGTACTGTAAAATACAGATTTCTCTGCAAGGCTGCAAGACCATTCTGACCAGCCTTTTGTCTGGGCAACATGTTTTTTTTCTTTTACTCTTCTAACTCCATCACCATGTCTTTACTTAGCCCCTTTCTCTTCTTTTTAATTTTGCTCTTTTTAATTGTATGCTATCATCAGAAATCCTGAAATCCTTTTTTTTTTCTTTTTAATGGCTGTTCTATTTGTTTGACTACTGATATTATACAATATAGGCAACACATCTGCCTGAGGTACCAATTCATCACAGTGGGGCAGAAATAGCCCATGCTGGTAGGATACTTTGCAGTGACATAAAAATATGAATAAAATATGAATAAAAATTATGGGGAAGCCTCAAAAAGACTTTATTATACAAGTGATTTACAAGACAACTAGTTACAAGACAACTAGTCTATCAATATTTGAGTTTTCTTTAAGTGGCTTTCAGAGTAAGGAATTCCTCATTTGCATAAAAATAATGCAAATATTCTTACTTCATCCTATTATTTTAAATATTTCTTGAATATATTCTGTATTTAGAAATTTTCTAAATTTTCTGATGACATTCTACTGAAAATGTCAACCTGATAAATGTAGTGATAATGCTATCTGATAGATCTACCAAGTCTTTTGTAGAGCATTTGTGAATATCTTACTGTATCTTACTGTGCTGCTACCTAGTGACCAGAATAAGGATAAAATTTGTACAGAAGGCACATCATCATCAAATGAACATTGTCCTTGGTAAATACAGACTTCATTAAAATTACAGCTTACACCTTAGATTCTGAAAAATGAATAAGGAAATATGATGGGAAGGGAAAATGTTAATGTAAAGCTGACTAGTGTGATTGCTTGAGCCAATAAGATGGTTACGACTCTACCATTTGCTCTGCCTGCATTTTCATTTTAGTTCATTGTGGAAAGATAATAGTCTGTGTTTCTTACATCAGAGGGACAAAGAGTGGAAGATAACAGCAGAATAACTAAATTTATAACAACTGATTGTGTAATTACTTTATATTTTCTTTGTCTCTTCTGAATATGAAGATAAAAACAAAATAGAGGATCTTCATTGGGATAAAGAACTTTCAGGTTAATTACAGATTAGTAATTAAAGGTTAGTAAGTCATGCTGTTTGTAAAACTGTACAATTATATATCATTGCTTCAATTCTATAATACTAAATTAATAGTAAATATTGCACTTTCCTTCCAAAATTACTGTATTTCTATATTCAGACACTCTAAATATAGAAAAGGCTACAAGTCATGAAACAAGATAAAGTTTCTAAGCTGAATTTAAAACCACAGTGGTTCAAATGAAATGCCTTTACACAATCCCAAATCGAAGATTACTTTAATCTCTGTAAAGCAAAAAATACTTATAAGTAAGGTAAGATTTTTAGTAGTTCTACAGACTAAGCCTAAACTCACACTAAAAGTATTCCTGAACAAACTCAGCAAAGCTTAACATTTCTTTAGTAAGTAGATCCTTCCAAAAACTAACTTGGCTTGATATTACCACCTAGCACCTGAATGATAGGAAAGATATTAGGGAATGCACTGCATCTTAACTTAATGCAAAACTAAACTGTGATTAAAATATAAAGGAATTCAAAATAATAACAAAAGACATGAGGGAAGTCAGGAAAGTGAAAAAGTTTGGCTGAAGTTTTCTTTGCATTGTTTATAAAGGTCAAATGAAGCTTTGTCAGACCATGCAAAACTCCTTCACAGTGAGGGCCCTGATCCTGCTCAGGCAGTTATCATATGATTAGTATCAATCAGAGAAAGGATAAACTTTATGCTAGAAATTAGACAGAAAGTAATGTGATTTTCAGAGACAGAAGATGTCTTGGACCAAGTATAATATCCTAGGGTTTCTTGTGCTTCTCTGAGATTGACTCTGTATTTGTGGGAAGAAGGTGCACTGGAGTGGGGACCACTGTAGTAGATCCCAAATGACATTACAGTGATGAGCAACAGCAGATAAGCTGCTGACAGTTCTATTGCTTTGATGTACTCTATCCTGTAGTGTATTCTGAGTAACCACCACCACATTGGAAGAGGGTAGATTCAGGCTGGATATATATTTTTAGAGTGAGGGTAGTGAAACTCTGGAGCAGGTTGCCCAGAGAGGTTGTGAATATCTCCTCTCTGGAGGTGTTCAAAGCCAGGCTACACAAGGCACTGAGCAGCCAGATTTAGTGGGAGATGTTTCTGCCTATGGCAGGGTGGTTGGAACTAGATGAGCTTTAAGGTCCCTTCCAACCCAAACTATTCTATGATTCTATCTGCAGAAATATTATCCCAAACACATACAGGCATATGATACAGAATTTCTAATTACTAATTAGAAAACAGGTGTTTCACTCCATGTTGTACTGTTCAAACATGGAAGTTTTCTGTCTCTAATATACATAACAGGCTTCCCCTGGACTATTGGAGATGAAGTTATGCATTATTGCTATTTCCTTACAGGTTTCATATATAAAGAGCCATTAACTAGCTTTTATTTTTGCATTTTGTTTGAATGCAAAGACAGCCCATGTTGCTGGCTTTAGTCTATCAAGCAAAATAATAAAGAATCACTGTGATTATCCAATGTGTATGCACATTGAACAGAAGTATAAAAAGCAAAAGCAATAGGGAGACAAATAAAAATAGAGACTGATCTTTGGCAAATAATGTTTCCTGTTGCCCCACAACTCAAAGACTCATGAACAATAAAACTTTTGAAAGAATAAATATGTTATCTTATGAAACAGTATGATACAATATTCATTTTTTTATTTAATGTAATTATTTTGGTAAATTTTATTACTGACTTTGGATTTTTTTTCTTTGTATATGCACTAGGGAGATACTTAGTGAAAGTCCAAAACAAGTATTTGACAGGTTTAGCTTTCCCTGTGGTGTTGCATTCAGCGTTACACTTCAGTAAAAATGTCCCCAGGTGACTTCCTTTGTTTATGTTACCAAACTGTTGCAGTCATCACCTCACCTTAATTCCTCAGTGAGCTTCACAGGGGGGTTGCACAGAAAGAGGACAAATGACAACAGGCCAGCTTTTGTCATCATTTCTGTGCGTATATGCAGTAAACAACAGAACAAACTGAAAATATGGGAAAATTAATCAGCTGCCAGCAGGCCAGAATAGATTTCAGGCAGCAGTTGACCATTCTTGATGTTAATCTTGATGTTCATATGGCTGGCATGTCACTTATCCAGTGGATATCAGCATTAGCTCTCCTATGCCTGGCAGTGTTTGACAGGAAAAGTTTGTATTGAATATAAAATTGACAAACCCCTATGTATAGCAACTCTCAAGACAAATAGCTGTAATCCCTACATAGGCAACAAAAGACTCTCTGAGGTCTGCTGCAGGGATGTCTGATATTCACTTGCAGAAAGCACATAGAAAGCCCAAATGCACCACATTATTTTTATTTTATAGTTGTTTTTTAAATATTAATTTAAACCTTATGAACATGTCTTCAAATATTTTTTTTAAATTATTCTCCCTGTACACTTCTCAATAATTACAAGGAAGAAAGATTCAGACTTCTGTGTTTTCTCTGTAAAAATTCTACCTTTTCTATAAATGACTACATATTATACTTCAACTGTTATATCTATGGTGAAAAATAAAATAGTGCTTAAAACACTTAGGGTATCAGTGAAAAAAAAATCAGTGAGCAAACACAGAGAAATACAGAATCAATATATGCAGTTCATATCAGAAGTACATTTTTTTTTTCAAAATCCTTAATTAGATAATAAAATAGCAAGTAACAAAGGGTAAAGGACAAACTAGGTCTGTCTTTGAAAATATTGGTTTTAATGCACCATCCATCAGATTTAACAGGATAAGAGTGTTGTAAGTTAGGAAGGGCTAACAAAAGAAAACTATCAATTCAGAATTATGTGCCTATTCAACTAGAAGAAAGCATCAATTGCCTTATCTTCTTTTACACCAGTGAGAATATTGACATGCATGTATGTCAATTGTGATATGTAACAAAAAATACAAACCTACAATAGATATTTAATATGATACAAGCATGAAATACTTCCAATTCATTTTCTCTCCAGACAAAATTAAATCACTTTTACTATAATTTTCAAAGTAAGACTCTATTTCTTGTTACTTGTGAAAATATGCAGCTTTTTTTAATTTTTTTTTTTAGTAAGACCTATATTTCTTTTTAATTTTATATCTCAAACTCGGTGGCTTCATTCCTTGTGTATGATATGGACACACAGAGCTAATGTGGCCTATTTCATGCCCTTCTTACAGTCCTGCAGGAATTTCTGCAAGAAAATACACTGCAAGCTGATGTAGGAATTGGAGAGAGTTTGGCTGTCCTTCATGAATAAAAATCTCTTTTTCTAGAATAAATTTCCTAGTAGTATTCTGCTCATGGCTTTGTATTCACAAGGAAATAAGGAGACAGGTAGAAAGGAGGACAGCGCAGGCTTACAAGAAATGCTTTTGCCTTACTTGTTTAGGGATGGAGAAATGCAAGATCTATAAGAAAGAGGCCATTTGGCACACTGTAAGAGGGGATTTAAAATGTAGTCAGTAATCTGCACAGTATTACATGGTAAAATGAAGATAATGTTGTGGTATTGAGAGCTTTGCAAGAGCAGAGCTTCATAATCTGCTTCAGAAAGAGTTATTCTATTTAGTGGTGTGAAAAAGCACTGGACTGGTTAACTCTTTGCTTTTTATATTAATTTTTTATCTGTTCTGTTACCAAACTCTTATGTTCTCAACATATTTATTTTGCTAGTAAACACCCTACAGATTTGGAGGCCTAGAGGAAAATTTTGTTTGCTTGTCCTATTTTAAGCATAATTCAATGTAAAGCAGAAAATACTATTTGCATTTTCTTTCCATTTATAAGGAAGTTTCCTAGTAACAAATGGAACCTTCAATACAATAAAATTTACATGAAACAAGCTGTCATTTGAGAGCTATGTGGTTGGAATGATGCCAGTCAATAATAGATTGCATACCTCTGGTTAATTTATTAGCCACCTGTTCCCAAATCCATTACAAAAGCACATTAAGATGCTATCAGGTTGGGGTAGTGTTTGGAGCTTCAGGACTTTGAGGCTGTTTTTCATGTAAAATGATGCTAATAGAAAACTGAAATGAGCAGTAGTATGTACTTCTCTCCACAGAGAAAAAAGGGAAATATTCTGTAGGTTGCAATTTCTGCTTCCATCCTCTTTGAGAAATAATTGTGTTTTTATGAAAGCATGTTCTCACTTAATTAGAATAGAAACTAATAAAGAAAACTTAATAATGCAGACAAAGATTGCAAATGTTAGTGCAACTGGTGTCTTTTACAGGCATATGGGAATTCTACAAAATTATGAGATATTGTAGGTTAATGTTTTTACTGCCTTTCATGAGAGAAGACATCATTTCTATATGGATATTTCTGCAATTCAGAGCTCAATTTTTCATAACCTAGCTCCTGAAAGTGTTATCAATGTCACATGCACACTTAAAAGGTACAATTACAAAATCAGATGCTAAGAAAGTGGGAAGTTGTAGAACACTGGTCAGATTGCCAGAGGAAGAGAGATTTTAAGAACGTGCTTGGATAGAAAAGGAGATCATCCATCCTTTGTGCTCATTTAGTCTGCTCATACATGAATGAGACAATAAAAAATGGGCATTGGTTTCAATACTGAGAAGTAATATTGTCACACTTTACCTGGAGGATCTCATGAAAAAGATCCCAAAAGTCAAAATTCCGCAGAGTCCAGGAAGGAGCTATTATGCCATCCTTTTTAGAAAAGGAAAGAATGTTAAACCAGCAGAATTCTCAAATTAAATACATTTATAATAGTACTAATGGAAAATATTAATGTGAACTGAGCAGCCCTGTGTAATTGTAAGCTTGGATGTTATGTCTCAGTTGAAGGAAATTTAACATGGTGACAAGGACTCACTACTCATTAGAGATTAGAAACTACTGAGCAACAACAAACTCATTTCTTGACTCTGAATTTGTTGTAGAGGTATATCGTTCAGGCTCTCACTGGCTTGATATGACAAGATGATAGCCACAGAGGTATTGCTCTAGGCATGAAGGTAAAGAAAGAAGAAGATAAAGGCGAGAATTCTAACTCAGCGTCTCCTCAAAAAGATTGTGAGGAAAAAAACTCCATCTGTGATGTATGCAGTATGCCACAATTACCAGAATTGATTGAATTGATTGAATTAGCCTTATATGAGACAGTAAAAGTGTTTTCTTGACATATTAGCCCTCTAAGTGGTAGACACAATTAAGAAGTTTTAACTGCAGGTTACTTAATGTTAAAGAAAGAACACTCTTTTAAGGCAGGAATGTGTCTTCTTGAAACTGCTTTACTGCTGTCATTTATTTCTGGGAATAAGATGGAGCCATACTGCTGGAACAGTCATTTTGGGTAGTTGAATCTATTTCTAATGTTACTACAGGATATTCTCAATTGATAGATAATGATTCAGGTTCCGTACTTATAGCTACACTTGAGTTCAGCCAGAAGGAAAAGTAGTAATAAAGTGCATTGAAATTAGAGCCCGATCCTTTACTGCTTTTCATCTTGTGTAGTTGTGCACAGTTTTGCAAGAGAAAGGAAAATATTGTTATTCTGAGATGATGACTTTGAGCTCTCATACCACATGAAAGTACTTACAGAAGATACATTGCAATAATGTATAAGACTCAGTATCTCCTCAAGGAACAGCCTCACTAATATGCCATTATTTTAAAAAATGTTACAGGTAGCTGATACAAGTCTCCAAGCCATCCACGCCTACTGCTTTCCTTCAAATAAACCACTGCTGACAAGTGCAAAGTAAAGGTTTTTGTTTTTTTTTTTAAGAGTGATAGTGTGGGGTAAAATTAATACTCAGTGGATCAGTGTTGTAGTTCAAAGCCTTTGCTGCATGTATAACCAGAGCAGAATGTTTGTAACAAACTTTTTTTTAATGCCCTCAAAAGCATTATCTCTGATGGTTTAGTTGTAAGGCTTAGGTCACACATAACCAACACCAGTGGCAGCTATCTGTCAAATATAAATGCAGTCGGGCTGCTTTCTCTCATTCTTTTCCTCCCTTGTGTTGCAGTATGGTGTAAACAGAACCACTCCTTTGGGAATCTTCCTTTTATTAAGGTGCTTCCTTCTGGAAGCCCTGTGACCATACTGTTCCTTGGCCATCCAGAAGTACTGAGCAGGCACAGGGTATTAGAGTCTTGCAAAGCCTGCATAGCTCCTTTGATTGCTCTTAGCTGCACTGGGGGGCAAGCACTCTGACCCAGATGGCCCCAGTGATAGGAAGCCCATAGTTTACTCTACTATGTATGCTGTCCAACACCTGACTAGGGGAGATAAATTAATTCCTTAAGATTGAGCAATTTTTAAAATTGCTGAGAAGTCAATGCATATATTTTCATGTTCTTTGCAATTTTTATGTTATTTTATTCCAAAATTTTAATCCATTATTAAAGTGGCATCTGTCTTGCAAATGCTCATTCATATTAACATAGTTATATGAACTGAAAGAAGATAAAAGATCACTACTGAGTTATTTTTGTGAAAGCATCTTCTAATTCCTACTGAATTAAAAATTTAATGAAATTAATTTTAAAATAGTTATGCTGTACTGTTCTTTCTGTTGAACAGTTACCTTGATCATCAGAAGAGAGCATATTCTTGTCAGATCAGAAACTTGTATTTCAGATTCTGGAATGAACTAAATTATATCTCACTGTTCATGATAAGATGGGCTACATTAGTCATCCATTAAACAATACATAGGCCATATAAAGCCTGGAAAAATTCAGGGAGTTTTGTAGAAACTGCATGTGTGCCTTTACATTAGTGAACATTGGGTAGAAACTGAAGGATATTATGTTGGTTTATGAGAAAGGTGTATTTCATGGTTTAAAAAATGCTGTTTTAAGTAGATGGCTTTCTAAGTGAGTCATGTTCTCTAAGCTGGGTGGACTCCAACCTGTTGTTAGCTAACCATAGCTGTTAGGTAGAGTAACTTTCTCAGTGTGAACAGAAATAAATGTAATGCATGTATGCATTTGCAAACGAGAAGTCTGCTGTGAAAAATTATTCAAAACTAGTGTAGTGTTAGAAAGTGGCTAATGAAAATATAGTTAGTGAGAAACTAACTGCCTTTCTCATATGGAGAATCTAGAAGTCCAGCTTAGAAACAGCATCTTGATGAGACATAAATCATTGCCAGGAGACTATTTAAATGTAGCAACATGAACATGAACTGGACATTTTGCTGAGGTTTTCTGATGCGCTGGGTTAGTTACAGTTCTGCAAGAAAGATAAAGGTGTTGGCAGAACTGTAGAGCTGTTTATGGGTGCCAGGTACTTTACTCAGATTTAATATGAATAATTTTGCACATTACACTTACTTTGAATGGTGATTAATGCTACCTATGGAAAAATATTTTGGTGAAGTGAGGACAGATTTCTCTCAACCACTGTCCTGCCATTCTTGGTCAATAGGACATTTCCTGTGAGGATAGCAGATGTTAGTCCAGTCTCATGAATATTTTAGCGTATCAGCTGCATGTCTAAAGAGATGAGAGGAGGTATGAAATGATGTGAAACAATTTGAACTTAGTCAGTGCATAGAAACCTTACTGACAGAATAGGAAGTGCTAACATTCATCACCAAGAGAAAAGCCTGAATTCTACCGACACTAGTGTGTTAAATGTCTTTATGGACATCATGAAAATGGGTCTTGCATATACAGCAGTATAATAGCAATAACAAAGTATGATCTAGTGGCTAGAAATAGGGGATATAGGCCTGTCTTGATTCTGGTACTACATTGTTCTTCAAAGCTCCTCTGCCTGCCTCAGCAGCTGAAGGGCATTGTGGAATCAGCACCATACTGGCATTTCATTGTATCAGGAAAACTGTGGTTTGATCTCATCTTGTTCCCCTTTCCCACTCTGTCTGTATAGCTGATGATTGTTCCATCCCTTTAAAAAGATAGGAAACATGGATTTTAATAGACTTTAATGATCTCCACAGGATGTAGAACTGGACCTCTGAAGCCCTTGTCTTACTATTGAGTACATCATGGAGTACAATGAAGGACACTCTCCATTGCCTAGAGGAGTATGTGAGCTCATGGAATGCTCCTAGGCTTCCCAGATGGTTTGATGGCAGATCTGCTGGCAGTGTCCTAGAAGAAAACAAAGATATACTGTAAGCTGACATTTTCCCTGTCAGAGCAGTCTTTAGCCAGGGGATTTTCTTCACTACCTCCTAAATGATTGTTATGTTATAATGATACAGTAATTAACGCATGTGTCATGAATGGATCATGATTAACTGAGGGCTATAGGGGAAAAAATTAAAATTGTGTGGAGATATTTAATGCTGGAAAACACAGGGAGATAAGGGAAGACTTCATGTGCACTTGGTACTAGCCAGTAGGCTTAGCTGCATCATTGTACCCATTGCTAGGAAAACTTTTCAAGTTTTATTTTCTGCCATGATGAAGATGTGTCTAAAACACATAGATTTTACAAAATTGCTGAGGAAATATGTACAAACTTATCAATATTCATAATTTTAATTTATTTGCTTTTATATTAATGCCTATCTCTTATAAGTTCTCTCTAGAATTATCTTTTCATTATATGGATTAAGTGCCTCACACCATGCAATGCTAATAATAGGACCTAATCATTAGTCCAAAAATCTTAACTCTCTAAATATTAAAAATTATATTCCCATTAGATTTCATACACTTGTTAATTTAGACTTGAGTCCAGGAAGTTGGAGATTCAAACCAAATGTTACTTATTTCAATGCTACCTCTATCCCTGTGTCTAAGTGTTATGAATTACCTCAGTTCACTTTACAAAGTGAAGAGGTTCTGCCAGTATAGTAGGAAAATAATAGTAATAATCTTTACTTTTTCAGGTATTGAAAGCAGCATGTTCTCTCCTGCCATTTAGGCACAAATTTAGGCTACATTGAAAATCCAAGTGATTATAATCCTTGCAGAGATCTAAGGATGGGAAATTCTACCTTCGTTTGCCAAGGCCCCAGCTGGTGTATCTCCTGTGCTAAAATCTTTTTGATGTATCACCTGGACAACTATGTAACAAGTGCTGGGCAACAGCTCATTGCTGTTCCTAAATCTGGTGAGGTGTCAAGGCGTGATCAGAGCTTAGGGAATGCATGCTGTCTTCTGAGCTGGCAAAGCAATGGGTATTGCAGAATAGGTGAAAAAATCTGCCAGTTAAATTGCAATAAACAAGTTCTTTCCTTGTGAATCACATACTTCAGAGTTGAAAGAATTTGCATTACAAGAAACTCTTCTGACTGACAAACCCTTCTCAGGTAAAGCAACAAATGAGCAGTTCACAGGTAGGAAAGAAAGTGACAGGACAAAGAGCAACTCCCTGCAAGGCTTGTGAGGCAATTCCCTGCCTGTCCTCCCTCACAAGATGCAAATGATATAAATATTCAAAATTAACATCTGCCTTGGAGGTTGGACCCAACCCTGACCATAAATAAAAAATAATAATGAAGTGAAAGAACATAACTGGGAGGGAGTAAAGGGCCAACACAACACAGCTGCCACTTTTTCCTTAAAACTGAGTAAACATTTGCCTTCTCAAAATATCTTCTTCTCTTAGCTTTGCTTTTGGTCACTGTGAAAGCAGCCTAATTACAAAGCCCCCAGAGACAAAGGGGCTAGGGAGCTCCATGGCAATTTTTCTGTCTCTTGTAGTGAGAGTTTCTCAGTCTGGAGATTCTTCAGATTTCCTTTTGTGAGGTTTGGGAGAGAAGTGAGCTATGTCCTTGTCCTTGTCCCTAACGGAAAGAACATCTAATAGCTTGTCTACCATTGGAAATAGCCATTGCACATTAAATTAATCCACAGTAGCTGTCTTTATACACAAATTATTGTGTAGCATTTATTACATTTTCTGTCTGATTGTTTAAAAAAAAATTTCTAAATCATAAAGACAACACAGAGAGTTAAATAGCTGCTTCTTTAATTCTTGTGAGGTGACATATATAGGCAGCTTCTTATCACTGTTCCAAGTGAAGAAAAATATTCCACTTTTATCACCAGTTGTGCAAAGAATATTCTAAATTACACTTTAACACCAGCTGTGCAAAAGACATATTAAATTATACTCACCCAGCAATGTCAATATGCATATTCATTTAGTGATCCAACATTGCTTGAGATTTAATTTCTGTGACAACTCAAGGAAATAAATGTCTTGCGATCAGCATCACTGAGTTTCTCAGAATAAAATATAAATGAAAACCACTTGTGAACAGTTTGTAGATGTTCAATGAATAGATCATAAACATCCTCTTCAGTTATTCAATTAATTCTGTCTTTTCCTTTCCAGCACAATTTTCTGGGTGGGAGGAAAGAAAGTAGTGACTTGATGCAAAAATGAACACCAGTCAGACTGCATGTGTTACACATAGATGACACTGATGGAGTTAATTGGGCTGCAGTGTGTAATAGAGGCACAATGTTGCTCACCTGGTGTTTACTTTTCAGTTACCCTATACTTTTAATTTATTAGTAGTTTATTTCAAAATCCATATCCCTGCTTCTTTTCTATTCTTATTAAAGACCAAGCAAAATTCTTGCAGGCTTAATAGTACTGATATTTAGACTTTTTTCTTCTGTGAGTTAGAATGTGAGGCCTTAAAAACACACATTTGGGAAGTGTGTGGTGGTCAAATGAGTTATCTGAACTCATTCTGACTTTCATTTAGGAGTATGTTCTCCTTAAAATGCACTATAATGATGCTTAAATTATTATCTGTATTTGTTAAGACAAGGCTGTTCTGTAGGATGGAAAAGAAATGCAGCTTTAAAATACCTGAATTGAGGGTGCAAAGAAGACAGAACCAGGCTCTTTTCAGTGGTGCCCAGTGACAAGATGTGACAGAAGACAGGAGGTGCCATCTGAACATCAGAAAGCTGAGTGGCCAAGCACTAGCACAGGTTAATGAGAGAAAGGGACTCTCCCTCCTTGGAGATACCGGCGCAATCAAGTCATCTAAGGATGCTGGGAGTTTCTCTGGCAGAAATAATTTCTAATATGTGAAAAATGTGAGGTTTGTTTACTAGTTTTCATTAGACAGTGAATTGCTATATGGCCAAAATTTGCTTTTCTCACTGTTTTCTGGTGGGTTTCACCCTCTGTATCAGGAGCTGGTTTGCACTTTGCCTTTGTCATAGAATCATAGAATGGTTTGGTTTGGAAGGGACCTTAATGAACATCTAGTTCCAACCTCCCTGCCATGGGCAGGGACACCTCAGTGCCTTGTCCAGCCTGGCCTTAGACACCTCCGGAGATGGAGCATCCTGTTTCAGTGTCTCACCATCCTCACTGTAAAGAATTTCTTTCTTTTATCTAGCCTGAATCTCACCGCTTCAAATTTGTGTTACTCCTAGTCCTGCCATCACATATCCTATTAAAAAGACCTACCCCTGCCTTTCTGTAGGCCCACTTCAGGTATTGATAAGTCTCTATGAGGTCCCCCTTGAGCCTTCTCTTCACCAGGCTGAACAACCCCAACTCCCACAGCCTGTCCTCGTGAGGGAGTTGCTCCAGCCCTTTGACCATCTTTGTGGCTCTCCTCTGGACCTGCTCCAACAGATCGATGTCTTTCTTACATTGGGCATTCCAGAACTGGACATCCTATTCTGGATGAGGCCTCACCAGAGCTGAGT